>MU224474.1:1063812-1124738 GCA_018584345.1 Thuja plicata
CTGTTAAGGGAAAAACCACTGGGACTGGTACCCCAAATTTTCACTCTTCTGAAGTGAGCCCTGTTAGGAGCCAACCCTGTTAAAGGTTACAAACACACTATTAAGTGTGACCTTGTTAGAGGATTTTAATAATAGAATGTCACTTGATATCTGGCATGTATATGCTACCAATATTGATCAACCTCTATGGGCACAATAGGTATCTGGCATATCTGCTACTACCTAACTACATCAGCCTCCTTCTTAGACCGTGTGTCTGTATCGAGCACTCAATGCTATCTTCATGATAAATTTTTTGGCAATCTATTAGGATATACCTCAATTATAGAAGATTGTTAAGTCTTACTTTGTTAAGAGACTTAATGCTTCAATGGTTAAACTAAAACACAATGATCTGTTTCTAATGCAACTTGAATTGCAGATTTTTAGATCTATTTAAGTACATTACCTCTCTAATAAATGTATCAATTTAATTTTTTTTTCTCCACACTTTCTGCTCTGTGATGTTGTGCTTCACTGTTCATCGGTGTTTGTAGAATTCTTTAGCTCTTCTTCAGCTTGATTGATCAGGACTGTATGAAGTTATCCTTCATCATCCTCTTTCTATTCACTCCCCTTCCCATGTATTTGATTGCTTATGGAAATGAATTATGCTTGTCTCTTATATAGCCATGATATTCTTGATTCTTGATTCTTGATTATTTATTCTTGATTCTTGGCGTGAAAAACAATCCACCCAATTTGATTTAAAGATTTAACTCCTGATTTATCTCATAGTTATCTTCTTGCCAACTGTACAAATCTTCTTTAAATCAATTACTTAACTCTGGTCAAATAAAACAAATAAAATAACCAATTAAGTCTATCCTTAAGCTCTGTCAGCTAGATATTTTGTCATTTTTTGAACTCTCTATTCTGTCAGTCAACTTTGTAGTTAGTCATCGGTGATAATTGCCAGTTGCGTCGGTGTGACTCCAGGTAGGTTCAGGATCTCCATCTGTTGGGTATCATTGGATTTTGCTTCATCGGGAAATACTATCTTCTTCTCATCGGGCATCACTATGACTTTTTCTTTGCCTTTACCGATGGTGTGCACTCTGTCAGTGTTGTCTGTCACTTAGTGAATAATTGACTTTTATGCATTGCTAAAAGCATAATCTTTGTTTTGTTGATTCTCTGAAGTCTTTGGCATTATGTACATGAATGTACATATAATATCAATTTGACATCAATGACAATACAAACTATTAACTAATTTAATGCCTTGCATTATCTTCAACTTATATTATCAAACATTCAATTAGTTACATGTCATCATAATAAATTGAAGAAAAATGTTGAGTGATTTGAAAATGTGTACAAAGGTCCTCGATATCTTGGTTTTTGAACTGACCCCCATGGTCTGTTACAATAGAAGAGGGTATTCCATACCTACAGATGATGTAGTTCAAGATGAACATAGCAACCTGTTTGCCAGTGGCTTTGATCAGCGACACTACCTTGACCCACTTAGTGAAATACTCAATGTTTGTAATGATGTACTTATGTCCACTTGAAGAATTAGGATAAATATGTCCAACAAGATCAAAGGCCCATTGTTGAAAGGGCCAATGTGTTATAAAAGGTATGAGTTCTCTGGTTGGAGCATGGATAAGGTTTCCAAGTGTTTGACATTTGTGACATGTTTTAAAAAATTTCACATATTTTTTCCATTGTAGGCTAATAGTATCTAACTCTTAATATTTTATTAGCTAATGAAAAGCCATTCGAGTGTGATCCACATACACCTTCATGAACCTCTTTTAATGCGCACTCAAACTCTTCTTGTTCTAAACACCTAAGAAGTGTTCTATCAAGACCTTGTCTATATAATTTATTAGTGATGAGGAAATAATGTGATGTTGTCCTAATTAAAGCTCATTTTTCATTCCTTGATAGGCCATTAGGTAAGGTTTGATCAGTAAGATAAGCAATTATTTTGGCATTTCAGGATTGGTCTTGGGCATTTAAGGCACAAATCACTTGGGATTTAGGTGTATCAAAGGATGGAAAGGATAAATCTTCCACCAAGAAGTCATAGTAGAATCAGTGTTCTTCCAGTTGTAATATGGATGCTAGCATAGCCATAGCATCTGCAGCGTTGTTCTCCATTTTTAGAATTTGTTGGAATGTAATGAAGACAAAGTACTTTTTTAAATCTTCTACTATCTATTTGTAAGGCATCAATTTCTCATCTTTTGTTTGATAATCACCATTCACTTGGTTGATAATGAGCTGAGAGTCACCATACACATATAACTCTATAAATTTCCATTCCATAAAAAGCTTGAGTTCGTTCACTAATGCTTCATATTCTGAGATTTTATTTGTGCATGGAAACATCAGTTTAGATGCCTTAGGTATCTTGTAGCCTTAAGGAGTGATAAATAATACCCCTAATCTAGATCCTTGTTGTGTGAAAGAACCATCAAAATACATCTTCCACAGATATTTAGTTAAGTGCATGATTGTCTCATCTGGAAATTCTATAATCAAAGGCGCATTATCTTGTAATGGTGAATTAGCTAGTTGATCTGCTAGGACTTGTCCTTTAATATCCCTTATGTCTACATACTCAATATCAAATTCACTTAGAATCAAGGCCCATTTTTCTAGTCTTCCTGTTAATGTTCTTTTACTCAAGAGGTATTTGAGATGATCAATTCTCGCAATAAGGTTTGGTGTATGCGAGAGCATGTAGTGTCTCAGCTTCTGGGATGAAAAAAAAACTACTAAGCAAGATTTTTCAATGATAATGTAGTTGATTTCATAAGACACCAAGGTACTACTGATGTAATAGATTGCCCTTTCCTCTTTTTTTATCCTCTTGTGCTAGCAATACTCCAAGCGATGTAGTCGTAGCTGAGATATAGAATAATAATGGTTTTCCATGAATAGGCGCCATGAGAATAGGAGTAGCTAAGTAATCTTTAAATTATTTGAAATTATTTTCACAATGTTCATCCCATTTCAAAGTAACACCTTTATGTAGCAATTTTGGAAAAGGTTGTGCTCTATCTTCTAGTTGGGACATGAATCTCCTGATGGACTAAAGTCTTCCTTGAAGCATCCTCATTTGACTGATATTGCAAGGAGGTGACATTTTCATTATAGCTTTTAAATTTTCTAGGTCCACCTCAATTCCTTTAGCTGATACAATAAACCCTAAGAGTTTCCCTAATTGAACTCCAAATGCACATTTCTTTAAATTAAGCCTTAGTTGAAACTACTCCATTCAATCTAGTATCTTTCTCAAGTCTTCAATGTGAGTTGTTCTTATTTTTGACTTGGTTAATGTATCATCCACATAGTCCTCCATGTTTTTGTGTATCATGTCATGAAAGATTATTTTTGTCATAGCCCATTGGTATGTAGCACCAACATTCTTTAGCCCAAATGACATGACATTCTAGAAAAATGTTCCCCATGCGCATGTAAATGCTATCTTTTCTTGGTCCTTGGGTGAAATATTTATTTGGTTATAACTTGAGAATCCATCCATGAGTGAATACATTTGATATCCTACTGTGAGATCTATAATCGTATCAATATTTGGCAATGGGAAATCATCTTTAGGACAAGATTTATTTAAGTCCCTAAAGTCTATGCAAATTCTGATAGACTTATCTATTTTAGAAACCAGTACCACATTATAAATCCATCTCGCATAAGCGATGACTCTTATGAATCCAGATTTTAATGGTTTTTCCAGCTCCGCTTTGACTAATAATGCCACATGTGGATGCACCTTAGTTTTTGTTTCACATGTTTAATTACAGGAGCTATAGATAAGTGATGCATTATTAAATCAAGATCGAGTCTAGACATATCACTGTAAGACCATATAATTTTAATCTTCTTCTCTTTGAGGAACTCAATAAATTGTATCTTTAATTCTTCTAATAATGATTGTGCTATGTGAACAAATTGAGAAACTTCTGTTGTTCCCAATTTAACTGGTTGTGTTAGTTTTGTTAGAATTGAAAATCTTTCATGAAAGTACTATGGGAGGATATCAAGAATCTCATCTTTTGGCACCTCTGAGAGGTTTTCACCATCAGTGCTTTGTTTCTTTTTATTTTTCAATTTATGACTAAGAAACTTGATATCCTCCTCTGTCATGTTCACGCTCCTTGCATTGGTGGAAGAGGGATAGGGTTCACAAGCATTTAGATAACAGGCCAAAGTATATTCATTGGGAAAGTTCATGATAGGAGTAGGGTCTGAATTGGTCCAATCAATAAGATCAGGGTTTACCAAGGATAATGATTCATATTTTTGCAAGGAAAAAATCATGTTAGCTTCAAGACTATTAACTAACAAGACATGTTCTGCTAAGTTAGATTATACAATGTTTAGATCATTAAGAGTTGAATCGTCATTATTAGGGTCATTGTTAGTAATATGCAAACCTAACTCTAGAGACTCATCATTTGAGATTTATTCTTCTTATCTCATCATATTGAAACTCATAGATTGTATCCTTTAAATGTCCTTTAGACTTAGTAAAGCACCGGTATCTCCATCAATAATCTTGGGGAGTGCTATCTCATATGATTCTGGGACAACAATAGTGTTATGGGAAGTGTTAGAAATCTCTCCTCTCTCCAACAGAGGTGCAAATTTATGAATTACATCTAATTCAATGTCCACAGTAGCATCAAACATGTGATCCCATTCATAATCATGTGAGTCTATGATTTTGTCATCAGATCTGTTTAAAAACTCAACAATAGTTACCCGATGTACTCTATTAGCCATTTGTGGATTAAAATGTGGTAAATATAGGACATGTGAAATTGTTACCAATTTCCCCCAGTTAGGATGTACATTTTGTTGTTGGGGTAATTCTTCATGATTTTCTTCTAGTTGTTGGACTTTTGGAGAGTCTTCTTCTTCCTCTACTTCTTGGACATCAATTTGTGACAACAAATGAACATGATGCTCTAGTTGTGCTACAAAGGTAGGTACATATATTTCTCCTTGATATTCAGAATCCTTAGTAGCAATGTGTAGTAATATTTCATATGTCCATGGTTCAAGTTTTGTTTCTTCCTCTTCATCATCACTTCCTTCGTCAAATATTGGACCATCTCTTGAGGTAGGGTTTTCAGAATTATTGTTGAAACCTAACCCTGTTTTATCTTTGGTGTCTCTAAATTCCATGTGTAGAGGCTCAATGAGTCCTTTTCCTTTATCTCCTAAAGGTCCCTTCCCTTTGTATCCCATTGTTTTAAGGTCATATCCTTTTCCATACTTTTCTGGGGATATCTCAAGATTTTTTACGTCATTTTCTCTCTGTTATCCTTTATAGAGCCAAGCCAAGACTGCTTTATCTTCTTTTTCATCCTCTTGAGAAGTAGAAGCTCTAACCATAATATTTGGTTTGTGAATGTCTTCTTATTTTGATGTAGTAGGTGTGAAAGATGGGGAAGGTTTCCCATAAGATCTTGGGGACATGGGAATATCATCCAATGATGGTGTCATGTATAATTTGTATTCCCCCATGCTAGTTTCATCAAAATTTAGTGTCTTTCCAAAGCTTCTCATCACCATGTCTTTAGAGGTTTTAGGTGTGGATTCTTTAGGACTTCCTTATTATGAGGAACCATGTTGTCTGCTTTAACATTGTTGCAAGTATAGCTTGAATGTGCAGGAATTATTACTTCCACCCCATTGTGTGGGAATTTGATGCATTGGTGGTAAGTAGATGGCACTACTTGCATTTCATGTATCCAAGGTCTCCATAATAATATGTTATAGGTGAATGGTAGATCAAGAACTTGACAAATCACATTGTGTTCAATTGGTCCTATTCTAATTGGTAAAACAATGAGTCATTTGAATGATCTTTCTTCTTCATCATAAGCCTTGATGGCTATCTTACTTCTTGAATCAATTGTTTGTTCTGAAAGACCCAATTTCTTGATTATACTGAGAGTACATATATTCAACCCTGCACCTCCATCTATCAATACACATTTTACACAGGATTTGTGAATCAAGACTTCAATGTGAAGGGGTTGGTTATGCGGATGAGCCAATGACTTGTCATCTTCTTCTGAAAAGGAGAGGTAATGTGGAGCTGATATGTGATTAAACATTGTCTAGAACTTGTCTAAATCTATGTCTTTTGGAACAATTGCAGAATGCAGGGCTTGTTCAAGAAATTCCTTGTGCACTAAAGAGATATTTAATAACTCAAATATATAAATTTGAGCTAAGGTCCTTTGCAATTGGTCTACCAAGTTATAGTTTGGAGATGGTATAGTAACTGTTTGTCCTGTTGTTGTTGGTTTAGTAATTGTGACAATAGGTTCTTTAGAGGATTTCACTTGCTTAGATGAGGAGTTAACTCCTTTAATCATGACTTGTGCTTGGCTTTGCATTACTACTTTTGAATGTGTTTATTTTTCTTTGGTACCTTTGATAGTGATCACATTGATTGATTCACTTTTTATGTCCAACATGTTGATCACATTATCATTATGAGAGTATGTGTAATTGAATTCATTTCCTTTTCCTTTAGAAGCTTCCCCTTTTTCATAGTTAGGGAATGGTTTGTTATATGTCGTGTGATCTTCATTAGAGATATGTCCTTCCACTTTGATTTTGCCTCCCTCAATGAGGTATTGTATAATTTGTTTGATCTTAACACATGAATTAGTCTTATGTCCTTTATTTTTATGAAATTCACAATGGGCATTGTCATTCTACCACCTTGGTTTAACTTCCAGTTCCCATGGTTTTGAATCCAATATTGTGGGGACTTTATTTTCCAAGAGAGTCTTCAAAACAATTTCAAGAGGTTCTCCTAATGGATTAAATGTTCTTTGAGGTCTAGACGTCCATGGTTTACTCTTGTTAGCATCATTGTTTTCTCTTGGTATTGTGGTTGTTACCTTAGCTTCTTTGCTTTCTTGTAAGTTGTTTGTGAGATTGAAAACAGTTGGTTTAGCAGTTGCATTTGATGCTTCTACCACTCCATCACTAACAACTTTCTTTTTCTTGCTCCACCACTTAGGTTTTTTGTTATAGTTACATTTTTTGTCACTTTGGAGTGTGATTTCTCCTTTCTTAACTATGACATCTTTGACACGAATAGTGTTCTTGATCATTCTATAAACAATAGGTGAACCTTTCATTTGTAAAGCATAGTTCATTTTGGGTAACAAGTTATTGATAAATGTTTCCATCTTTTCATATTCGGATATTGCTCTTGAGTACCTTGCAAAGATTCTCCTCCACCTTTGTAAAAAGTGTGTAAATGATTCACTGGTTTATTGTTTCATGTTACAAAGATCTATCAAGGTTATGTTATGTTGTATGTTATAGGAGTAATGTTAGACAAATCGTTGGATCAACTCCTCAAAAGATTGCACACTTGGTGTGAGTTTGGAGAACCATACCATAGCATTTCCACCTAGACTTCCCAGAAATAGCATCATTAGATAAGTGGGTTCATGCATGTACTCTATGCTTAGAGCACAAAATTCTCTAACATGGCCATGTGGTTCAGTTTCTCCCATGTACTTGTCGTATTTGGGTCTTACCATGTTAGGAGGAAATGGAATCAAGTTTTTACTCTTGTCAAAAGGAAATGGACATATGTGTTCTGAAGAGTACTTTTTAGTTGGTTTAGTCTTTTCTTGCTTGAGTGTTGCAGTTCCATTTGCATTAAGGTTAATTTCTTTGTGAGGATAGAAATAGGTGTTTGTACCTCCTTTTCCTTTAGTATCTCAACATCATAGTATTTAGGAAAATTGACTCCAAGAGAAGCCAAGTGTAGGAAGTATTTCTCTTTGTCTTCACCAATGATCTTTTCCAAGGTCTTTGGAACTTCCTACTTTGTTTGAGTTTGTTATACTCCTCTTCTGATATGTATTCCTCACTATCTGAATCAAACAAAAAACAACCATGATTTCATTCTTCTTGACTTTCTCTATCATCATGGTCTTGGATATATTCCTCAAAATCCACACTCCATTCATGATGAGGTGCATCCATTTTGGGTGATTCTTGATCAAATAAGGGATTGCGAGATGTCTCTCCTTGTTGAAACTTGAGTAATCTAGGAGGTCTCTTTGAGTCATCAGCAAGGTATTGTTTACATATTGTATTAATCATGAAAGATGGGTCTCAACTTTATCAAAAAATTTCCAATTATGTCAATAGGATGTCCAAATTGTCCAAATAGGTGTGTCCAAGTAGTGAAAGAGTGTTTGTGTTTGTTTAGAGTGAGTGACTCCAGTGTCAGAGGGTTAGAATGCCCTAATAGTGAGCTGGGAATTAAGAGCTTTTGTTGAGTGAAAAGACCACATGTTTTGGGACAAAATGTGAGAATCCAAAAGGACATGCAAGGTAGACTTCTAAGTATGTTGTGAAACATCGAGAGGCAGACCAGAAAGATCAAGAGGACCAGACTGAAGAGCCAAAAGGGTATCCAAAAATACTAAGTTTCTAAGAGTGACACATGTGCAAGTACTCACTTTCCTAGATGCAACTCCCTAAATGCGAGCTTTGAAATACAAGATGCAAGCTTCTGCGGACCAAATGCAAGCTTACGCAGACTAAATGCGAGCTCCTTTTTGACATGTGAGCCAGGATTTACTAAATGTGATGAAATTCCCTGAATGAGAGCCTATGCAACCAAATGTGATCTAAAAATGACCAGATGTGAGCCTCTAATGGTTTTATAATTTTGGGGTCAGTTTGTCTCGAAGTACATGAAATTTTGTCTCATAATAGAGTCTATCTGAGACTTTTCAGAGTGTTTTTGAACAACATGTAAGTCAGGAATTGAAAATTGTTGCTTGTTTTGATGATTTTATCTTCTTAGTGTATTTTAGGACATATCAAGCAATGTTCATTAAGGTGAAAAAACACATCCCTATTCCCTAGACTCTAGGCATAGAGTGGAAATCTTTGCTTGTAGACTCAGGTACACACTCACATGCTACTCAGAATACGACCATCACCAAGCATGCAATGGCTCCAGTCATGATGTCATATTAGCCGACTCCAAATGCAAGTGAGGGAATGAAATGACGAGTATCTTGGGGCAATTACTATTTGCCTTGCACAAATATTATTACCCTTTTGGAGATAAACCAGGTTATTTTTTACTACAAGTGTTATTTAATTATGGGCATCCATTCGTAATCGTCCCCCATAGATTTTCACAAGGCAAAATTAAGGTGTATAGCCCTATGAGTACTCAAATGTGTATAGTCTTGCAAGTGATATTCAAGCTTCGTCGCTCCACACACACTTAAGCATGTTCAAGGAATGCTGTTGAAATTCCAAGAACAAAATCGACTACGTCTTCTGAGGCTTTGGACTTCAAGGAAGCATATTGATTATAGTGAGATGGTGTTAGTAATAACTAAGAGGGGGGGTGAATCAGTGGCCGCAAAAATTAATCCTTAAATCAACCCTTCAAACTTAGTACCACAAATTATACCTCTAGTTATCTTCAATCCTATAAGATGAATGCCTTGAAATACTTATAAAATATTTCTATTTGTCAGAATGCTTTGTAAAACCTTCTTATGTATGTTTACCAATAAGCAGTCTTACTATTTACTAAAACATAGTAAATAACTAGTGTATACCGATCAATCTAGATTTACTTAAGTGGAATGCAAAACAATAAAGTAATGACTCATAGACACAAAACACATGGATTTTTAATGTGGAAACCCTATTAAGGGAAAAACCACTAGGATCAATACCCCAAATTTTCACTGTTCTAAAGTGAGCTTGATTAAGAGCCAACCCTGTTAAAGGTCACAAACACACTATTACGTGTGACCTTGTTAGAGGATTTAAAAGATAGTTTGTAACCTAGTATCTGGCATCTAATGCTACCATCCTTGATCAAACACTCACTTGGCCTGTCAATAGGTATCGGGCATATCCAATGATACTTTCTATGATCAAACTTTTTGATACTCCTTGGGATGTATCTCAATTACAAAAGACTTTTAAGTCCTGCTCGGTTAAGAGACTTGATGCTTCAATGGTTAAACTGAAACACTAAATTGATATGTTTACATATACAACTTGAATTATAGATTTTTAGATCTATTGTAAGTACATTATCTTTCTGATCAATATTATCAATTCAATACCTTTGCTCCACACTGTTCTACTCTGTGATGTTGTATCACTATTCGTCGATGTTTGCAAAATTTAGCTCTTTCCTCAAATTGATTGATCAGCTCTAAATGAAGACTTTCTTCTCCTTCATAATCTCTTCAACATCTATTCTATTTTTACTCCCCTTCACCCAAATTTGTAATGAATTAGGTTATCTCTTTATAGACATGATTCACCATTTCTTGGCTTTCTTGATCTTGGAGTGATCCACAATTCTCGCCAATAAGATATAAAGAAAAACTCCAGTTTTATCTTGCAGAGATCTTCTTTCCAACTAGACAAAGTAGCTTTAAATCCTTTACTTATCTCTAGATTTATCTTGTCTTTTAAAACAATGATAAGTATCAGTCAAGTCTATTTTTAGCTCTTGACAGCTAAGTATTTTTTTGTTTCTGAACTCTCTGTTCTATCGGTCAATACTTCAGTTAGTCATCGGTGATAATTGATTGTTCTATCGGTGTGACTTCAGTTGTCTTTGGGATCTCCATCCGTCGGGAAACATTGTAATTCTGTCCGTCAGGTTACTCTATGCTTTTCTCATCGAGCAACACTATGACTTTGCTCATCGGTAATGCTGTGCATTTGATCATCGGGTAACACTATGACTTTTCTCTTTTATTATGTCTGTCGGTGTGCATTTCGTCAGTGTATATAGTCACTTTGTGAATACTTGACTTATATGTATTACTGATAGCATAGCCTTTGATTCATTGGTTCTTTGAAGTCTTTGGTAGTATGTCTGTGACCATACAGATTATATCAAGTTGACATCAATGACAATATAATACATTAACTGATTTAATGTCTTGCATTAACTTTTTTATATCACTGTGATCATCAACTTAACATCTTCAATCATTCAATTAGTTATAGTTCATCAATCTCTCCCTTTGGCATTGATGGAAACACAATACATTATCACACTATATTATTAGTAATACAATATGAAATATAATAGTTGAAGTTCATCAAAATACCAATCTTATTAACTATAACTGATACAAATCTTTGGTCCTCGGTAAGTTCATATAACTTAGATATGATTCTTACAGCTTTCTCTTTGTCTTCAATCCCTTTACTAGATATATGTAGAATCTTTCTTTCTCTGATGTGATGTTTTCTTTTCCTGTGTCAAACTCTCTCCCTTTTACTGTTCTCTTTTCTATTGATGTCTCTTGTCAACAATTCTTTCCCTTTGTATGTACTCTCCCTTTCTGGTTACATCTCTCCCTCTGGATAATTGTGATGGATATAATCTCTCCCTGATGTATAATCTCTCCTATGGATATAATCTCTCTTTAAAGTGATAATGGATATAATCTCTCCCTTTGACAATAATGCCAAACAAATATTTTGACAGTAATGTCAAACAAATCCTTTCTATCCATAATATACTCCTTGAATTTCCCAATCCTTCAGCAATACAACTCTGGTGCTCAGAGTAGATAAATACCTTATTGTGTATAGATTTATCTTTGAAGTCCATCTATTTGCTTGCATCAACATGAATGATATTATGATAATATGTAGGCTGATGCACCCTTCTAGTCAGTTTACTGACCAGTAGACAAGGGTCTGACCCCTAGTCTCTTTCTCAAGTACTCAAATGCATCCTTGGGTAGTGGCTTGGTGAAGATATCAGCTAATTGTTCCTTGGATTTCACATAATCAAGTATCACCTCCTTTGCTTGAAATTGTTCTCTCAAATAATGATACTTGATGGCAATATGCTTTGTCTTAGCATGCATGACTGGATTCTTAGAAATGTTTATTGCACTTGTATTATCACAATAGATAATTACTAGTTCAAGAATTTTCATATGCATACCTTCCAATACCTATTTGATCCATGCAATATTTGAGTAGTTTGTAGCAACAACAACATACTCTACTTCTACAGTAGATTGAGAGATGCATCCTTGCTTCTTGCTAATCCATGTGACAATTTTGTCACCCATAAAGAATGCTCCTTCAGTTGTGCTCTTTTAGTCATCAATATTTCTAGCCCAATCAGCGTCGATAAAGACCTTAATTTCAAATTTGCCTTCTCTTCTATACCATAATCCATAATCCTTGGTATTCTTCAGATATCTTAGGATTCTTTTCACAGCAATCATATGTGATTCCCTGGGATTAGCAGAAAAATCTTGCAACTATTCCTACTGCATGTGCAATATCTGGTCTAGTATGTACAACATACATGATTTTTCCAATCATTGATCTATACAAAGTCTAATTTACCTCTGATGACTTGTCCTCCTTTGTTAGCTTACATCTAGTTGCCATCAGTGTTTTAACTGGCTTGGAATCTTCCATCTTGAATATTTTTAGTACTTCTTTGATGTATTTGGATTGTGTAATGAAAATACCTTCATCTTGTTGCATGATCTGTAGATCAAGAAAGAACTTGATCTCTCCAAACATAGACATCTCAAACTCTTTTCTCACTTCATTTTCAAATGATTTGCATAGCATATCATTGCCTCCAAATATGATGTCATCAACAAATATCTTAGCAATCAAAATGTTAGCATCAATATCTTCCTTCAAATAAAGATTATTATTTTCACTAGTTCTTACAAATCCAATACTTATGAGATAGGAATGAAGTCTTTCATACCAGGCTCGGGGTGCTTGTTTTAATCCATACAAGGCTTTGTGTAATCTACGTACCATGTTCATCTTGTCTAGATCAACAAACCCTTTTGGTTGCTCAATGTATACCTCTTCTTCAAGTATTCCATTTAGGAATGCAGACTTGACATCCATTCAATATACCTTGAATCCTTTACATGCAACATAAGCAAGTAATATCCTCACTCATTCTAGCCTAGCAATGGGTGCAAAGGTCTCTCCATATTCAATCCCTTCTTCTTGTGCATACCCCTTGCAAATTAGTCTTGCTTTATTTCTGGTGACTTCTCCATTCTCATTTAGTTTATTCCTGAATATCCATTTTGTACCAATGACATTCTTGTCATCTGGTCTCAGTACAAGTGTCCATGTCTTTTTTTTCTCAATATTCTCAATCTCCTCATTCATAGCACTAATCCATTCATTATTATCAAGTGCAGCATTGACAGATTTTGGCTCAAAATCATGAATAAGAAATCTTGTATTTAGAGACTTACTTCTAGCTCTCATACCAGCCTTGTTGTCTCCAATGATCTAGTTTTGTGGATGGTTCCTTCTGACATATCTGGCAAGTATAGGTTTAATTCTTTGTCTATCAGCTTGATCATCAATTTTTCCTTCATTCTGAACTCCATCATTTTGTACATCATCTTGAGCAATATCTTGATTGTCGGTATTTGTAGCTTGATGCTCTGGTGCAATGATCTGTTGCTCAGGATCTATACATTGTTTCTCAGGTAGAGTGTTAGGTTCTTCATTGTAAACAAACCTATTGTATTCCTCTGGTTCTTTTGTACTTTCATTTTCATTCTTCTCTGCAAATTCATCTATCTTTACATTTGCACTTTCAACAATTTTTTTAGAGGCTTTATTGAGACATTTATAAGCCTTGCTCTTGGTGGAATACCCTAGAAAGATTCCTTCATCACTCTTAGAATCAAGCTTTCCATTTATATCATATTTTAAGATATAACATTGACTACCAAAATTTTTGAAGTAACTTACATTGGGTGTGTAACCATACCATAGCTCATAAGGTGTCTTCTTGGTGATTTTCTTCAATGGTACTCTGTTCAATATGTAAATAGCAGTAATGACAGCTTCCCTCTAGAAGATTTGGGTGATGCCTTTCTCTATCATCAGTGTCCTTGCACAATCAACAATGGATCTATTCCTTCTTTCAACAATTCCATTTTTTTGTGATGTTCTCGGTGCAGAGACTTGTCTTTTGATTCCATGCTCATTACAAAAGTCAGCGAATTCATCTGAAATAAATTCCCCTCCTCTATATGACCTTAAGAATTTCAATTCTTTACCACTTTTTTTTTCTACCATTGCTTTGTACCATTTAAACATCTTGAATGCTTCAAATCTATCTCTTAGAAATATTATTGTCATCATTCTAGAGTAATCATCAACAAAGAGAATAAAATATCTATCACCATAAAAGCTCTTTGTCCTCATGGGTCCACATAGGTTAGTATAGACTAATTCTAGAATGGCATCAGATGTATGGGTTTTTCTTTTGAAACTAAACTTTATCATCTTACCCTTTTGACAATTTTTGCACATGATATTGTTAGGCTTAATCATCATCGGTAAGCATCTTACATTTCTTTTTTTGCTTATCTTTATCATGTTGTCAAAGTTTACATGACACAATATTTTGTGCCACAATCATATATCTTCGTTTCTAGCCATTAAGCAAGTGATTTCAATATCATTCAGATAGAATAAGTTACCTTTTGTATGCTCACCAGTACCAATCAGACTTCCTGATTTATTGAAGATTTTTGCCTTCTTATTCTCAAATGCTACTCTGTGACCTAAATTATTCAACTGAGAAACACTCAATAAATTAAAATTAAATCCTTTCACCCAATAAGCATTTTCACGTTTTATCAGGTTATTCAACACTATAGTTCCTTTACCTTCAACTAGACAAGATCCAGGAAAGAGCCTACAGCACAACAATAAGTTGTGACCCTCTCATCTGGGAGGTCTTGGGTTCGTGTCTACTCAAGCTTAACATATAATAATAATTAATCTAAAAAAAAAAACTAGGTTTTGGCCCATTACCTATCCAAAAAAAAAATCCTCAAAATCTGTTGGAATGACAGACAAGTGACATAGGTAGAGCTTTCAACAGCATCAAGGTTTGTTCTATGGTGTAAAATCACAATCAAGGTGGTCTTATAATAGGCAGGTGGTGGTTTCAACCTAAGATCGCACTGGAATGATCCCTATCGAGCATGGAAGGCTCCAAATAGGAAAGGTTTTTCCTTGTTGAAGGAAGGAGATATTTGCAGGGAGGAGATGGTGAAACCAAGATATTCAAACCATTTTGGTTCTATGAGAGCAGAGAGTGGCTTCGACTTTAAGAAGATTGATGGCAAGTTTTGGAGACCAAAAAAAAACTCGCAATAGACCGATACACATAAGGTTAAACCTAGCTCAGATCATAGTTTTGTGGTTACATTACATATTGATAGTAGAGAATGAAATGATTATGTTAGTTGTTTCAAGGCATGTTCTTTTTTATGAAATGGGGGCTGAGTGCTCGGTCTATTCCAGGATTAGGGCTTGGTGTGATGAAGACCAGGGAGAAACATGCACACTAAAAACCCTTGCAAATGGTTTTTATCTAGTCTTTCCCAATAGCTCGAGATAAAGATTGGATTTTAAATAATGACCCTTTCATGATGGGTTGAAGGGGTTTCTATGTATAAAGGATTGGGAACCCAACTTTGACCCTCAAATGATTAAAATAAATCAAGTCCATGTATGGTTAAAGCTAAAAAACCTTCCATGTGAATACTGGATTATTGAAACCCTCAAAGCTATTGGGAATAAGATTGGAGTTTTTGTAAAATCAAATGAGGCAGTGGAGAAATCTGACTTAAGTATGTTTCCTAGGATTTGCATCCTATGGAAAAACATTCACCCGCTACCAAATATGGTCCAAATTTAAACTGGTGAAGGGGTTTGGAGTCAAACCATGGAGATTGAAGATGAGTTTGTTTCCTATTCAAAGATTAAGGGAAAGGAACATGGGGAGGGGTGTTGCTCAGATATTGAAAAGGGGAAGAGACTTTCCAAAAAAATTTAATAGAGGAAGCAGTGTGTTTGACAAAATCAGAGAAATAGGAAGATCTGTGGAATCAATAGGATTGGGGGTTATTGCAGATCAGTGTGATGATAGATTTAAGAACTTGGAAGCAAGTCATTTTATGTGGGATGGGACACAAAGATATTTTATTGACATGTTTAATAACGGAAGTGATTCAGAAAAAGTAAGGAAGTAGGAAAAGCCTGTGTCATGGAGGGATGAGCAAGCTATGGAAAATACAAGGATGGGCCAGTAAGTTGTTGAATTATTGCCTTAAGGTTAATAATTCAAAGAATTTTTCAAATATATGTCTTTTTTTACTACCCATGAGCTGATGTGAGCTCCAACAAAGGACTTAGCATTGTCTGATATGACAGCTAATGGAGCACCAAATCTAGTTGTAATCTCATCAAGGAATTCAACCACTAAAGTCTCTATGGCATCCTTCAAGGCAACTCCCTCTGTCCATCTTGTGAAGTATTCTATGGTAGCCAAGATCCATTTGTGTCCAGAACTAGATGGTGGGTTTATTGGACCAATGAATTCCAAACCCCACCGAGTGAAAGGTTAATCAACTTGTATAGGGTAAAGGAGAAGGGTAGTCAACCTCTATTTACCTTTGAAGAATGCTCAATTCTTACATTTTCTCACCCATTAATGAGAATATTTAAACAACATTGGCCAATAATAGCCAACCCTCATTATCTTCATAATTGTGACTCTTGCTGAGAAATGACCACCTAAAGGGCCATCATGAAACTCTTCAAGTAACTATTAATCTAATCTAAATTTATACATGTCTTAGTATAACGTCATTGGAATCCCTTCTAAATAGTATACTATCTACTAATGCATACAATGAATGGACTGAAATCTAAATTATCTCCTTTTATTATTGTCTAACCCTTGTGCATATCTTCCTTTTGTAAAAAAAGACAACCATATCACGCAACCAATCATTATGATTTTCATTCTCGGTTGGTTGTTCATCTTGTAATATCAAGGCAACATATTTGGATGTCTCAAAAGATGAGACTATTTTTTCACATAGGTCTTTTCCCCTCACAAGTTTAGTGATTTTAATCTCTATGTCATATTCCATGACCTCGGTGATCCATCCAACTCTTTTCACATCGATATCTTTGTTTAGATGAAAGTCTTTCACACTTGCATGGGGAACTAAGAGTTGGATCCTATTGTTAGACAATAGATGTCTAAATTTATTAAGAGCTCTTATGACACAAAGAACTTCTCTCTATATATAGATGTACATCCCTTCATACTCTTTGAGCCCTTCACTAAAGAAGGCAATGGGATGTTTCGTGTCTTCATTATTCAACCGTGTTAAAACAACTGAGATGCTTGATTCTCCTCCAAGAGTATAGAGGATAAAATCTATATCAAAATTAGGATTGAAAAGAGTAAGGGTGGATGCAATAGTTTCTTTAATCTCCTCAAAACTTGCCTTTACTTCCTTGGTCCATCTGAACTCTATGTTCCTTTTCAGCATGCTTGTAAGAGGTTTAACCATGGTAGAAAGGTTAAGAATGAACCTTCTTATAAAGTTGATCCTTCCAAGGAAATTTTGCAACCCTTTTTTGTGCTCAGGAAGGAGAAGAGATAGAATTTCCTCCACTCTCTCTGGATCTATAGTCAAACCATCCTTGATACAATGTGTCCTACAATTTTTCCTTGATCAATGACAAACACACACTTGCTCGGATTCAAATACATACCATATTTTTTGCATTTGATGAACACTTGCCTTAGATGATCAAGATGGTTTGATGCATTCTTTGAGTGAATAGTTATATAATCAAACTATATTAGCACAAAAATCACTAGTACACCCTTAAAGGCCATCTCCATTTCCTTTTGAAATGTGGCACTTGCATTAGTTAGTATGAATGACAATTTATAATAAGCATAAGTATCCCATTTAGTGGTAAATCTTAGCTTATACTATTCTGATTTCTGAACTAAGACTTGGTTGTAACCCAAGAAACCATCTAAGAAAGAGAACCTTTCATACCTACTAACTCTGGACAAGATTTGTTCCATGGAAGGAAGAGGATGGTGGCCTTTAAGAGAAGCTCTATTAAGGTCTCTAAAGTCTACACATAGTCTAATTTCTCCACTCTTTTTTCTTACAAAAACAAGATTAGCTACCTAGAAGGAATACTTGATAGGAAAAATTATGTTAGCTTCTATTATTTTGGATAACTTCTTCCTCATCAAAAGCTCAATATTAGGATTGATTAGTTTATGTTTTTGTCTTACTGGTTTTGCATTAGCATTTAATTTTATGGTATGTTGAGATAAACTTGGGTCAGTACCCTTTAAATATTCATATGTCCAAGCAATAACATCATTAAATTCTTGACATAAATTAATGAAAATTTCCTTTTCAGTCTCAAAGCATACCTTTCCAAAGTTAAGAATCTTTCCATCAGCAATAGTGATAGGCATGTAGCCATATTTCTTTGCAGCTAAGTTACAAGTTTTACTTCTTGTTTGATCATCATAATTAAAGATGCCCTCCAAAGTGACTAATCCTTTGGGAAATTTTTTGGAATTGAGCTGCATAATCTAATTTCCATATTGGTTATGTAGCATGCTCTAATTTTTAGCAGAGAATTATGCTTCATTTTTTAAGAAATTAAAAATTTTCAAGTTAGAGTCTCCAATTGTTCAGGACAGTAGGCCTCACAATCAAATTGATTTGTTGTTCCTTTATATCTGCAACATGCTCTGGTATTTCATATAATCACCCACTGCTACAAGTCTATCATCATGCTTATTTTGTGTCCTTGGAATACTCTGAATGTTGACATCTTGGAGAGTCCCAATGAGATCCTAGACTATGTGTTTGTATGATTTGAGAAGATTTTTCTTTGTTGTATTCTAATTTATAACCTTATTAATAACCAAATCACTATCTCTGTAGAATTGTATGGCTCTAATTCATATTCCTTGTGCAAACTAGAGACCTTGGATTAAGGCTTCATATTCAACAACATTGTTAGTGAAACTAAAATGAAATATAAATGAATAATATTAATTCTCCAAAATTGGAGAAACAAGCATTAAACCAACTCCTAATCTATTTTTATTCCTTGAACCATCAAAGAACATAATGCAAATTCCATTAGTATATTCATATTCTTTCATAAGATTGGGAATAGGGGAACTCTCTTCATGTATACAATAAGTTCCAAGGCTTGTCTCTTTAGCTTCTTGTACTAGATCAAATTGAAAAGCATTATCCCACTCATCCAAGAGGTAATCAGGAACCTCTACCAACAGAGAAGTGGGTTCATGGATTATGCATTCTTCATCCTTCTCATGGAGTGTGTGATTCATATTTATAGGGCTAGGTGTATAAGGATCTATATGATTGAGAGTCAATGACTCTTATTTGATGGAATCCTTTGTTCCATATATGGTCCTAAAGAACATGTAGGACCAATCAGATGCAATATAACCTCATATTTGAGTAGTGAAGTCTCTTGAGAGGCAAAGAGAAAAATGTGCAGGAAAATAATGACTGGTATATCTTGAATGACAGTGCAACCAAGACATGCATGCAAGGCTAATTTTACATCTTTTAGTACCCCTACTATTTGGAAAAAAGTACCATCTAATTGGAAAATCCCTCTAGCACAGGTTTATATTTAATACCTAGAAGATCAACAACCTTCTTTGGCATAACTGAGTTACTTGCTCCTATAGTCTATGATACAATTGTGAACTAGTTGATCTCCTATAATCAAAGAGAGATAAAAAATGTAAGGCTTATCTTTCTTACTAATTTTTATTCTTCGGTAGGTTGCACAAGACTCGTTGTCTGATTTGATATCACACTTGACATAGGAATATTAACATTGATCCTCTTCATCTGGTCTACAATGTTGAGAGGAGTAGTTGATATCTTGATAATACTTTTAGAAACCACAAGGTTTGGTTTTTTCATTGGAACAACTTGAGGCTCTTTTGTTTTGTTACTTCTCTAATGTATATTCTGATTTTAAGATGGAGCAACAATATCATGTGGCATACTTATTGATGAAGTATTTGCAACAACTGTTGAAGTTGAAGCTTGACTTGATGGAGGTGAAGCATAATCTACTACCCTTCTCTTGATTCTAGTATTCTAAGCTATGCCATCATTCCTATCATGATTGGAACCACATAAATCATGTTGATGAAATATCACTAGAGAATAATCTCCTTGATGTTGGGGTTGAAAACCAACATTTGACTAATTTGTGTTATACTATTGTTCTGATATTGTTGTCTCATCTTGCACGGTTAGAGCTTGAGAAAAATATTCTCCTTGACAAACATAATGTTTAAAAGTATGATTACAAGTAGTACACCATTCTAGTTCTTGATCCAAATTATTTTGGGCAGGAACAAGGCTCCTTACTGGATTTGTATTTGTATTTGTATTTGCATTTGCAGGGGCAACATTACCCATGAATTTATTTTGGTTCCATGTATATTGCCCATGATTTTGTGGCCTATTGAATGAATTGAAAGAAGAACCCTAAGATTGAGGTTGATAAGGCTTATTACCTTGAGTTGGTGTCCTCTTGATGGTCACCATCTCATTCCTCATCTTTTGCAATCCAAGATCTAAACCTTCTATCTTTTGCAATATATTTTACATCATAGTTTCAAGTTTACTATTTGAATATGTCAAACTTGATGGAGCAGCAATAATAGGATGACTTGTAGTTGTAGTGGGAATAGAAGCCATTGTACGTTGATGTGTAGGCATATCAAGGAATAAAGGCATTGGAGCACTTTGATCTAACCTCCCACCCTGTATCAGATAATTTTCAGCCTTTATTGCAATATCATATGCAGCTAGTAAAGTATCTTCACCCATTGTCTACAATGTGTGTGTGTATTTATTGTACCTGCAAGCTGCAACCCAACACTTCAATATGTCATTAGATTAGTGATAAAAACATGAAATATTAGAGGAAAAGCACATAGAAATCACAAAAAAGTGACATATTGCTTCATATCTAAGAAGATTATGATAAATTTTATAATTACCCTCGGATTATGCATAAATCAGTGACATATTCAAGCTTAGAATGGAATATTCAAGTAGAATGCAAGCTAAATGTAAATGTAAAGTTCATTTTAATGCTCCAAAAGGAAATATTATGAAAATTATGAATATTTTAGCTAAGAATGCATTTAGATTTCTAAGACATTAGGACATCATAAGATTGCAAATGAAATTCTAAAATTAGGGGCCTATTGAGCTCAAAATTCATTCCTTTTATAGAAGAATTTGAGGAATGAGTGGTCAAGATTGCTTTGTGAAGAGAGGTGGAGATTGAATCTTTTGTGATCCATGTGAGGTGATCCAAGTGATTTAACTCTGATTGGCTAATGGATTAACTTTCCATTTTGCAAGTGAGGAGTTGTAATTGGGAGATTTATTTAATTCCTTTTAATTAATTACATTAGCCAAGTATTTAATTATTTTGATTTTATTAAATAGGCCAATGTAATTAATGTGATTTAGTGATGATATCACTTTGATTTTAGGAGATTAAATTTATTTTAATGAATTATGCCAATTAATTGAGTAATTCTCCTGACATAATTAGGGGTATGATCACACTTAGGGAAAATAGGGTCTCGAGGTAGAGTAGACCAAATTAGGGTGGTTACACAAGGTAGTAGAAATGTTACTATCAAAAGCTCTGAGATAATATAAGAATGCATTACTAGGGGAAGGATTCACTAAAGTAGGTATTTTATCCCTTTTTTAAAAATATATGATTAAAATCTGTCATGAATTCATAGGGTTCTCTCTTAATTGTAGTTAGATGCTCTAATATTGATATGTGATCACTTTTATCCTTGAAGTGCTTACATAGTCTTTCTCCTAACTCATCCCAACCATAGATAGAGTTATGCGGCAATCCTTTGTACCACTACAAGGCTTTTCCTTTCAATGATGAATCTAAAAGTATAACAACAACATCATCATTTATAGCACCATGTATATTTTAGATATTTGAAACTTCTTGAATGTGTTCTATTGGGGATATGGAAGTTTCATGAAATCTAGTAAACTCTTAAGTGAAGACATTAGTATATTGTTCCTTTCGGCTTATATAAGAGGTCTACCACCATTAAAGGTGGAAAAAACATGATTCTAGGGGTAAACCATGTGGAATAATGGTTTGTTCAATTGATTTGATGGTATCCTAGGTTGTGTTCTTATCATAGGAGGAGTAGAAAGAGATCTAGTTGGTATCAGTGTTGCTTCTGACCACCTAAATGGTGATAGACAAAGTAAATATTTTCTTCTTCTAGAATTTGAATATGAGAGTTAAACGAACTAGAAATTACCTCTATAAGATTCCCTTGTTATAATCTTGGGAATGGATATAACAAGTGTGTTCTAAGAACCAAAATGTAGAGTTAGAGTCGCCGAGTGCTCGAAGTGAGCCTCTGAAGGCTAAGATGCTAAGAGAAACACTATTTTCCTAGCATGATTATTTAAGTTCTTTGTTTGACACCATCCAACCAACAAGTATTCTTGAACAACTTGAGATTCTATCTCACTAGGCATATCAAAAACTGTTAACACAAAAGTATGCACCCTTGCCTAGATGGTGGTTAGCGACCTAGGTGATCTCATGAAATATTGAGACAACCTCCCAAGTGTGGTACTTTCTCATGTGAGGATGAATCTATAGAGAAGTTCAACTTCCTTTACAATCAAGATGCATCTAACAATTGACTGTCTTGACAAGAAAAGGGAAAGAAAGATAACTTGAAATGAAATGGGGTGATACACCAGATTGAATGTTTTGATTTCCTCCTATCCAAAACTGTACTTGAATTCAATGAGATTATAAAAATACACTACCCAAATACTTATCAACCTTAATCTAGTCATGAAGGTAAGAAATTAAATTCAATCTCATTAGGAATGCAACATTCCTTGAATAATATTGAATCAAACTAAGATTACACAACGTAGAAATCTTTTAGATGATAAAATACATCCAAATGTGTAGGCTAAAAAAACTAAGTAACTGGATTTCAGAATAGGTAAACCATCATTTTATTAAAAATAGGCAATGCTATTTACAATCACAGAAAAAATAACTATTTGTCAATGAAACGGGAGAAGATCCTTAAAACTATGTACAACATTGCCTTTTATGAGCTCAGGCATAACTCAGGGTAAACTTTGGAGTTCAAAAACTAATGGGGTTAGGTTACAAAGAAGGTCAGATCAGATCAGAAGAATCTAATCTCTGCAATTTTATCCTGTCCTACAAGCAACAATAAGCTCCTAGAGTTAATACCCCTGCAAGAAAATAATGCCCTCTACAACAAGAATACCCACTATGTAATAACTAAGTCAAATAAATTCATCATACCATATCCTTTGTGATGTCAAGATCTTCTCCCAAGAGCAATTTGCAAGTATCAAATTATCATAAAGTGGCTGGAAAGATTGGTTTTACCTAAAGGAGTAATGATGCTATGGTAGTTGGTCACATAAGTGGTTGATAGAAGTAAATACTCTATCTAGTTGAACAAATACATATATTGAATAGACCTCATAAAACCTCATCGAAAACATCATCAATGAGATAGAGCCATCGATGAAGGAAAAAACTATCCCATGTCACCAAGCCCTGCCAAAACTACCATGTGTCTCCCTTAGGTTTCTCCCTACAATCAAAACCATGGACCTCACCATAAGCCACTACCTTCATTACGTTGTCGATGAAACTAGTCAAGGACCCATTGAAATGACTTATCAATTAAAGAGAATCATCGAAGAAATGAAAACATGATCCAACAAAACCCATAAATCATCGACACCCAAACATTGATGAGATCGAGGAGCAGTCTCATCAAAAAATTTCCCTTTGAGAAAACTGGGGTATCGATGAAAAATGCCAGACACTCATAGATCATAAGATATCATCGAAAGTTGAGGACATCGATGAAACAAAGGGAAATCTTATCAAAACACATCTTATGGTATGTTCTAAATATATCAGTGAGACTCTAGGCATGCACCTCCAATGAAGACATGTGTTCTTAGTCAAGCCTCAAAACTCGCCACTGGTTTTGGAATAGCTCCAAATTTTTACCTCTTTCTCTTTGTATGAATTCTAAAAATTGATAGTAGTTCCAGAAGTGCCTTCAGAACCTGAAGGAAGTTACACAACTACATGAAAAAACTTGAACATGATGAAAAAATGGCTAAGGCAAGAAGGAAAATGAGAACTTGGAAGAGTTCCAAAAATCCTATTTAGTTTTGGAATATGTCTCGAGATGTGACACTAGTTCTAGAAGAGTCCTTCAAAACTGAAAGAAAAAATACTTTGCCATTTTTGCTTCCACTCTTGTGTATCGACAAAACATTGAGGCAACTTTGTCGAACATCAAATTCTCTTGATACCGCATGTTGATGAGACAAAAAAATGATCCCATCAAAACCTCCTACAAATGACAAACTAAAACACAATCATTTGACAAGACCCAAAGATGTCTTGTTGAAACAATTCACCTATCAAAATAACCAGGCCACCGTTAGCAAGACCTCCGGCCTGCTGTGCTAAAATTGACCTTCCAAACTCGATAAAAATTATGTCCTTCTAAACCTCTACAAGTATTTATCGATGAGACATGAAGGATTTATTGCCAATATATATGACTTGAATTCTCTTTAATTGATTAACCATGCTACTTGTGAGTATGGGAATTTGTGATGACGGGATAATCTGAAAATCTGATGGTGGGCTAAAATAGCCAACAGTAACAAATTTGTTACTACTTCCAATAGTGAATCTTTAGAAACTATGTGTGAGGCTCCATTAACTCTTTTTTATATAGCTTCGCATTATGGCCCTAGTTATAATTTGTTAGCGAAACAAGGATTTAATGGGAATGATTGTGGAAAACATGGACAAGGAATTCAAGTGCCCTTGGGAAATGAGGGGAATTAAAATTCTTATGTATTAGGATTTAATCCTTGCAAGCAACCACAAATAATTACTATTAACACCATTATGAATTAGAATTCCAAACATGGTTTAGGATGTGTGCAACAAAGCATTGAGAATAGTGAGAAACCTATTGAAGTATTTTATTCTAGCTCTCCTCCTTTGTCCTCTCCTTCATCACCTACCACTTCTCCTATATCTACCTTTAATAAAGAAATGATTTTGCCTAATCTTCTTCATGCCAAGGTGCTTACTAGGCCTAAAAAAAAGTGTAGTAAACATCTTATGAATCTTCCTTTCTACATATATCACCGATATCATGACCACTCTACTCATGAATGTCAAGCCTTACATTGCAATATTAAAAAACTCATTGATAATGACATTATTCACATATCTTGTCACAATGAGGTATTTTTCAATCCCAATTTCTGTAAATAACATCTAGGTCCCTATTATGTTTCTCCCCACTATGTAACATTGTTAGCTTATTCCTTGGGGGTGCATTGTTATGCATGGTGTTCTCATACTTTGTAAGTAGCATAATAGATCATCTTAATCCTTGTATCCACACTCGGGGGGTGAGGGTATTATATCAATCTCTCTAATCCTCTTCAAGGATTTACTTTTCTCTTGATTAAGCGATACTTATTTATCATGTGACAACCAATCTTACATAGAAATATTGGTTTACATTAAGGATATGCATCCTTGGTCATAACCTTTTTTACGGTTTGCTATTGGGTTTCCATGGTAGGCAACTCCCTTGTCTAGGAGACTAAACAATGTGTTATCCTTCACAAGGATCCCATTTACACTTCTTAAATGGTATCTCTTTGCATTCATCCCTTCCATGACCTCATAGGAGTTGTTACCTCTTTGGTCTGGACTGGGTGTTGCTTGTGGATATTATCTTGATGTTAAAACTGCTTTATCCTTGTTCATCGTTTCCTTAAGATGAAAAAATAATGCTCATTTTTACATCTTAAGGGGGGCATACATAGCCTCTGTATTACATATATCTTGTTCACTTTAAGCATGACAGTTAGAGTGCACCAGCATAACACAATTTTCTAGGGCCATATCACTCTCCTTTTCACATATTCGGGATTGGTTGACTAAAATAACACAATTTTCTAGACCATTTGAACTATCCTTTATATGAGTACATTTGGTCCTTAGACTGACCGCACACATTTGGTCCTTTGACTAACCGCCTCCTCTCTTTGATAGGTGGAACTGGCACAACACATTTTTCTAGACTATTCCACCTTCTCTCTCTTTCATCTATCTCTCATGGATCACATAGTGCAACATAATTTGCCTAGTTTGTACCATCCATGATTGTCTTGATCTCTCCTCCATGATTCTATAACATAACACACATTTTCTAGGGGTTCTGACTCCCTGGGTCAAGGTCAACCTCAATTTTAACCCAAGTCCCCCTTTCTAGTTTGAAAGTTTGTCGGCTGCTGGGGGTCATTAAAAGTTCATTTCCCGCTTTCCGGTCAGCTGTTTTGGATTCCAAAGCGATGACTCTTAAATTATATTTAATATAAGTCCACTTCTAGGGGTATAGGTCTACTTCAAATTTAATTCTCTTATGTAGGCCTCTCTACAAGATTGTGCCCTAGATTGGTATATAAGGGAGCCTTCTCCTCTCATTTTCTCTAAGAATCAACTAAGTGGAATATAAGTGAAATCTAAGTACGAAAGCTATCTATCCAAGAAGCATAATTTACATGTTCTCAAACTTTCAAATTTTATTCAAGGTTTTAAAGTCTTGCTCTCAAGCATTCAAGTTCTCCATTGAGGATTCAAGCATTCAATCCTTTGAAGGGATTTGGTTCAAGCATTCAAGATTCATCATTCAAACCCTAAATCTATCCATCATGGTGGTGTGATCTTCCTTCAAGATCCTTTGTTCATCCTCAATATTCATTCATTCTCTCTTCAAGGTGGATTCCAAGCATATAATCATGGAGGTTTATGGTTTCTAATATTTATTCCAAGCTTTCATATTTACATACTTGTTTACATTCGAAATATAATTGCATATCTATTATCAAAGCTTCATTATTAGATCTACTTCTACTACTTGCTAGCATTCTCTATTTCAATTATTTATTTCAAGGTTAATTCATAATTTGGGGTTTGACTAAGGCAAACCCCTCCCCCCCCACAAACAAACCATTTTTCTTGCAGGGATAGTTTCATAACAATGAATTGGAGTGCAGATTTGGATACCCTTTTCGGCAAACTATCAGGATCTCGAAACAAATTTTCTATCAGAATGTGCAGGTTAGAATCAGAAATTCTGGGTCAGAATCGACATTCATTTCTGGGTCAGAATTGACATTTTATTCAGGGTCAGAATTGACATTTTGTTCAGTGTAAGAATTAGAAATTTTGGATCAAAATCAAAAATTTTGTGCCAAAGGTGACATTGACTTTTGGGTCAAAATCAGAACTGAGCTAGATCAGAAAAAGATTTTTGCATTTTGTTCGTCTCTGCAATATTTTTGTTCCAGATCCATTTGAAAATTTTCTAGAAACTCACTATAGACACCCTAAACAACATTCTTTAGATCTGTAGCATTTTGAGGTGAGTAATTTTCTTCTATTAATTTCAATTAAAGTTTTTTAATCTTCCTAAATCTATCACATGTTCTTTTCTATAAAATAGAATCTAAGGTTTTCCTCTATATTCTCATTTCCAATCGATTGATTTATTTATGGATTGATCCTTCCTTTGGGTTAGTCAATTTGGATCCTTCCTTTGTGTATTTGAGGTTAAAAGGAACATCTTATCTTCCTTACCCATCACATTCAATATACATCTTTATATCTTGACATCTTCCAATTTTCATACCTTACATTTTGGTGAACCCGCGATAGACAACTCTTTCTTTTTGGTATTAGATGCTTTCCCTCTTTTCCTTAGAGAATAGCTTTTGCATACATAATAAATTAGTTTTCTTTTATGCTCTTGCATTTTAAAATACAAAACAAATCTACATACTCATAAAAATACAAAAACATTTCTTGCATTTCATTCACTATGAGAATCTTTAAGATGCTTTGATGTATGGCTATTTTCCTCATTATTCTTCTTTTAGCATCTCTTTATAGTACTTATGATGTCTATGAAAGTATCATCCATTTCATCATGTTTGTTACTCTTAATGTTTCACTTGCTCATGCTATTATGAGATTAACTAATACTAGTCTTCCCACTTTCAAAACTTTCATCAAAGATTTGTGTAGTTGACTTATTGCTCTTTTGGATTATGTGAAGAATTGGGTAGATGATACCCCATTTACTAATCTTCCTAATCCTAATCATATCATTCCTAATTTAGTTCCTAATCCTCCTAATCCTCATCCTATCCTTCCTAATCCAATTCCTAGTATTGCTATTCCTATTTCTCCATCTTCAATCCCTAGTTCTTCTCACACTTATGATGGGGCTCAAGCTAGGGTTCATGATGTAGATGTTCAAGAATTATTTCATTTACCTTCCCCTTCTTATTCGATTCATGACAATATTAAAGGGAAGAAAAAGGAAACCTCTTCTAAACCTATCATTCCACCATACACAACATTTTCTCATGAGCACCATAATCAATCACCTCCTGTAGAAGCTTTGCAAGATATGTATACTACTAGATACACTATGGTGGATAAACAAGGCTATAAGGGTTTAGGGCTCGGTGTTAATGAACATGGCATTAAAAACCTGATTCATTCATCCCCTAAACAAGATATGCATGGTATAGGATTCCCACCTTCTCAAATCAAGGTGGTTGATCTTAACTATCGCCCTTCTCTTCATGTTCTTCTTCCAATACCTTCATTAGATCACCCTAATACTCTTCAAGATGTGGCTAAGAAAGTGTATGTCCAGTTAATGAATTCTAAGAAAGAAATCTTTAAACCTATGTCTAAAAATGCTCTCTCTAAATAAAAATGTCCTTTCCATTACATTAATACACATTTACTTGTTGATTGTGTGCATTTCAAGCTATATGTTAGAGAAAGAGTTGCTTTAGGAATTATATCTCATTCTCGTGCAGTATTACAATTTCTTCATAATTTTGATATAGGGCATTCCCCTCATTCTTCTATAAATTAGATAATTTTTTCTCCTCTTGTCTATTAACTAGGGGGCAAGAGGTATTTCATTCCAAACTTCTAGGATCCATTATAATCTTAGCATGTTTTTTTTTTGAGTTTAATCGGTTATTCTTTCTATATTCTATCCCTATAATTTTCTATTATGGTACATACTTCCTTCACTCATAATCATTCATGATATCTTTTCTAGGACATTTTTTTTTGTAAAGATATCTCTTTTCTATAGCATCTCTTGATAGAATTATTATATCCCTTGCTTTAATTCCTGGGGGGCAAGGTTTTTCCTTCTTTCTCTATCCAAGGATCTACTTTACTTAGCTTAGTGGCATTTGTTTATTCTACAACATTATTTTCTTATAAAGACTTATGTTTTGGCTATGGATACCCTCTTATATATGAGAGGTGATGATCCTAGGTCATCACCTCTCCTTTATTTTTCAAATTATGTTCTTTATAAACTCTTTCCTTGCTTTGGGTTAGAGTTTGATTCCTTCATTCCAAGATTCCTCTTCCTCTTGATCACAGGGGGCTTGATGATCGAATCTTTGGTCCCTCTTTTATTTGGAAGATAACATTTTATCCTAAGCACTCCTCTATGGTGGGGGTCTTGGTGATAAGATCTCTTCCTCTTTGAGAATCCTTTTTCCACATGTTACATATTCATTTCATGATTAGCTATGCTCTTAGAGGTAAGGGTCAATACTCTTTGCTAAGGATATAGTGTATATTGTTGTTAAGCTGAATATCTTCTTACCTTGTGAAGTAGGTGTCCTCTTTATCTTCCTTATCCTAACTAGCAGGTATTCATGATAAGGAGGGGGGAATATATAGGGTCTCCCTTATACTATAGTTTACATTTTACAACATGTTAAATCCTTGGAAGGTAACACACATAAAATGCTAAATCCTGAATAGACACTTTTTTTTGCTTTTTTTTTGCTAAATCCTTAGAAGGTAACGCACATAAGTTGCTAAATCTTGAAGAGATACTCATTTTCCAATATTATAAATCCTTGTAAGGTAACTCACATAAGTTTCTAAATCCTAAAAAGACACGCATTTTATATTCCATAGTGATACAAGAATGTGGATCTATGGGTATTCCAAAAGCCGTCAGAAGAAGCATTACAATTACAAAGCATAGTTCATGGGTGAACCTGTTGGGCTCTCCCTCCTTGGTGATTCATGGTAAGTTGGGCATCTTACTAGGTGAGGTAATCACTTTCTCTTTCCTCTCTTTCACTTTCATGTTAGTGGGATTAGATCATGAAGATATGTTATTTATAGTGTTGCTCTTGTCTTGCTTATGTAGTCATGTATGCTTTCTATGATTAATTGCTATTTTCTTTCATATCTTTGTGCATGTATGTTGAGTTATAATCCTTGGTCTAGGGGCTCATTTCCTTGACTAAGTGATGTTCTACCTTGTTGCAATCTACCAGAGTCTTTCTTCTAACTTTACCGCGAGTATGTTCAATTTCCATACTCCCGCTAAAGAGGGGGCTTAATGTATTGTCTTAATTTAGAAGCACTTCCATGTTAAGAATTTTTATCCATCCTTAGGGGGTGTTTTTTACCATCATCATATTGTCCCCTCATTTTTGCATCCTCTCCTACTTCTGTGCCTATTTAGGACCCTAATTGGGCCTCTCCGGACACTATCTATCCCATCTAGCACATTTTCTAGGGTTTCTGACTCCCTGAGTCAAGGTCAACCTCGACCTTGACCTAGGTCAAGGTCAACCTTGATTTTGACCAAGGTCCCCCTTTCCAATTTGAAAGTTTTTCGGCTGTCGGGGGTCATTAAAAGTTCATTTCACACTTTCAGGTCGGCTGTTTTGGGTTTCGAAGCGATGAATCTTAAATTATATTTAATATAGGTCCACTTATAAGGGTATAGGTCTAATTGGAATTTAATTCTCTTATGTAGGCCTCTCTAGAAGGTTGTTCCCTATATTGGTATATAAGGAAGCCTTCTCCTCTCATTTTCTCTAAGAATCAACTAAGTGGAATATAAGTGAAATTTAAGTACGAAAGTTATCTATCCAAGAAGCATAATTTAAATGTTCTCAAGCTTTCAAAGTTCAATCAAGGTTTTCAATTCTTCCTCTCAAGCATTCATTTTCTCCATTGAGGATTCAAGCATTCAATCCTTTGAAGGGATTTGGTTCAAGCATTCAAGATTCATCATTGAAACCCTAGATCTATCCATCATGGTGGTGTGATCTTCCTTAAAGATCCTTTGTGCATCCTAAAGATTCATTCATTATCTCTTTAAGGTGGATTCCAAGCATACAGTCACGGAGGTTTATGGTTTCTAATATTTATTCCAAGCTTTCATATTTACATACTTGTTTACATTCAAAATACAATTGCTTATCTATTATCATAGCTTCATTATTAGATCTACTTCTACTACTTGCTAGCATTCTCTATTTCAATTACTGATTTCAAGGTTAGTTCCTAAATTAGGGTTTTATTAAGGAAAACCCCTCCCCCCCCCCAACAAACAAACCATTTTTCTTGTAGGGACAGGTTCGGAACAATGAATTGGAGTGCAGATTCGGATACCCTTTTCAGTAAACTATCAGGATCTAGAAATAGATTTTTTGTTAGACTGTGCAGGTCAAAATCAGAATTTTGGGTCAGAATCGACATTCATTTATGGGTTAGAATCAACATTTTTTTCAGGTTCAAAATCAGAAATTCTGGGTCAGAATCAAAAATTTTGCGTCAAAGGTGACATTGATTTTTGGGTCAAAATTGCAACTGAGCTAGATCGGAAAAAGATTTATGGGTTTTGTTTGTCTCTGCGTTTTTGTTCTAGATCTGGTTGCAGATTTTCTAGAAACTCACTATAGACACCCAAAAATAGAATTCTTTAGATCTGTAGCATTTTGACGTGAGTACTTTTCTTCTATTCATTTCAATTAAAGTTTTTTAATCTTCCTAAATCTATCACACATTCTTTTCTATAAAATAGAATCTAAGGTTTTCCTCTTTATTCTCATTTCCAATTGATTGATTCATTTATGCATTGATCGTTCCTTTGGGGTTAATCAATTTGGATCCTTCCTTTGTGTATTTGAGGTTTAAAGGAACATCTTATCTTCCTTACCCATCACATTCAATATACATCTTTATATCTTGACATCTTCCAATTTTCATACCTTACACAAACTTACTGTCTCAGTCAGAGATGATACTCCTCGGTATTCCATGCAATCTAACAATTTTGTTAAAGAAAAGATCTGCTATATGTACTGCATCTGATGTTTTCTTACATGGTATGAAATGTGTCATCTTATAAAATCTATCCATAAAAACAAATATGGAATCATTACCTCTTGTTGTCCTAGGTAATCCAAGAACAAAATCCATGCTGATATCACTCCAAGGTTTCTCAGGAACAGTAATCAGCGTATACAAACCAGTATTTTGACTCAATCCTTTTGCAACTTGACAAACTCCACAAATTTTCACAAATATCTAAACATCCTTAAATAATTGAGGCCAAAAATACCTTTCCTTAAGCAAGCTCAATGTTTTATCAATGCCAAAATGTCCATCCAATCCATTACTATGTTTCTCCTTAATCAAATTAGTTCTCATTGATCCCCATGGTATGCACAACTGAATGCCTTTTAACAACATATCTTCTTGAATGAAATATTCTTCATACTTACTTGATTGATTTTAATTAGGTGCTCTGCACATTCTCCACTGCTCAGAAAAATCAAGATCACTTTTATACAAACTCTTCATGTCATCAAAACCAAGGACTTTGATTCTCATTTCAGTCATTAAAGATCTTCTTATACTCAATGCATTAGCAACTCGGTTAGAAACTCCACTCTTATGTTTAATCACAAATGTGAAACTCTTGTTTAATCACAAATGTGAAACTCTGTAAATACTCTACCCATTTCACATGTCTCTAATTCAACTTATTTTGACTACCCAAATATTGTAAAGCCTTATGATCAGTATACAACACAAATTCATTTGACATCAAATAATGTCTCCATTTATTCATAGCTTGAACAATAGCATATAACTCTTGATCATAGACATAATATTTCCTCTTAGCATAGTTCAAATTTTCACTAAAGACAGCAACAGGTTTACCTTCTTGAGTCAACATAGCTCCAATTTCACTTTCACCTGCATCACATTCAACTTGAAATACCTTATTGAAATCAAGTAATGCTAACACAGGTAATTCAGCTACCTTTAGCTTCAAAGCCTCAAAACTTTTATCAGCTCCATGTGTCCATTTGAATTATCTTTTGTCTCCTCTCATTGTCTTAGTCATAACATTACAAATAGAACTAAAATTTTTGATACCTCACTGACATTCTTAGGTGTAGGCCAACTAAGTATAGCTTCAACCTTCTCTGGATCAATCTTCAAACCATCAGTTGAAATCAAAAAACCCAAATACACAAGCTCTTCTTTCATGAAGGAACATTTCTTCAGATTTATCAACAACTTTTCCTCTTTCAATTTCTACAACACTTGCCTTATATGCATCAAATGCTCTTCTCTAGTCTTATGGAATATCAAAATATCATCCAAGCATACAATCACACATTTATTCAATAATTTCTTCAAAACCTCATTCATTAACCTCATAAATGTACTTGGTGCATTAGTTAAACCATAAGGCATAACCAACCACTCATACAAACCTTCCTTTGTCTTGAAAGTAGTCTTCCATTCATCACCTTCTTTGATTCTGATCTGATGATAGCCACTTTTCAAAAAGGCATAACCAACCACTCATACAAACCTTCCTTTGTCTTGAAATCAGTCTTCCATTCATCACCTTCTCTGATTCTGATCTAATGATATCCACTTTTCAAATCATTTTTGGTAAAATATTTTGCTCCACTCAAACAATTCATTATGTCATCCATTCTCTGTATAGGAAACCTATACTTCACTGTGATCTTATTAATTTATGTAGAATCAGTGCACATTCTCCATTCTCTATTCTTCTTAGGTGCCAATATAGCTGGTACTACACATGGACTCAAAATCTCTCAGATCAAACCTTTGTTCAACAATTCATGAACTTGTCAATTAAACTCTTCATTCTTGGTTGATGTTAACCTATGTGGTGCTTTGTTTGGTAAACTAGCTCTAGGAATCAGATCCATAAAGTGACTGATATCTCTCATTGGTGGTAAACCATCAGGTGCATTATCTAAAATTATCTCCTTGTACTTAGTGGGTAACTTTTCAACTTTTGCAATAATGTCATCTTCTGTATTCTTACTCAGTTTGTTAGGAATCAAAACATAACAGATATCATTTCTTTTCAAATCCTTAACAAAGTGTCTACCTTCCATCAAACAAACTTTCACAGATGTACATATCTCACCAATAGATTCTTCAACCAAAGGTAACAAAATTTGCTTCTTACCATAAACCCAAATAGAATATATATTCAATCTTCCATCACGTCTATCGTATTGCCAAGGTCTACCCAACAAGATGTGACAACAATCCATTGGCATAATATCACACATCACCTTATCATAATAGTTTCCAATTTTCAAATTCTAAAAACATTGTTCACTCACCATTAATGTGTGTTCATCCTTGATCCATGAGATATGATAGGGATTTGGATGCTTCATCCTCTCCAACTATAATTTTGTAACCATTACCTCAGATTCTATATTCTTTGAGCTTCCACTATCAATAATCAGCTTACAAACTTTGTCTGCAACTCTACATCTGGTCTTGAACAAACTTTTTCTTACATGATCTTTCTTATCCTTCTCACTCCATAGTATCCTTTAGATCATGAGATTTTCTTCCTTCTCAGCTTCATTTGGTGACTCCTCTTGCACCAAAGCATTTCTTCTACTACTTCCTTTCTTTCTTGCATGTGTACAATCAAAGGATTTATGTCCTTATTCACCACAATTATAACAAGTTACTTGGAATCCCTTTCTGTTATAACCACCTCTGGAGTAATTGCCTCTTCCTTGGTATGAACTTCCACCTTTCCATTCAATATTTCCTTTGTCTTGAGATGTGTCTAAAATTGACTTGTCTAATTTAGATCTACTATTTTCACCATGAGATCTACCTCTTCCTCTAGGGAATCTACCACCTATGCCTCTTTGTCTTTGTTCATATCTTCTATTAAACTTTTCCTCAGCTTTTAGTGCAAATTGATATGCCTCCTCAATGCTTTCCATCTTGACCAAACTGATCTCATCTTGTATGGAACTTCTCAATCCATTTAGGTATCTTGCTTCTCTTTCCACTTCATCTTCAACATGTCCATATTTGATGTCCAATCTATAGAATTCTTCAATATAGTCTTTTACTGATCTATCTTTCTGCTTCAAACTTTGCATTTTCCTAATTAGGTTAATCTGATAATCACAAGGTAGAAACTTTCCTTTCAATTTGTTTACTATCTTATCCCATACCTTGATTTTGTCTTTACCTTTCTTCTTCAATCCAATTGCAAATGTTCCCACCATAAGAATGCATGTCCTTTCAAGTTTGTTCTTGCAATCTTTAACTTCTTATCCTCTGATACATTCTCATATTCAAAATACTTTTCCATCTCAGTTATCCAGTCAATAAATTCATCAGAATCTAAATTTCCACTATACTCAGGAGGATTAAACTGAGGTTTGGACTTCAAACTTGTCAATGCTCGTAGGAATATTTCCTCTTCGTGATTCATCACATGTGCAGGTGCAACTTCACCTTGAACCTCTTCTAATTCATCATCACTAACATCTTCAAGATGTCTTCCTCTATGTTGGGCTATCTCAACAGCTTCTAATCTAGCAGCCATCCATCTAAGCATATCAGCTAGACCTAGATCTACATTTCATCTCCCATGAACCATCTTGAATCCCTCTATCCCAAAACAATACCAACTAGGGTTAGGATTTACAAGAAGGAACTTAGATCTCACCAATGCTCTAATACCACTTGACACAAGGGAGGGTTGATAATGGGACCAAAGGCTCTCCCAACTACCAAACCAGCTTGCCAACACAATGCAGAAGAAAAAATAACACAGTGAGAGAAGAAACAACAGAGATCCTTTGCATTAATTGATCAAAATCATTACATGTTGGGTTGTAAGGCCTTCCCAGTTTGAGCCATATACATTCAATGAATTAAAAATTGATCTTCATGCATGCGAGGTCACAAACCTGCCTTACAATATCTTAGTAGATAATCATCTTGCGAGGTCACAGACCTGCCTTACAATATCTCAACAGATAATCTTCTATTACAATCTGATATCAAATCCTATTCTAAAATTGATACCCCAAAACTAAGAGAAAAGAAACAAATATATAAAAGATTCCACCAAGAGAGGTTGACACTCAAATTCATATGTGAGACCTTGATTTAGGTCCACACAGATCCCAATGAGAGACCCCAAATCAATTAAGCCACAAAAATTAACTGAAGAAGTCAGCCACCAGATCCAACTCCAAAATAAGCAACTTGAGCAAAGGATGACCGAGCAACAGAGTGACTCAAACAAAGAACACCCTAAGCAATAGGAAACAAACCCGAGCATCAAAAGAGAAACTCAAGCAATAGGAAACAAAAAAGCATGCCTGAGCGACACAACCTGAGCAACATAAACAAGCATGTCCGAGCGACACAACCCAACTCAGAACAAGCATAACTGAGTGACAGACCTGAGCAACAAAGTACTTCTCGAGAAGCCTCCAAACAAACTAAAGAACAAAACAAACATCTTTTTGGTTGAGTAGGATTTCCAAGGACCCAAGATGCTCCTACATCAAGATTATTTACACTTTTAATAGAGTATGGCTTGTCTTTGTTGTCAAAAGTTCTCTCAAGCACAACTAATCCCTTTGGGAATTTGTTTGACTTCAAATGCAAAACTTCCTTACCTAAGATAGTATCCTTTCCATCCATGGTCTCTACATATCCACTAAAATCTATTTCCTTATCTCCCAAGTCTGTGTCATAGTGCAAAAATCTCAAGATTTCCACATCATCATTAAAAATTTTCCAACTCTCAACATTATCTGGTATTGAAGGCCTAGATTGAACCTCTATTTTAGAGATTCCAACAAATGTAACATCTTCTAGCCTCACAACAATATTACCTAACAAGTCTACCATTTTTTTCTTGCTTCTATCCATCCAATCAATACCAAATGCATCAAAATTTTCTAATTCATCCCAGACTGTATTTCGGTATTGTTTCAATCTATGATTTTTTTAAGTATACTTGGATCTAATTTGAGACATTACCAATTCAGAGTCTCCAATCACTCTGAGACATTTGATTTCATGTCTTGAATCCAATCTCAATCCTATTAACAAAGCTTCATACTCTACAACATTATTAGTAGATGCAAATAATAGTGTGAATAAATGTTTTACCTTTGGGAGTTATTAATAAAACTCTAGCACCATCTCCCTCCGCAGAACTAGCACCATCAAAATACATAACCCATAACTTATTTTGTTCTGATAAATTATTTTTCTCCTCAGATAACAGTTTAGGTTGTAACTTTCCTTCAACCTGCTTGTCCTACACTTGGAAAGATCCCATCTCAGTGTCTAAGAAATAATTCATGGTGTCATCTTCTTCTTTTTCCTCAATCATGTGAGGAGTTCTAGTTTCTCTAGACACCTTAATGTTCTCACCAGAAATATTAAATGTAGCAAATGATATATCACATTGGATACTTCCCCCCATTGAAGCACTCCATTTTCTTGATGACAGTATCCCATATTGAGGGGGAATGTCCACAACAAATACACTCATTGTTAGTACTTTGTCAAGGTATGCAGCCAGCTTATAAGGCAAGGCCTTAATAGTGCCAATAATAGGCACTTCTCTAGAATCTGTGGCCTGACACATCCCATGTGGTATATCCACCTTTAATCCCATTTATTTCATCACCTCAGCAGGCATGATAGTATTAGATGCTCCAAATTCAATCATACAATTCTTTAATATCTTTCCATTTATAAGTAAAGTTAGGAAAAAAGGATCTACAGTTCTCAAGGGAGTACTAACAACATTAGTATCTAGGTATATTTGAGTAATCTTTGAAACAAGTTCATTAGACTCCTTTGGCTTATTTACAGGATTATCTTGTGGATCTGTCATTTTGTTATTTTCCTCTGGTCCAAAAATATTTGTAGAACTAACACCTTTTACCCATGTTAAAGCCTTCTCCTTATGTTCACCCATTCTTATCATTTCCAGTAAAGGAACCTTGACAATAATTTGGGATAGGAGTTGCCCCATATCAACAGGGGTATACTTCACATCAGATATATCTTGCTTTTCATTTACACAATCTTCATTTTCAACTTGAGAGGCCAATTTAGGCTCATCCCTCTTTTGTTGTTTACTTTCCTTTTTGAGGAGGAGGAACAATATTTTCTGGTGTTTTTTCTTTTTATCTGTACATAATATTCAGACCAATAGGCCTATTTTCCTTTTTAACCAAAAATTTCTTGGCACCCTCAACCTATTTTTCCTTTTCTTGTGGTTGTTTGGTATTTGTTTTGGTTTCTTTAACAAAAATACTTGCAGGTTTTCCATCTACATTCCCCACTGTTATACTTCTTAAATTATAGTTACCCCTTGCTTGAGTAACCATATTTGTTGTAATCTGAGAAATCTCCTCATTACAAGGTCTTCTATAAACAGGGGTTTCATCGCCCTTCTTAGCATTGTACCTCATGTTATCAATTTCCTTTTCTTCTGTATCAGAAGCACTTTGATGATAATATGTCTCTTTTCTGCTTAATGATCCAGATGTAAATTATTTTTTGGTCTCATCCTCAGAGACCATTTCATCCCACAAATGTGAAATATCCATGGCACAACCACTATCATCATATAAATCCTCCTCATCATCCTCTTGAACTTCACTTGCAGATACTTTTGCAGCAATAACACAATAATCGGGATTGTGAGGAGATTGACAAGCCATGCACTAGGAATTGTCATTACACATATTAATAGTGGCCTTATGTAAGGGGTTAGGGGTTTTTTCATCACATTTATCTTTCTGCTGTGGGATAATAGGCTTCCCATCTTTCCATTGGATAGTGTAAGGATAGTTCTACATCCTATACTGTCTATTGAAATTATCATAGGATGGATTGTCATTATTTGAAGCCCTATTGTTCTTACTCTCTCCAAGATTTAAATCCTTCAGAGCATTTAGAATCTTCCTTAAACTATCATCTTCTTTAGGTTTAGTATTTGAAGGTTTTTCTGATTCTTTTTTGTTAAACCTTGTTGGCTTCCAATCTTCCCTTCTACCTACTTTCCCTAAAAATCTTCTGTTTGTTTCAATGTTCACTGTTATCTTATATGCTTCCCTAATATTCCTAGGGTTCTTGTCTCTTAGGAGATATCCCATTTTGCATCAAAAGCATTCAAATAAGTTGTGATACATACCTTATCATCCAATCTCATCACTTGAAACAAGTTGTGCATTGCTCTTTGGAATCTTATGTTGAATTGAACCACCTCTTCATTTGAATTCTTCTTAATGTTGTTGAAATCATTCAACATAAATCCTTCATTTGTCTTATCACCATATTGATCCTTGAAACGATCTTTTACTTCATCCATGAATCCTAGACAATCATGGGGCAGTCCTATAAACCAATCCCTGGCATCCTCGGTTAGTGATTGAACAAACAATTTCATCATCACATCATCATGTCCAATTTCATAGTCATCCATCATATCAATAAACTTATTCAAGTGCTCTTCACATGTTATAACATTATTACTAGCAAATTTTGGAATTTTATCCCTAATTTGTTTTGGAATTTCATTAGGATAACCTGGAATACTAAGGAAAATTAATTGCCTATACCTTCTTGTATAGATAGGTGTCTTTTGGGTTGAATTGGTACCTTGGGAAGTTGATGATGAAACATTGGATGTGGTAGCATTTCCAGGACCAGCTATGGTGGTATATTTGTTGTTGAATTTAGCTGTACTCCAGCATTTGTAACAGGCACTGAGGAAGTAGTAATAAAGGGAGGAGGACTAGAGGTTTTCTTGATAAATTCAATCTTCTTTTTCATTTCCAGAGCAGAAGCTTCCAATTCTGCTTTCTCAAGTTCTTTGGCTATAATCTCGTTCTCCTTCTTAACATTTCCAAATTAGTATCCAACTTGAACATTGGGTTTACTGGAATCCCTTTACTTACAAGCTCATTTATTTCAACTCCTACAGCTTTCTTCTTACCCTTTTCCTTAGGCTTTTATGTGTTATATAATTGTTGGACAATTGGTTCATGTTCAATCTTTGTAGGTGCAGCAACAAAATTGATTGCCTCTAAATCTATTAATTGCCTTTTCAAATATTCATATTTGATCTGAGCTTGCATAATCCTATCCTCTTTCTCCTTTTCTCTTTGTTGCCTTATGACAATATTCTCATGGTTTCTCCTTTCTAATTCACCAACTTCTTCAAAAATTTCCTCACAATATGGGAGAGTCATTTTAGATTTAGAGGTTCCCTCAATGATGGTTCTTTCTCTTCTATGACTATGGGCATGAGGCCTACATGATGAGGGAGAGCTTAGAGGACTAGGGGAATTCCTATTATTTTCACCTCTGCTTTTACTTCTATACCTTGTTTCATGTCCTTGAGGTTTACTATTGACTATCTTCTTGGTATACCTTAGTCCATCATCATCTCTCTCACTTTGAGAATAATAATCACCATACACACCTAATACCAAATATGCACCCTACTCAACTTCTGATGCATCTCTCTCCCAATTTTGTGGAATGGAATTCTCTATCCTATTTTTCTTCTTTTGCCTTCATGTTTGAGGAGTAATCCTATCAACATTTTCATTCATTGGCTGACCAGCTCTGGAAGTAGATGGGATCTCACCATCCAAATTATCCTCAAGACAATTCTTCATCCTGGATCTAGTATTATGATAACTCATATTTAGATAATGTGTATAAAAATGATTTATCACTCAACACTGATGCAAATATTTCTTCGAGTCACCACCCAACACTTAGCTGGGAAAATACACACTATTTTGAGTAATATGAATTGTGTTACAAAGGACTTCTCAGGACAGAAAACAACAATAAGGGCTAAGTAAATCCCAACAAATTATCAATGGTAAAACAAATCCATGGGACAAGAAAATATAACCATGTACTCTCAATGGTCAACTGACTGGTTAAAAATAAGTAAGCAGGCCAGGAGTCTAGCTCAACTTGAAAAACCTTGCATCACTTATTGCAACTTAATTTCAAGTTCCCAGGTAGAGTTGACATTTTGTTGGTGGTTTTTTATGCCAAACCAAGGGGGATACCCTTTAATACCTTCCAATACTCTATGTGGTATTAATCAAGCAAGAATCTCACATAAACTCAACATAACTGGGAGATACTAGATAACTAGCTAATTACCCATTGAACATCAACCATGAAATGAAGCATGATATAGATAGATCACAACAAATGTATAAAGATATAGGAAGTACTAGATTTTATGTTTGTGCTTGTAGAAACATAACCAATATATAGCTAGACATGCAACAATATTGAACTTATCAGTCTTTGATCGATGCTTTATCCATTCTGAAATACTCTAAAACAAATACAATATGTAGAAGTCAATTATTATTAGAGATTCCAAGCCATAGACACAACTATCCCAAACCCATAATACTTATAAGATCCTAGTGTATATCAAGATGAATCTATGTATTAATTAGAGCATCATTTAATTTGATCCTTGATCAAAACTCTAAAACAACTACATAAACACAGATAAACTCTATGCTAATGAATTGGAAAATTCAAAACTCATAAGACAAACATCACAGGAGAGATTGGAATTTGGATCTTTGTATTAAGTGTAAAGAATCATACTTTTGTATACAAGATTTGATCAGAGATACCTCTTCAATAATATGCTAGAGACCTTCCAACTTGATTTCTAATATTGAAATCTATCTAGTACAATTCTTCTATATCCCTTGACTGAAAACTTTACAAAATGCTTATAATACTCGATTTTCCAGCCCTTTCCAATGATCTCGGGAATCCTTTATAGAAGAGGATTGCAACAAGCTACAGATCAATTAGATAAAAGACAATATGTAAGACTCATGCAAAAGACAAATACATTGGTGAAGTGATAACCACTTTGTTACATGATTTTTCTAAGTATTTTGTCTTTTGATCGCATAGTCCTTGCAACTGCCTCAAACTTCTTCAAAACTTGCCAGGTGGAATTTGTTTCCTTGGTCCTCTAATGTAAAGATCTTTGCAACTGCTTGTGCTTTACAAAATGCTGGGAAGGTCTTCCCTTTGTTTCTCATCACACCACATCCTTTTCTTCTTGGTTTCCTGCATTGTATTTGTCCTTCCAAGATCCGAACACCTCATCACTTGGCCAAGGGAATTTGATGACTTTGTCCTTCTTATTGCTCAGCTCATCCCATGTTGTGTTTATTTTTTCAACTTCCTTTTTCCAAAACCCAAAATATAATTTGGCTTCTTTGATGGTTTCTACAGTTTGAACAAACAAAAGTGTGCTCTCTAAGTTGATGATGTTGTTTGTTCTAATTGACAATTCTTCACCCATCTCCTTCATCCACCAAAATTTGGTTTTCAATTTGCCACCTTTTTTTAATAGGCTAGGAAATATCTCAAAATGGGTTTTTGAATATTCTTTTCTTAATGTTTCTAACTTTTGTTGGATGACAGTCCTTCTTATATCCAAAGTAATTAAATCCTTGAGACATCTATGAGTGGCAGTTAACACAATATCAACACTGTCTTCCTTTTTGGATAAAGAATAAAAGGACTTCAACTATGCCTCTCTCCCTTTCCAACATTGCATAATCTGGTCCAACTTATCTATGTCTTCTTAAAAAGATTTCAATATGATCATAATGCTCTTCCCATGTAAATGAATAGAGGCAGGATCCAAACTATCAACAAAATGCATAATTATAGCTCTTATTTTATCCTCATACTTTTGTTGTACCAATGTTTGAGCATTGCTAAACTTTGAGCTTTCTTCTTCCCAACTCTTCCTTACTCCTTCCAATCTTGTCCTTTATGCTATCAATTTGTCTTTTTCATAATTAAAATTTGCCTCTAAGATAGAGGTGGATGACATAGGGGAAAGAGGGAATTCAATGATTAGACTAGAAGAAGATGGTTGGAAAGGCTCCTAAGTAATCCTCCTTTGCGGAGATGCCTGGCTTGATTTTTTACCTCTTAATTTAGCAATTATTTTATCCTTTTCCATGGATTTCACTTTTTCATCATTGTAGGCTTTGATAACTGTTTCCAACTTGATCCTCATGTTTATATTCTCTTCTTCCTATTTTTCTGCTACCTTTATGTTGAACTTTGTAGATTCTAGTGTTATACCTGCTACTTCCACCCCTATGGTATCTTCTACTCTTCTTACTAGTAGGCTTCCTGCATGCTCAACCTGGGTGTCTTCATTAGTTTTCTTGTACTCATTCCTCTTCAGTGACCACATTACCAATGCAACATGGTCTTCACTAAACTTGAATCCTTTGGATGCTTGTTGAGCCTCTGCTTCAGTGCCATGCATGGTTTTTGTCTCTTTATTGATAGCATCAAACACTATGGCATCAACTATGTCTCATTCTAGCAGGATAAACACTCCCTCCTTGATTAACTCTTTTCCTTCTTCAGGAGTGATCTTCTCAAATTTGGCTATCATTTCTTGTTTCACCTCAACCTCAATTTCATCCTTGTCTCTAGCAGATTGGTTCTCTTGCCTTTGCTGACACTTCTTGAACTCCTCAATGTGAATTCTCCATAAGAATTGCATGAATGCCCTAGCTTTTACAAAATTATCATCTGAGAGAAATTCATCACTGGCCTGCTTTGTTATGGGGTCTAATTCCTTCCCAAGAAACTCAACTACTATTAAGTCTAGTTCAACATGCTTGGAGGCCTCATGTATCCCTTCTTATAGTTCTTGAGGTGTTGTAGAAATGTGTCATGTACTTCCCATCTGAAGTAATTGAGCAACTATTGCTTGCTCATCCATTTGTAAAGGACATTAAGTAGGGGAATACAAGTTCTCTAATTGTTGTCCTTCTTCTGCTATTCTTGATCTCTTTAGGGATGGCATTAATCTACACTCATGGACATCTTCCCTTTTGAGGCATAAACCTCCTTATCATGTATATGTGTTTCAACCTAGCCCCTATGGGATGTCTCCCCCTTTTGCATTACCATATTGTATCCTTGCTTTTGATGTAGCACATATCTCCTAGGTGGAATAATCTTAGCATGTGTGGAACTGCTTAGGATGGCCTTAGCCTTCTCTGGCTCTTCTTTTATTACTACCTCTTTCTTGTGATTTAGTGTCTGCATGAAATCCTCAAAGAGAGACATTAATGAATCAATCTTCTTATCCCAAGGATGGAATTCCTTCAAAGGATCATATCCTTTATCAAAATGTTGTACAAAGTCTGAGTTCTTCTTATAGACCAATACTTTTCTTTCTTAATTCCTTGTTCTTGTAAACTGAATTCATTTCTGATAACGTTCTCCAGAAAGTTGAATTTATTATCCAACACCAAGTACTTTGCCCTTTTCCTAAACATATCACTTATGAATCCTTCAGGGTCAATACATCTTATCACTAATGTTGTCATATGATACGGCTCAAGGTATTTATATAAATATTTCCATCCCCCATTGGTGATAATGAATTGGTGTACACTTCTAATAGTAGGAAAGATTGTTCCTTTCCCTTTTCCCATCAATGCATCCTCTTGTAGCCCACCAACTTATCTAATTATTTCTGCAATACCCACTTTAAGAGGGACTTGATATGGGAGTATATTTGGAACACCTCTGAAACCATATACTTTGAAGACTGTTGAAATAGGGTATAAAATGATATCACCCCAATTATGTACTATCTTAATAGTTTGAGCGAATTCCTTTTGTCTTAAAAAATTCAATAAACCTTTTAGGATCCTTGGATTATCTGAAATAATAAGGCTCTAAGCCTGGAAGCAAAACACCTGTCAAAGGTGATGAAACTGACCTCTTTCCTTTCCGATGACAAATATGCACTCCACAGTTGGACATGCATATCTTCATCATCTTTTATCCTCATTAGATCCATCTCCTTTTAAAAATAATCATCACCCCTGAATAGGAGCATATGCATTAACATAGAATACCAACCAAATGGCTTGACTACCTTTGCATTTTTTATGCCTATTAAACCATGGTGAATTAGATCAGAAACATAAGAGGCAAAATAAAAAATAATGGCCAAATGTGGATGGATAATCTGCACCATCATGAGCATATAATGAATAGGCATTTTTGTTTCTTCATCATCTCCAAAGATTTGACTCAGGGAACTGTACACACCTCTAGCATTTGGATTGAAATAATCCAACTTGAATGGTTCTGGTATACTAGGTCCTACCACAACCAAATCTCCTATTTTTTTAAAATAACTATTTCAAGGACCCACTTCTAAGGTAATTTCTTTGAGCCTTATATACCTCATTGAATTGATTGAAATCAATATTCTCCATTTGAACAGAGGGATCATTTAATTGGAAAACTTCTCATAGCTCCTCAACTATGATGTTCACTAATACTCTACCATTTATGTCTCTCACAACCTTGGTGACACTATCATATCCTTTTGCAATTTGGATTAATAAATCAATATCCATGAAGGCTCCTGGGATTACTAACTTTCCCACATCAAACTTCCAGATATCACTATTTGGTGCAAACACATTCCTCTGGCTAAAAGCTACTTTGAACAATGCTAGACCAGGCATGCTAATTTTTGCATCTCTTACCCATCTACCCCTATCATACAAACCATCCCCAATTTTAAAATGAGGGTGTTTTGGCACTATTTCCTTGAGTTTGGTAGTGTCATTTGTTGACCTAGTTAGCAGTTGTAGAAGATCCTCACAAACATTTATTTCTTGATAATCTATTTTTCCTGAGATTTCCCTTCTGGGTGCCATTTCTAATTTAGGGTTTTTGAATCAATATGTAAAAGCTTTGTATACAAAACATACTTTCTTTACAACACAAAAACCCTACTACAATTTCAAATCACTATGTTCATGAGTATAGTCTCAGAAAAACTTACCCATTCTGCAAAATTTTGGAAGACAGACAATAAACATTGCAATTTAGCTCTGCTCCAATCACTTCATCAATTATGGCATTCAAAAACATGAGTGGAAAAACTCATACACAATCTCATCTCTACTTAGAATTTAATTCCAGCTGAGATGGTTGCACACTCTATCATTACTTTTGCCTCATTTATACTTTCACAGCCCAACGGTTCAAAAATTTTGCTTTTATCAAAGTAACCAATTTAAATCACAACCATAGATCTCAACAACTTCCTATTAAATCGTGTGGCCAACAATGATTGATGAAGACTACCATCAGTTTGGACACGTGTTTGTTAGGTGTAATGACTTGAACATTAGATCATGATCATCTTCTTCTTGAGGCTTTGTGTTGACCGTTTGATTCAGATCAACTTGCACCGCCTTTACATTCCTTACCAACCTGCGGCCCATGATCTCACTTATGATACATGTCACCTAAGAATGATGCCTCAAAGATTAATCCCCTTAAATCTCTAGTTTAAAGCTTGGCCCACCATTGGATCCTTTTAAAATGTAATCCTTTTACTTTCCTTTATTTATGACCAGGTTCCATCATTTATCCACGTGTTGTGCTAGGCAATGCCTCAAAGACTAGATCATGATCATCTTTACTCTAAGGATTTATGCCATTCATCTAATCAAAACCTACTTGACCACACATTAACCTTATCATTAACTTCATAATTGTAGGCCCCACAAACCTATGAAGGACATGTGGCAGTGAGGCATAATGCCTCAAAGATTATCTGTTATGCATCTTGTGATTGAGGAATCATGCCAACCGTAGAATTTGATTTGACTTGATCACATGTTACTTAACCACCATCTTACTAACCATATGTTTAAACTCCTAGATAGGACACATGTCATCGAGGTGCAATGCCTTAATGGTTAAACACTTTACATCTCCAGGATGAGGCAATACACAAACCGTTGGATGAACTTTAAGTTACATCATCTTTACTTTATCCTTTATCGCTGAGCGGGGCCCGCCATATGCCAAGTGTCACTTAGGCGTAATGCCTTCATGAATAGTTTTTGATCATCTTTTCGTTGAGGGTTTGTGCCAACTGCATAATCAAATCTAACGTGCTTGCCTATGACTTTGACTTTTCTAACTTCATCCGGACCCACTGGGATAGATGTCACATAGGCGCAATGCCTTGAATGGTAGATCGAACACATCTTAAGATTAAGGCAAGGTGTTGTCTGTCAAATCCAATATAATTTTCATGCATTTTATAATAATCTTTTAACATATGTCAGACCCGCCAAATACACATGGCCTTCAGGCGTAATGCCTTGATAGGTAGATCTTGATCATCTTTTTCCTGAGGCAATGCGATGTTCGTTGGATCAAATTGGAGTTACATGACACATGATTTTAAAATAGAAAAGGCTCATGGGGCATCTAGACTTAGGATAAATAATTAAAGCGTTATGTCTTTAGGATAAACAAAGGTATGGCCCCGCTCAATGATAAAATAAACACATGGGTTCACAAGATTTTAAGTGACAAAATAAAGTTACTCAAAATTAGAACAAGCCCTAGAACCTTAGGTTTTAGACCAATGATCAAAAGCTTGAAAACACAAACACTAGGGTTTTTAAACAATATAGTACCCGACTCAAATCTTTGAAAAATATGACTTATCAGTTAGGCTAAATTTTTTTGGGGGTAGCCCTAACACAACCCTTGGAAACACATCCTTGATGAAGGACTGATCTAGATCAGAATTTACAACATTTCCTCAAAGTTTTGGAAAATTGAGCTATTGAAGGCCATTGGCAAAAATCTAGGACCCTTCATATCGTTGGATGAGATCCTCATTGACAGAGGCAGAGGATCATATGTGAGAATGGGTTTAGGAATAACACCCCATAAGGAGATCCCTTGGGAGATAGAGATTCCTACTGCAGCGGGCAGATGTGAATTGCAAGTTGATAGGGAAGAGGGCTTGAAACTTTGTGAAACATGTAAATGAATAGCACATGGTCATTTGGAATGTAATGGCATGGTGTGGGTTGATCGGGCCAACAAATATACACAAAAACTCTTTTAGAAAATAATAGATGATATTCGGGAGGAGGACACTGACAAATCATGATATTTGAACTCCCCAATAGGGGATCCCATAATTAGAAAAGAAAGGGAAGAAGGTATAGAATACCAAAAGGAACATGTGTTTTCTTATCCAACTCTTACTATCAAAGAATTAAGTGACACAAACTCAATAAGTAGAATGACTACCGAGTTGAATTCTCCCCCAAATTGCCAGTAGACAGATATTATCGAGAGGACCCAGTGACTGCAAGAGTTTGTATACACCTTCCCAAAGGATTGGATATGCTTTAGTAGGTGACCCATGGGAATCAATCTCAATGGACTTTGTAATGGGTTTACCAAGAACAAAATAGGGTTATGATAGTGTTTTTGTCATTGTTGACAGATTTAGCAAAATGGTGCATTTTGTTCCTTGCAAAAGCACAAATGATGCTTCCCATATAACACATCTATTCTTTAAGGAAGTGGTTAGAATCCATGGTCTACCACAAATAATAGTCTCTGATAGAGATGTGAAGTTTCAAGGTCACTTTTGGAGGACACTCTTCAAGAAATTGGGCACAAATTTGACTTATTGTTTGGCATACCACACACAAATAGATGGGAAAATGGAGGTTGTAAATAGATCTCTTGGAAATCTCTTGAGATGCCTAACAAAATAGTACACCCAAAGTTGGGACATGATCCTACCATAGGCAGAGTTTTCATATAATGACTCCATGAATAGATCCACTAGAAAGACACCATTCCAAATAGTGTATGGACTTCATCCAAAAGGCCCATTGGACTTGGTAGAGTTACCCTCTTATTTCAAAGTTAGTGCACAAGGAGAGGAATTAGCCAAACTGATCTCTAAAGTGCAGACAGAAGTGAAAGAGTCACTACAACATTCCACCATGAAATATAAAGCACAAGCAGACAAGAGAAGGAGAGAAGTTCATTTCAAGGTTGGAGATAAGGTATGGGCATACCTAAGGAAGGAGAGACGCCCTAAAGGAAGATATTCAAAGTTGCACATGAAGAAAATTGGAACTTGCACCATCCTACTTTACTAATTTCTCCTATTTTTAATATTACAGACCTCACTCCTTACAAGTGTGTTACAGATATCACTAATGTGCAGGGATCACAAGATGAAGATGATGGAGACTATGTAACAGATCTCCCACCAAGAAAACCAAGGGAGTTAGACATCATTTTGGAATCCAAAGTATTGAAGCAAACAAGGAAGAATAATTACATGCAGTACTTAGTGAAATGGAAAGGACTCCCTCCGATAGATGCTACTTGGATGACAAAGGAACAAATCCAACAACATGCAACCATCGTTGACCAGTTAACCTCAAGTGGGAACTTGAGTTCAAATATCATGGGGAGTATGGTACAGGAGAACCCTGAATGAATCAAGTGTTCCTATGGAACCTAGGGGTTCCATCAAGGTCCTAAGAGGCCTATAGTTAAATGTTAAGACAATGGGTTAATCATTGGACCCCTTTGTAAGGCCATAGTTCCAAGTTTGGCACCTTATGGGCCCTTGGTCAACTATTGGTCATAAATGGTTCAAAACCCTAGGAATAGGTTTTTTTTAGGTTTTTTATGTTTGGATCCACTAGGGATCACAAAAATAATATTGAGACCAAGTTTGGTCATCAAATTTGTAAAATTGCAAAATATGCAAAAGTTGCTCAAAAGTTGTCAAGCAACTTTTGGGACAACTTTTTGTAAAACAAATCCCAAATGGATAAAATCAGTTCAAATATGTTATGTAACTATTGGTAGTGCCTAAAAAATCCCTTTCAGGTGGGTGGTAGGCTAATCATGTAATTTGGCATTTTGAAATCAATAAAATATAACCATTTCTCTGTAAAACTCAAGGATAGTCAATCTGTACAGATTGGTATAGACATAAGGACATGAAAATATGACACCAAGAGTTTTTCTTATGAACCTTCTTCCATTTTCTTTTGGTTAAATGTGTTGATCAATCATAGTTTAAAAGTTATTGAATTTGCAATCTCACTGCCTGGTTTATAGGCCCTAAATCAGGGGTTCTAAAAGAATTGAGTGTAATTCCTTTTTCCACCATGGGAATTCAATGAACCTTGGTGGAAAGGATTTTTATATTATTCTCTTTAAGAATTTTTAGGATAGGTTCACAAAAATTTAGGGAGATGGAGTTACAATGATGCCCTAGGTGTATATCACTATGTATGCAGCAATCCAGAATTAGGACAACAATCATAACTCTTGCTCGGGGATTCATTAGAGGCCCTAAATCAGTGGAGGAGACCCTTGTACACACCCTCACATGATCTAATCATCATTTTGGGAATTGGATGCATTCTAAAGCCACTTTTAGTCCAAGTGGAGGCCTAATTAGCCCTAATTGCAGAAGCAATTTGGTGTGTCTTCCTGTCTCTCTTTCAATTTCATGTTTTGGGGCTTGATTCCAAAGTCTTAGGCCATAAAGGGTGTCTAAATCCATAATTAGTTAAGGGGGTTATGTGGAAGAATCTCATTTAAGATCAATTTTCCTTTGGGAAAAGGCTACAATCCTAGTCTTGGGTTTGTGAAGCAACTATGTCATATGGGTTGCAAATGAGTGAAATAACCATTGGAACTATTTTTTAGGGACCTAAATAGACCAAACCAATGAGAATAGGTCATCCCTAGTCCCATAAGTCACTGAGGGGGTATTGTTGAGAATTTGGGTCAAGTGTTTGTGAAGCCACTCTTGGTAGTTGGTGTTGTAGGATTGGTGAAACCTAGTGATTAGGTTTCCCTTGGGGTTTTGGGGTTGTGATAACCTTAACCAAGTCCTTTCCCACACTTGTGATAAGTGTGAAGCACTTTTGCCTTCAAGAGTTGGGTTTTGAAGGGTACATTTCCCTATTTGAGTGATTTGGAGGCTTCCTACTACCCACTTTGTATCAATTTCAGAGGCAGGGGTAGGTTCAATGGCAGGGGGCCATTCCAAAGGAGTCAAGGGGATTTTAGTAATCATGAGTCAGAATGAGAGCACAATAATAGAGCCAGCTTCAAAGGCAAGAGATCAAATAGTAGAGGGAGATTTGGTGGAAGAGGACCTAGTGTCTTCACATGGAAATTCTTTACTTGTAATCAAATTGGACACCAGCCCTTTAGATGTACTGAAAAGAGTGGCACGAAAATATAAGGAGGGGATAGAAGAGTACAACTCACCCAAGAAGATGATAGCCAAAGTGTATCCTCCTATCATTCTACAACTTCAAGACCTACAAATCCAGAATCAGGAGAATGTCTCATGATGAAAATGACACTCCTAAGAGTACCTACTACTGCAGAACCACCTCAAAGAAATTCATTGTTCAGAACAAGCTGCAAGGTGAACAATGAGGTATGCAAAGTTTTAGTTGATTCTGGATCCACTAATAATATTGTATCTAGGGAGTTAGTCACTAAGTTAAAGCTGTATGTAATCCCTCATTCTTTCCCTTATAAGGCTTCTTAGTTGAAAAAAGATAAACAAACTATCATCAATGAGCAAGTTTGGGTAGATTTCAAGATAGGGGAGTATACAGACAGGGTTCTATGTGATATCACAAAGATGGATGCATGTCACTTGTTATTAGGTAGGCCTTGGTAATATGATGTAGATTCTAAGCATGATGGAAATTCCAATGTCTACACTATAGTTAAGGATGGTGTTGAGTATGTGATGAACCCACTCCCTGATTATGAGAAAGAAAAGCATGCTACTAGCACTGTCTTACATATTGGGGAGAAGGAATTCATGAAGGTACTAAAAGAAAGGGATACACCTTGTTATGCCTTATTAGTAAGGCCCAAAAAGACACCAGTGAAAGAGCCAAAGGTCAAAGTTCCTATTAGGGATGTAGGCCCCAAAGAGGTCAAAGCACTGTTAGACCAGTATAAGGGTATTATAGCTAAGAGAACATCATAGTCTTTTACACCTAAAAGGAAAGTGTCACTATATAGAATTCATACCAGGGGCCACTCTTCCAAACAAGGAAGCATATAAGATGACCCCTGAACAAAACCAAGAGATAGCGAGATAGATTGAAGAATTATTGTCAAAAGAACTCATTAGGAAGAGTGTGAAGAAGTCACATGGAGATTATGTATGGACTCTAGGGAAATCAATAGAATAACCATCAGATATAGGTTTCTTATGCCTAGAATAGAGGATTTGAGGGACTATTTTGGGGGTGCAAGTTATTACTTCAAGATAGATCTCAAGAGTGGATACCATTAGATAAGAATCAGAGAGGGAGATGAATGGAAGACAAAATTTAAGACCACAGAAGGCCTCTATGAATGGCTTGTGATGCCTTTTGGCCTTTCCAATGCTCCAAGAACCTTTATGAGATTGATGAATGAGGTATCGAAGCCTTTTATTAACAAATTTGTTGTTGTATACCTTGATGACATTTTGATCTTTAGCAGGAGCAGAGAAGAACACATCAAGCATTTCAACATGGTGATGAGAAAACTCCATGAGGAGAAATTGAAGATAAATATAGAGAAATGTGTATTCCTTCAAGAAGAACTTGTGTTCTTAGGTTTTTTGATCTCCAAGAATAGTTTCAAAATGGACCTTTCCAAGGTTGAAGCCATCCTCAATTGGCCACCTCCTACTACTCCTTCAGAGGTAAAGAGCTTCCATGGTTTATGTAGCTTTTATAGGAAATTCATCATAAATTTTAGTGGCATATGTGCTCCCATTATCAACACCATTAAAGGTGGAAGAAAATGCATATTTTCATTGACTAATGAAGCTAATGATTCCTTTGAGTTGTTGAAGAAAAATAATGCAGAGAAACCTATCCTAGTTCTGCCAGACTTTCATAAAGTATTTACAGTAGAATGTGATGCAAGAAATAAAGCCATTGGGGGAGTCTTGAGCCAAGAAGGGATGCCAGTTGCTTTTTTCAGTGAGAAGCTCAATGACGCTAAACAAAAATACTCTACTTTTGATCTTGAAATGTATGTAATGGTTCAGTCACTTAGGAAATGGAAGCATTATTTTTTTCCCAAGGAGTTTGTAGTATTTACTGATAATCATGCACTTAGCTTTCTGAATAAGCAGGAGAAACTTAATCATAGACATGTGAAGTGGATGGAGTTCTTACAATCATATACATTCTCTATCAAGCATAAGAAAGGGATTGTCAACAAAGTCACTGATGCTCTTAGTAGGAGACACATCACTACCCAAACCATTCAGTTGGAGAGTGTTGGGATTCATGCCATGAAGGATTTGTATGTTAAGGATGAATATTTCAAAGAGGTTTATCATATTTGTAATGAGATGACAGACATAGACCACACTGATTTCTTAGAGTTTATTATGCAAGATGGTATTATTTTCAAGGGTAGCTCATTATGTGTCCCAAAAGGATCGACGAGAGAGAACATTATTAAAGAAAATCATTGTGAAAGCCTAGCTGGTCACTTTGGGGTGGATAAAACATTGGAGCTAATTAGAAGGTCCTACCACTAGCCCAAATTGCAGACAAATGTTAGGAGTTTTGTGGAGATTTGTTTAGTTTTCCAACAAGCTAAAGGACACACCTCCAATGCAGGGTTATACACTCCTTTACCCATCCCTTCAAAACCTTGTGATTTAGTAAGTATGAACTTTGTCCTAGGTCTTCCTAAGACCAAGTCTGGATTTGATAGCATTTATGTTGTAGCTAACAAATTTTCAAAGATGGCACACTTCATTCCTTGTAGGACAACCCATGACGCATCCCACATAGCTGGATTATTCTTCAGAGAAGTTGTGAGACTTCTTCAACTCCCACTATTAATCATTTCAGATAGGGGTCCTAAGTTCTTAGGCCATTTTTTGAGAACTCTATGGAGAAATTTAGGGACAAATGTGTCACTGTCCTCTACATATCACCCATAGTCTGATGGTTAGAAAAAATTCATCAATAGATCCCTTGGAAACCTTTTGAGATGCCTCACACAAGAACATGGAGTCACTTGGGATACTATCATAGCACAAGCAGAATTCTCATTCAATGATTTAGTAAATCAAAGTACTAGTTTAACTCCATTCTAGATTGTATATGGCACTCACCCTATAGGGCTATTGGAACTCAAGGATATCAAAGACATGGAAAAAAGAAGTGCATTAGCTAAAGTTTTTGCTAAAGTGATGAAGAATATCCATGACCAAGTACAGATCAAACTATAACATACCACTGAGAAATATAAAGCACATGCTGACAAAAAGAGGATAGACCTATAGTTCAAAGTGGGAGATTTAGTGATGATCCACCTTAATAAAGAGAGACTACCCAAATAAAAATACACAAATCTTATGATGAAAAATCTTGGCTCTTTCAAGATTATGAAGAAATATGGAAACAATGCCTATAGAATTTATCTACCTTCTCACATGGGCTTATCACCTATTTTCAATGTTGAATATATCTATGCTTACAAAGGTGAACTTAGTACTACCGATCTGTAGATACTCCAGAGCCTCCTACACTCCAATGACTCAAGGACATGCCATAAGCAACTCCCCCTGAGATTGAAATCATCCTAGACAAGTGAGTGAATAAGAAAACTAGGAGAGGAACTTACTATGAGTAATTAGTCAAATGGAAAACCCAACCCACTGAAGATGCTACCTGGATTACCCTTGAAGACATTCAAAAGATAGGTTATCCACTTGAAGCACTCCCAACTCAAGAGACTTGAGTTACTTTTTCCTTGGGGAGTATGGTGTAGGGAACCTCCTGAAATTCTTATTTTCTTTCTTTTGTGTTTGTAATAAGGTGCATCCTTGAGATCACCCTTGTGTGTGTGTGGTTGTGTGGGTCTATGATGTAAGGTGAAGGACCTAAGGTGAGTTATAAACCTAGGTTTCTGAAACCATAGTCAAACCATGTTAGTCTTTTAGTGATTTTAGCATTTGGTTAGAAGTTGTGTTTTATGTCCTTAGAATAGGTTCTTGTCATATTTTTAACCTCTCCCACATCCTTGGGGGTCAGTAAGGTTGGCATTTGCCCAAAATAGCAACTTTCCCATATGTTGCCCAAAAGTTGTCTTTTTGCAAAATGTTGCATGAGCAACTTTTGCAAAATGTTGCTTGAAGAATGAAAACTTCATTGTAACTGACCTCACCCACTTATTGAAGAATTTTTAACACCTAGATGATTCTATTAGGTGATCTAATGCCTTCCATGAAGGTTAGAACTTACTATGTATGGAGCTTGATGTTCAGAGGAGGAAACAGAAGAGTGTTTTAAGTCATTTTGATAGTGTACAACCTGGTACAGATTCATCTTATGGATCCAGTTGTAGAAATATGTGATGTATTGATTTTATTGAGTATTCCAGTTGGTTTGAGTTGTTTTTGTGAAGTTTGTTAAAAGTTACAGAATTTACTTGCTCACTATCTAAGAAACCAAAGTTTACTAGGTCAGTCACAAAGATGTGATCCTAACTTGAGATTTATCTAGTGGATATGCTCGGCCACTTGGAAAATAAAATTCAAGATCATGATCTTTAATAATCCTAAACCTCATACACTCAAATTTAGTCCTAAGATTTATGAGACCAAGCCCTAGGCTAATTATCTCTCTGTAATTAGCCTAGCTTTCTAGTACAGTCACATGCAAGTGTAATATGTGTTTGGAAGGATCAAACTAAGAGTGACTCTATACTATTTTAGGGTAGGGGAATCCATCTTAAGTCCTTTAATTTACTCCATGAACCCATCTTTGACCACTTTCTTAACAAACCAAGCCTAACCTAGCTAATTAGGCCTGTGTGCTTTATGAGAGTTCAGGGGTGCAAGAGTGGAGTGAAGTATTAAGGATTTGAGGGATTTAAAAGCTCCATAAAGGGTGTCTATAAACTCAATCATATCTATTGGATCCTTATGCATTTGGAAGTTAAGTCCAAAAAACCCTATAGATAGGGCTATAAGGAATCCTAGGCCATTTAGGGTTCGACTATCCTTGGGTCTACAAGACCAATTCCATTGGTGGATTCTTGACCCTTGGGGTATATTTGAAGTCTTCAATCACTTAGGGTAGGAGTTCTAAGTCTCTGGTGAAGGTTTATGCTATTATGCTTGGTTTATAGAAGGTGTCCCTAAAGAAGAAATTGCAGAGTTCTACAACTTGGCTTGGAGGGTCAAGAGAGGATAGGGGAATCATATTGACCCCTTTGGCAAGTCAAAAGACACCCTTGGAAGACATTGGTGTAGTTGGGGTGTTCAAGGAAGTATTTTGAATAGTTGATAAGAATTTGGAGCCCATCAAGGTCTTCTTGTAGTGCTCTCTACATCACCTTGAATGCTGACTCAATTTTAGGTAAAGTGTCTCCCAATTCTATGGCCTCAAATGTAGTTAGCTTTCCAATCAACATCTCTCTGGTAAATTTCACTATAAAATATATGATCTCCTCTATATCTTGTACTTTGGTTCTATATGCAGTTGTCAAAGATCTGAGTATCTTAACAATTACTTCTTCCTCACTGTAAGTACCTCCAAAGTTTCTAATTTTAGTAACCACTTCAGTAATTCTCCATTCATATGCCCTAATGTTCTCATCTTCTCTCATCTTCAGTGATTCCATTTTTTTCTTCTAGTTTTGTATCTTTTCCTGCTTAGTAAACTTGTCTCCAATAAATAATGCTTCCAATCTTGACCAGATCTCATGTGCATAATCCAAGTCCTTTACTTCAGTGAATTATCCTTCTGAAAGTGTGCTAGTAAAAGATTCCATTGCAACCATATTACATGAAAATAAACTCTTCTGTTCTTCAGTAGCCTTCTCTAACTCATCCTTAGTCACTATCTTTTAATTATTCTTTGTGATAATCCAGTAATCAATTCCCAGACAAAGAAAATTTGTTCTCATCTTGTTTTGTCAACTGTCAAATTTTTTAGGATCAAACTTCAGACTATCCTTCCTGTAGTAAGTCATCTTTAGGATCACCACAAGTTGTTAAACTTTCTCTCTAAGGACCAAAAGCTCTGATACCAATTGTTAGGAATAACAGTCCACAAGACAACTAAGAGGGGGGTTGAATCAATTGTGATATAGATTATTAAACTTTAAACTTTATAAACAAAATCTGCAAATGTAAATGTTAACACAGTAAATGCCAACACCATAACACAATATTTGTTTTCAAGGAAACCCTGTTAAAGGTAAAAGTTTGGTGGGAATTAACACCCACAAATAATGTACTGAGAGTATAGTATCCTTGTTAAAAGATTTATCCCTGTTGGGAGCTTGTTACAACATTATAGTACATAGTCCCTGTTAGGAGATAGACCCTATTAGGATTCAAAGGAAATAGTAGTCTCACTTCCAAGGCCCACTTCCCAAAGAAGGTTAAAGCCACCCTCAAGGATTTACAATCTGAACAAGTGTATAAAGAAAATACATAATCCAGTGAACTGTCTGATAGCAACTATCTTTTCTTGGTCAGTTCTAATGAAGTACTCTTCTCATAAACTCTACTCTACATCCAATAGCCAAACAAGCCTCACAGCTTTCACTTCTTATTGCTTTCAATCTCTGTCACATATTTTCAAAATAAAAGATCACTCATATATACCCTCTTACAATAATTCATTAGGTTCGTCAGTTAAGCTTTCTTAATACACAAATAATTAATTAGGTCAGCCAATTAAGGCTTTCTAATATACAAATAATTATTTAACCCCTTGCTAAGATACACACGGTACCTATAACAAGTAAATATCATTTACAATCCATCAATTATGCTTCTAGATTTGCAATCCACACTCACATTTCATTTTACATGCTACATGTCTGAGGTTGGCCAACAATTAGGTCTTCTTAAGAATACATGCCATAGCTGATGTCACTAGTAACCAAACAAAAATCAAACTCGACCCATTATTCCAAAATATGTTGGTTTTCCACCAATAAGCTCGCATTATCTAAAATATCTTTGCCATAAAGATATACCCAGGACATAGAGAAATGCTCTATCCAGAAACCAATATTCACCAAATCAACTGTAACATCCTCAACTCTAACATCCTCAATATTCATCATCCTTAATAGCAATAAATCCAATCTCATCATAGTCATTACCTTTATCCTCAGAAAGACCTTCACTAGCATAGTAACATTCCTTGTCCTTTGAGTACTTAGATTTATAAAACTTAGTTTTATGCTTTGGAAACCTTGTAGGACATTGAGATGCAAAATGACCTATCTTGTTGCATGAAAAAGATTTCAAAGGTAACTTTCCTTCAAATTTACCCTTACCTCTCTTTTCTCTTCTAGCGATCAAGGCCACAACTTCATCGAGCTTTATTTCTTCTTCATGTATATGTTCCCATTTATCAACATATTCTCCAAGTTCTTCTCTCAAGTCATTATTATTGGTGCTCACAATTCCTGATAAGGTCTTTTTGTTTCTATGCACAGTCGCCTTGAATGCGGACTCAACTTTAGGAAGAGAATCTCCCAGTTTTGTGGCCTCAAAGGTAGTTAGTTTCCCAATCAAAATCTCTCTATTGAAGTTTGGTGTCAAAGGTATAATCTCTTCTATATCTTGTAATTTTATTCTGTATATAGGTGTCAGGGATATGAGAATCTTCACAATCACTTCTTCCTCACTGTAAGTACCTCTAGATTTCCTGATGTCAATAACAACTTCAGTAATTCTGTGTGAATATGCTCTAATATTCTCATCATCTCTCATTTTCAATGTTTCCATCTTTGCCTTCCAGTTCTATAAATTTTTCTGCTTTGTAAACTTACCTCCTTCATACAGTGCTTCCAATCTTGTCCAAATTTCATGTGCATAATCTAAATATTTTACCTTTGTGAATTCACCTTCAGAAAGTGTGTTAGAATAATAAGCAGAAAAATGCAAATATTAACACACAGAAGAGAACACAATAACACAGAGATTTAACATGGTTCACCCAATCCCTGGGCTACATCCACCAACAGTGATTCCAATGTCTTTATTATTATCTAGTGATTACAATCTGAAACCTTCAACTCAATACCGCTGCAGGAAGCTATAAAAAATCCCTCATACAAAATGAATCTCAAAACCCTAATCCCTTTATACATGTATTTTTGACATAACCTAATTAGGGCAAAAATACTCTGACTATTAGAAAATTGATGGTTGACCCATCAGGGGCTCTACCCCTTGACCCCACTTGGGGCACTGCCCCAAGACCCTGCAAGGGGCTCTACCCCTTGACCACAAGCTTGGGGGCACTGCCCCCGATCCCCTGTAGATAAGTCTAGGGGGAAACCGCACTGAAAGAACCTGAGTCTGATTAGGCTCCACATACATAACAATCTCCCACTTGGAGACTGATCAGACTCCATAACAATATCCTCCCACTTGGAGACTGATTGACCAAACCTATAGCTCCCACTGGAATAAAGAAACCACCCTGGACTCTGCTGTTATTTTATTTTGTTCAGTCTAGATGACCAACTGAAGCTAAAGAGGAATTTAGCTTCTCCCTTTTCACTGCCTTTGTAAACATATCTGCTGGATTATCATCTATATATATCTTCTCCAACTTTAACTGTCCATCATCCAAAACTGACTGAATGAAATGATATCTCAATTGTATGTGCTTTGTTTTTTAGTGCAAAGCAGAATTCTTTGCAAGATGAATGGCACTCTGACTATCTGAATACAAATAATTATCTACATGTGGATGTCCCAATTCTTCCATGAAGAATTAAAGCCATATCATCTCCTTGGCTGCCTTTGTAGCAGCAACATACTCTGCCTTTGTAGTGGATAACGCATTCACCTTTTGTAACCAAGAAATCCAACTCACTGATGTCCCACCAACAGTAAATACATAACCTATAGTACTCCATCTGGTATCTATATCTCCTGCCAAATCTGAGTCAACATAGCCATGAACAGTAGTAGAAGAGCCCCCAAAGTGTAAACATTTATTGGTTGTACCTCTCAAATATCTAAGAATCCATTTGATTGCATTCCAATGCTCAATCCCAGGGTGACTCATATACTGACTAACGACTCCCACTGCATGTGCAATATCTAGCCTAGTACATACCATAGCATACATTAAGCTCCCTACAATTGAAGCATAAGGTATCTTGGACATTTTTGGCTCTTCCTCTGGTGTCTTTGGACACATTTCTTTAGTCAATTTCAAATGACCAGGCAAAGGTGTAGTGATAGCTTTGGCATCCTTCATGTAGAATCTCTGCAACACCTTTTCAACATAATCAACCTAAGATAGAGTTAATTTTCTATTTTTCCTATCTCTACAAATTTTCATGCCAAGGATTTGTTTTGCTGTCCCCAAATCCTTCATAGCAAAAGATTTTGCTAACTGTTGTTTTAACCCCTTAATATGATCCATGTTAGATCCAGCTACAAGCATATCATTAACATATAAATATAAAATAATGTAGCTATCATTATTTAACCTCTTGAAATAAACACAATGGTCAAAATTACATCGAGTGTATCCATTCTCATTCATAAAAGTATCAAATTTAATATACCATTGCCGAGGTGCTTGCTT
>MU224474.1:1127104-1206398 GCA_018584345.1 Thuja plicata
CAACATCATCAAACTTTAGGGTATTAGAACCAGAAATAGAATTACTAACAGCCATTACCAAGCCATTCCAGCTTTCTAGCAAAGAGCACAAAATCAAGAGAGCCCTAACCTCTTCATCAAAGGTAATGTTAACTAAAGTTAACTGACTTATAATTGTATTAAACTCATTCAAATGATCAGTGACTAATCCACCTTCTACCATTTTCATATTAAATAAATGTTTCATAAGAAATACATTGTTTGAAGCTGAAGGCTTTTCATACAACTTCGCTAGGGTTTCCATCAAATCTTTAGCTGTCGTTTCTCTAGTAATATTGAATGCCATCGATTATGCCAGGCATAAATGAATACTCCCCAATGCCTTCCTATCCAAAATATCCCAATCTTCCTTAGACATTGCTGCCTCTTTCTTGGCTACTCCCTCTAATGGCTGCCATAGATCCTTCTGATAGAGATAGTCCTCCATTTGCATCTTCCATAACTAGAAGTTCTTCCCATTAAACTTATCAACCTTCAGCCTACCCTCATCTGCCATTTCTCCCACTTAACCAAGAGACTCTCCCACTAACTTGTGAGACCTACTTCAGAGAATAGATGAAAGAATGAACGAAAAAACCTTGCTCTAATACCACTTGTTAGAATAATAAGCAGAAAAATGCAAATATTAACACACAAAAGATAACACAATAACACAGAGATTTAACGCGGTTCACCCAATCCCTAGGCTATGTCCACCAACAACGAGTCCAATGTCTTTATTATTATCTAGTGATTACAATCTGAAACCTACAACTCAATATCGTCGTAGGAAGCTACAAAAAATCCCTCATACCAAATGAATCTCAAAACCCTAAGCCCTTTATAAACATATTTTTGACATAACCTAATTAGGGAAAAAATACTCTGACTATTAGAAAATTGATGGTCAACCCATCAAGGGCTCTGCCCCTTGACCTCGAGCTTGGGGGCGCTACCCCCAATCCCCTATAGATAAGTCTAGGGGGAAACTGCGCTGAAAGAACCTAAGTCTGATTAGGCTCCACATACATAACAGTGTGCTCATTAATGCTTCCCTTTTGACCATGTTACATGAAAATAAATTATTTTCATCTTCAATAGCTTTATCCTTTTCATCCTCAACTTTCATCTATTCCTTTCTTTTAGTAATCATCCAATAGTCGATTCCCAAATATAGCAAATGTGTTCTCGTCTTGTTCTTCCAACTATCAAAGTTTTCAAGATCAAGCTTCAGACTATCCTTCCTATAGTAAGTCATCTTCAGGATCACCTCAAGCTATTAAGATTCCTCTCTAAGGACCAGTAGATTTGATACCAATTGTTAGGAATAATAATCCACCAACACAACTAAGCGGGCCCAGGGGGTGAATCAGTTGTGAGACAGATTATTAAACTTTAAACTTTATAAACAAAACTTTCATCCAAATGATAATAAAATAAATGCCAACACAATAACACAATCCTTTGTTGTCGAGGAGACCTTTTTAAAGGTAAAACTCTAGTGGGAATTAGCACCCATAAATAATGTACTAAGAGTATATTATCCCTGTTAAAAGATTTAGCCCTGTTAGGAGCTTATTACAGCATTACAATACACAGTCCATGTTAAAGGATAGACCCTGTTAGGATTCAAGAACAATGGTGGTCTCACTACCCAAGTACACTGCCTAAAGAAGTTTAAATCCACCCTCAAGGACTTATAGTCTGAAATACAAGTGTATATAAAAATATACAATCCATTGAACTATCTGATAGAAACTATCTTTGCTTGGTCAGTTCTAATGAAGTACAATAATAATATCCCCTACTCTACATCTAGTAGAAAATAAAGCTCGCAGCTTCCACACTTCTTTATCTCTATTAATCACCTTCTCTTCATACATACACACACTTCTTTTCAGAAGAAAAGATCTCTCATGTACCCTATTACAATAATTGATTAGGTCAGCCAATTAAGCTTTCCTAATATACAAATAATTATTTAACCCCTTGCTAAGATACACATGGTACCTATAACAAGTATACATCAATTACAATACATTAGATATAATCTAAGATCTATAATCCATGCTAGCAATCCACAATACACTCTTCATCTCTAAAGTTGGCCCCAAATAGGTCTCCTCCAGAATACATGCCACAAATGACATCATCAACAATCATACAACTTGCGACCCATAAAAAACATTCCTGAACATGTATTCTATAATCCCTTATTCTCGCATAACCTGAATCATTATCGCGGTCATGGTCCAGTAACCAGTCTTCATCACGGTCCAATAACCAGTCTTCATCAAAACATCTATAAATCATCCAATATGCAATATTAATCCAAGTGACCTTAGAAATAAGATCAACATACATCCTTCTACATATCCCCATCTTTTCTCATTCTGATTCATCCATACATTATCCATACACATCTGTTAGTCATCATAACTAGTTTGTTCTTCCTCCACATAAACATATGTTGACATCAGTAAAAAAACATGAATTCCAACAACATCAGTAGTAGCCAATTCCAACATAATCCAACACTGATATCCTCAGGTATCATATATTGCCTTTGTGTTGCCACAAACAAATACATGTCTTTAAACAAATATTGATATCTCCATCACAATTGTAAAAAAATTATATATTGATTTCAATAATATAATCATCCATGATTATTCTGATAAAAAATATAATTCAATAAATTTCTTTTTAATCCATGTTTAAATAAATTGAACTATCTTTAATGTCCACTCTCATATGATATGCATTATGAATAACTAATATATAAACCTTGAAACCATATTCATCTGACACCTACTATGTTCCATGAATACATCACAAAATATGTAAATGTCCCCAATACACACCCGCACTCATGCATGTGCGGTGTTAATACACCATAACCTTAAGTGTAACAATATGCATGGTAAACAAAAAAAAAAACTAGCATTTAACCCAAATGATAGTGAACGATGCAATGTGGAGTGACTGTAACAAATATGCTCCATGTATGAATACAATGTATACCCAAAAGAATAAATATAATGCAATGTGAACTAACATAATGAGAGTGTAACTGATACTGATGAAAGTATGTAACAAATATGAGACTAGTGTTTAATGAAATCACATGGACAAATGTAATATGGATAATGATTGTCATACCATTGGTATGACATTAATTACACTAATTCATTTGTTTGTAAATACATAAATTAACCACAAACAAAACCCCTTTTCAAAAATATGTTTCGAAATAAAAAACTTCATATAACACCTAACTGTCAATACCCAAAACACCCATGACTGTATGCACTCACATAAACAATATAAAAAGATGTATGATCTAAACAAACTCAATCATTAAAAGAAAACATTTACCAAAAATATTAAACAAAAATCAAACGATAAAACCTATAAGTCACCATGTGCCAAAAATATCTAAGATATCTCAGTGATTCCTTTGCTTCACACCTCTTCCAATTTTCACCAGAATCCATTTATCAACTGCCATAACCTTCTTTACACTGTGACGACTACTTTCTGTAACTACAACTATCATGATTTCCATGCTCTAACATGGGCAATGATGCCCTAACTAGATAGAGCTAGGGTTTCACACATTACCACATTGTTTGAAAGCACCAAAATAAGGTAACTTAAAATATCTTTTTATCTTTTCCCTTAAACAACACAATTAATGCTGATAGATGTGGCATTTCCACAAATTTTTAATCATGCTTAAGGCTGCATAAAGAATGATGGATAGGGATCTGACCAAAAATCCTTCCTAGCATCACAACTTACATTTATGTCATGGTCACAACATTGACCAATGTATTTAATGCTTAAACCTTCATGCCAAGATCCTAATATGGATCAATCAAAAAATGAAACTTCAATGTGTTTTGATTTAGTAAAAATAGGTTTTACAAGGACCCAAAACCTTTACAAAAGTTTTTTACAGATATTCAATAGAGTTCAGCAACATCTGTGCCAAAGCACCAAACAAGGAAAGAAAAACAGCTAGCAATCTAATAACCTAACTAAAAAGTCCCATAGATAAACAATAAAGACAGGGACAAAAAAAAAGGACAGAACTAGAAAAAGATAGCTACATGCCCTCCACCATTTCCTGGGCCTGAATGACCATAATTTGCATCTGATTTACCAAATTCTTAAGGTCTTCAATTTCTTTTTCCTTCTTTGGGCTTATCTTCTTGGTGCTTTCCCTTGTGCGAGTTCCTAGTCCTATGATCACCTTCACCTATCTACAGTCCTTTTCCTCTCTATCCTGATCTAACTTTTCCATCAGGATCTATGCATGCCTAGTATAGGTTTTAAGGCTCACCAGGCATTGCTCCCCTATTTTTTTGACCGTTTCCTCAAGTTTTTCCACCTTGATGTTCAGGTTGTTGATTTTCCTTGCATTTTCTTCTTCCTCCTCCCTTTCATTGATGTCCTTCAACTGTTTCTCCATTTTACCAACTTTGTTCACAAATTCCACTTGGGCTTTCGAATTACCAACTACCTCTTTCATTTCATCCAAGCAAACAACAACAGGTTTCAAACCAATACCAATGCTTTCTATGAGATTAATCTCAGCCCTTATAACATCAATTTTATTTTTCATATTAGCATTATCTTCAATCATATTACTCGCCATACCAATGAATTCTGCAATGCAATCCTTTCTCTGCTTAATGTTATCAGGCATTTGATAATTACCTATTTCCTCATTTTCATGGAAGTCTATTTCCTCATACCCTATTTCCTCTTTTTTAGTTCTTTTTTCAAGTTTTTCCTTCGCCTTTTCTTCCTCCTTCTCGTTGGTCTCTGTATTCCCAAATGGATTTTGGTCCTCTTCCTTGTCATATTTTTTGTCCTCCCTATTCTCTCCTCTATCATCCTCCCCGAGGTTCATCTTGGTATTCAACTTTTTCTCCATCACATCTTCCTCATCTGAGGAAAGAACAATTCTCCTCTTGCTAGGTTTTTTACCTTTTCGGCTGATCTTAGTTCTCTCCATAGCTTCTCCCCATTTTCTTTTCTTGGTATCTTTTTTTCCTCTTTCTCTTCATCCTCAAAATCCTTCTTTGTTACTGTTTCTTCCACCAAAGTCTTCTTCTTAGTAGACTTTTTGCCTTTTTTCTTTCTCATTTTGCTCCCCTATGGATTATCATCATCAATTTCCTTGTCTATATCAGAGCCCTCAGAAAAGGGCTTCTTCTGGCTTTTCTTAGACGAGGAGCCCTTTTTGGTGGTGTTTTTATGGATTTTATATCCCTTGGATTCTTCTTCATTATCTTCTATTTCTTCCTCATACATACTATCATCCTCATCGTCCTCTGTTTCTTCCTCATCCCTCTGGTTCTTCTTCAACAAAGGTCTTTCCACTTTTTTAGTTTTCAAAACCTCATAGATTAACATCATTAGACCCTGGTGAGAGGCGTGATCACAATCTAACAAACTTAGCAAATAATAGGGCAAACTAGCTTTCACCTTGTGTCTAAAATGATTCAATAGCATAAAATGATGACCATAAGCTCGGGTAAACCTACCGTCGAGCATTATATAACTAATGATGACATAAAGGACATACCTCCAATGCCTAGATATGTGCTTTGGATTGTGGTAGGAAGTGTCTACCTTAACTAGTCTAGCCTTTTCTTCTTCATACTCTGGAAAATTCTCCCAATCCTTATCAAATATCACTTTGTCTCTATAGAACTTGATTCCCTCCATTCCCATTCCTGTAGCCTCCGCTATAATCTCCTCAGTGACCTCCATATACTGATTTCCCATGATAACCTTGTCATCTTTCCAAGTTTTAGATAAAATCCTGGTAATAGAAGGCTTTTTGCCATGAAGCCTTTCCAGAAACACCTCCATCCCACCTTCTTTCAAAATCTTCTAGACTTGTTTCATTTTCCTCCATTCATCGCAGTTTACATGCTCAACTCATTTCTTACTTCCACCCATCTTATCTCTTTGGTTTAATTTTTTGTCTCTGTGATAATTTTTAAGAAAGTCGTTATGAATACCACACCTCATTCTTAGCAAAGCCAAATACACCCAAAAAGTGTGCCACATCCAGATCGTAATCACCACTAAGTACTTTTGCCTTAGTAATTATGAAAAATCACTTCTGCATTAATAAAATTTATGATACTTACTATTTATGATCTTTTTTCTGTCTACTCCTCAAATGGTCACTATCAAGTAACAATTTGGCTTGATAAGGCATGTTGTTTCCATCATTCCATTGTGTCACCACATCAACTTTACAAGCCATGTTGGTGGCCCAGTCAGTAGCACCATTGGTCTCTCAGAAATTATGTGTAACAATATATTTCTCAAAAGAATGGATAATAGCTTTGGCTTTTTGTATCATGTTATGAATAGTCCATGAGGAAAGAATTTCATTATTAAAACATTTGATAATATTGAGGGAATCTCCCTCTAACCACACCTTAGAACAACCTTTCTCCTTAGCTAAGATAAGACCCTGAAGGGTAGCATAGGCTTCAGCATTATGATTAGTTTGAATTCCAATAGGGATAGCTTTAATACATCTGCAAACTCCATGTTCATCTCTTATGACAATGCCACACCTAGCAACCCCCGAGTTTCCCTTTGAAGCACCGTCAAAATTAATTTTCATCCATCCACTAGGAGAGAAATCCCATCTATCATCCTCTCTCTTAGCTTTATTATCATGTTTCCTAAAATTCCCTTTTATTTTCTAGTTATTAAAGAAGGTGATGTCCTCCTCATCCAGAGGTTCCATAGCTCTATCCTTCAAAAGTAAATTTTATTTGATAGCTCTCTTTATTTTGTAGAAAACCTCCTTCTTAATAGCCATTTTATTCTTGAAGACTCTCTCATTCCTCTCTCTCCAAACTCCCCAACAAACATAGGGAAGAAAAAACTTCCACACCTTGATCACAATTTCATTCTTTGGAGGATTGTTCCAAGAGTTGAAAAGACTCTTCATGTCCTCAGGGAAAACCCACTCAATGTTAAGAATTTGTAGGAAGTAATCCCAAATAATCATAACATAGGGACAGTGAATAAACATATGATTTACACTTTCCTCATCTTGATTACAGAGGTAAAACCTATTAACAATTATCATACCTCTTTTTCTAAGATTATCAGTAGTCAAGACTTTGTTTTGCATCAAAATCCAAAAAAAGACATTGATTTTTGGAGTAAGATCTTTAATCCAAGCTTTAGCCCAACAAGGCTCATTAAGATCCTCAAAATCCATATGATATAGAGAGGATATAGTTAAGTTTCCATTTGGGATGTATTTCCATATAATCATGTCTTCTTCTTCAATCAAAGTAGTAGAGTTAATAACTTTATTGAGCTGTCCCATTTTGTTGTCAATAACCGTCAGGTCCTTCCAGTGATCCCTGTCCCAGTAGTCTTCTACTTTCCTCTCAAATCTAATTTTTCATTGGCTCTCAAAATTCCTCCATTCAAGGCACTCCTTGAGGGGTGTTTTTAAGATCCACTCATATTCCCAAAAACAAACAAATCCTTTTTTTTCCATAGTATCACAGACCGTAAATATTGATAATAAAGAAAGAGCAGTCAATATGCATTAACCTGCATTTAACCACCGTCTAGTTTTGACTTTCCCACTCCATAGAGAATTGCACTAATAGTGGGCTCCACACTATTCCAATACCTACAGGTGCTCCTATTGCCTCGACAATAAAAACCTCCCACTGATCCCATTACTTCATCTTCTTCTTTGTTTCCTCCTTACTCCATTTAGTTTCTTGGAACACAATCATATTAATTTTATTTTGTAGGGTTTGGCACTTGACCAAGTGCCACTTGCTATGGGAATTTAAGCCCCTAGAATTCCAAGTAATTAACTTCATGGCTCCTCAAGAAGGATTATCTCCTTCCCACTCCCAAGTCTCCTTTGTCCTTTAGCATTGGAAAAAATCTCCAATTTGGATTTATTTGACTTTGGCCCCCTCTTCTTTTTTGTTTGCAGGTTAGGTTTTTTTTTATCTTTAATGCAGTCTACTCTATGGATCTCTCCTCTAGACACCCCATGAGCTCTGATTCACCATTATCTCCCCTCTCTAACTTTGCCTCACCTTTCTCTGGATCCTCCCAAAAGTCCTTCATTGGGTTGTCTAACTCAGCCATATCTTCCTCTGTCAGAAAAGTTTTCTCATCCGATGGAATATGACTTCAATCCTCCCTAGAAGAAGGGTGTAGATCATTGTTACTTCACTCTTTTGAGCCATTATGATTGTCCCTATCTCGGCCAAGAAAGACCTCAACCTATGTTGATTGCCCGTGCTCTGTCTGGTTCTTTGTGTATTTTGTGTTTTCCCACAACTCCACTCCTAAGAGCGTTTGTGGGAAAATATTCTACATTGGTGTCAACAACATAATGGGGCACAAATAATCATTGGTGATGAATTTAATGTCACCTTGGATAATTCAGAGAAAAGGGTGGTTCACAAATTCTTTCTAGGATTCAGACTGACTTCCATGCCTTTGTGGGGGAGGGGAGGTTATTAGAGATTACTTTCAAAGGTGGTAAGTTCACTTGGAAAAACAGAAGAAGAGGCTTTACTAGGATTACAGAGAAATTAGATAGATTTTTTTTGTGTGGGGATTGGGGTTCTTTTGGAGACACATTTGAGGCATGCATTCTCCCTTTCTCTGGGTCAGACCATTATCTTGTCCAGCTACTTATCAAGCCCAATGCGCCCAAGGAAAGTATACCATTCAAGTTTAAAAATATGTGGCTCCATGATCAATCCCTACATGACCTTATGTCTATTTGGTGGAATTAGATCAAGGAAGAAAAATATTCTAGCATATTTGTATTTAGGAATAATCTAACACTTATTAAACTCAGACTGAAAGAATGGAATGTAAATCGGTTCGGTAACATCTTCACAAAAAAGACAGAATAGTGGGAGCCCTGGCACAAATGAATGAGAAAGTGATTGCACAAGGCATGGACAATGTGGATTTTGAGTTGGAATCTAATTTGGAAAAGGAGTTAGCAGAAATTATTACCAAGGAAGAATTTTTTTGGTGACAAAAAACATGGGAAATCAGGCTAAAAGAAGGAGACAAAAACACAAAGTTTTTTCACAAAGTGGCTGGTCTTAATAGAATGAAGAAGAACATAGCAAAAAAATACTATGGAGGATGGCTCACTCACACATATGACATTTGAAGCAAATGAGGAAGTTTTTTAGCCTTTTCAATCCATCATGAATAGGCCTGTCATTGACAACATAAGGGAGAGAGATCTATTTTAAGTAGAATTACTGCAATAATTAGTGAAGATGACAATAAAATATTCTTTGCAAAAATTAGTTTGGCACAAACCAAGGAAGATACATTTCATATTGGAGCAGACAAAGCTCCTTTTTTGGATGGGTTCTTGGCAAGTTTCTTCTAGGCCTTATGGGACATAATTGGAAACGATGTTCACAAGGCGGTGGAGGAGTAAAGAAAGAATACAACTGTGCTAGGTGCACTCAACCACACCTTCATTACGCTCATACCAAAAAAACAAGCACCTCAAAACTTTGGAGATTATAGGCCGATCTCCCTATGCAATACCGTATATAAGATAATTTCCAAAAACATTGGAAACCGACTTAAGATAGTTTTGAATAAGATCATATCAGATGAACAAAGTGGTTTCTCCCCTGACAAATCAATATTATAAGGCATGATAGTGACACACAAAGAAATCCACACTGTGAGGAAGACTAGGACTCCAAACATGGTAATTAAGCTGGACATCCTAAAAGCCTATGATCTGGTGGACAGGGAATTCTTACTTGAGGTATTGGCCAGATTTGGATTTGAGAAGATATAGATTGATTGGGTGGACAGCTACATCTCAACACCAAAATTTTTAGTTCAGATTAACGGAGCATCTCGGGGGTATTTTGACTCCACAAGAGGGATACAACAAGGGAACCCTCTATCCCCATTTTTTTTTATCGTCATGACTGAGGCATTGGGTAGGATTATTTCACACATGAGGCTGGCTGGGCAGTAGAAGGGCATTGAGGCTGCTCTCGAAATTGATCCAGCCACTCACAACCAATTCGCAAGTGACACTATATTGTTTGGGGCTGCAACTAGGACTAAAGCTAGACATATTAAAAATTTACTAGAGGACTACAATAAGGCTGATGGCCAAACCATGAACTGGCACAAATCAGAAATATTCTTTCTCAATGTACGACCAGGGCTACAAGGAGATATAACTCAAATTTTGGGGTTGAGAATTGCTAAGTTTACAAGAAGATTTCTTGGCATCCCTCTATTTGTTAGATAAAACAAGGCCCGATACTGGGAAGATTTGGTCTATAGCTGTAGGAAAAGGTTGGACAACTGGAGAGGCAAGTGGTTATCTTCCACTAGGAGAATCATGATGCTTCGGGCAGTGTTGGTGGTCATCCTGATATATTCAATGTCTTGCCTTAAAATTCCTAAAATAGTGGAAGAGCACCTCACTAATCTAATGCGCAGATTGTTTTGGAGTGGTACCAGAGATTCTCATAAGTTCTCACTCCTTGCACGTGACAGAGTCTGCTGACCACAAGGGGTTAGAGGAGTCGAGATCAGATAATTGCAGCTCATGAATAAGGCTGTAGGGGAAAAACTCATTTGGTATATGTAGCGCAAAGGTGAACAGAAATGAGTACAAATTTTACATAGGAAATATCTAGACTTTAATGATCCAATTTAGATTCTTACAACTGGGGATCCCCCTAGAGGATCTGCAATATGGAATTTTATAGTAGAATGCACAGAAGTGATCACTAAACATATAACATGGGAAGTTAATAATAGGAGAAAGGTCACCTTCTAGGAGGAATCCTAGGAAGGGAACAAGGCTCTATATTCCATTCATGAATTACAGGAGATTAAGGATGAGACCCAAAGAGTTTGGGGAAGGGATATTTGCAATTATGACTAGTATGCCATGGAGAAGGGTATCAAGAAGTGGCATTGGAAATCATTGTGGGATTTGAATGCCCCCAAGAATAAAAAGAGATGCTTGCAACCATCCTAAAAGATAGATCATGGATGATGTCAGATGATGAGGATAGCATTAGATGGTGTGGTTCTATAGATGATGAGTATGTAAAGACCGCATTTTCCCACAAAATGCTAGATGACATAAAAAACATAAATTATGGAAAGTCGGAAGATAACAAGGTCAAAAATACACATAGACTAATCAACCATCAAATAATCATAATGACAAGAGTTTTAATACATGGTTTTGACCTACATGTCAAAATACTCAAATATCACAAGAGTAATTTAAACAATACAGACATCTTAACAGCTACATGTCTAGATTATCACAAGACCATAAAATGTTATGTTGATTACAAAATAGAAAAGTCGACCAACATGTCAAACCTTCAATCAAGTACAAGTATGAAAGAATAATTTATTTCATTAAGTGATATACACAGTGTGATTTGGATGTCGACCTGCACGCTAGACATCAACACATCTTAGTACATAGATGTATCAAAGATATAAAGATATGAAAATTAGTACATAGAACAAATACAAAAAGAATATACCTTGGACCTTTGTCCATCTGTATGTCCCTATCTCCTTAGCCATCTGACATGCGTCAATCTGCTATCAGGAGATAGGAGTGTGTCTCAGGCACTTTTATCCGCCCAACCACAGAGTGGTTAGCTCCCCCGAGGTTCTTCCTGACATGAAGAACACGCTGACCCTTGCCCGAGAAGCCTAGCAACCAGCGCTAAAAGGTTGGATGGATCTGGTGCAGCTGTGAACATACTACTTACACATATGTCTAATAATAGATCTAAGATGGATGTGTCAGAGGGATGGATCAATTAAACAACATATAAGAAAAGAAATACATATGCAACCACGCTTTGGCCAAAGAAATATACACCAGGTTTCTACTGGCAGGCAGAAGTATAATATATAGATAAACATTACTACCCTCCCCTGGACTTCCACATTTAGCACCCTCCCATAAAGCAATCTTATCTTGATCATTACTAAAAAGAAGAAATTTCTTACTCAAGAGGACAATTTCTTACTCAAGAATGAAGCTTTTAGCATTAACAAAATAAAAAAAATAGGATTTGTCACCAATGTACTATTCAGATCTGCTTCGTAATGGAAAGAACAGAAAAACACAAGTTTCCACAGAGAACAAGTTATTTACTATTTGCCTAATTTTAAATATATAAAAAGATATTAAAAAAAATCCACTGATAATAGAGAATTCCATAGTCAGTCTGATTATTCTTTTTATACAAAAAGTAACATCATGCAGAGCCACCCTAAGACAACAGTGGTTCATAAAAAAAATAAAAGTCACCAATCCAAAGAAAATTTCTCAAACCGCCATGACAGGCTAAGCATATAATATATTCTTGAAATTTCAACCAGTAATCCATGAAGTAGAACAAGAAACTACTAAGCATAATATATATTCTCCTACACATTGGCCCCTATAGCTAATTTAATATGTATGGTGTCGACTGTGTGGGCTGTCATAACTCACTCCATTAACAAAAGGACATCAAAACAAAAGTAATTTAACATGATTGAGAAAAGATGTTACTCAGAGGGGTGATAGGATTTCAGTAATTCTTCCTCTTTATCTAACAATGATTTAATACAGATTAAGTTTCCTATAAAATACATTAAGTAAAATAACAACAACTGTGACATAAAGATCACACACTACAGAGTACGATAATACTAAGAAGGACAACATAAATCACCTTCAAATGGAAAGGGAAATTACCTAACAAGGATGATTATTCTCATTAATGGATCGAGCTGAGAGTATAAAACCAAAAATGACTCCACAAATACTACTAAGCCTAACAATCTGCAAGGCACAACAAGATCAAGGAATTACAAATCGATGACGGTGGCGTCAGCTAGGTGGAAAGTAAAATAGCAGCCCCTTTGGTGGCATGTTAAGTTTGGTTCAAGGTTGAATGGAGACTCATTCATATGCACTCAGAGATGAAAATAATCTCTGCACTCTACTAAAGAACACAAGATCCAGAGGATACACCGTAAGGTATGATTCAGAAGTCGACAACTTGGTAAATGGTACTAACAATAAGAAATCTAACACTTAGCTACCAACACAAAACCAAGTAGGGAAAATGTCTAATCTAACTACACTCCCAATGGGTGAGAATCAAGGAAAACTCAAACCAAAATCTCAGATCATCGACTTACATGCTTGTTGAGCATTAGCAGTTAAATCAATGTGTGGGGAGGTAAGTCTACCATACAATGTGTTAACGAGCATAGAGGGTTGCGCAAGAAAAATAAAAGAAGTTGAAACTTAAAAGTCTGCACAATACACAATCTCATTGGTAAGTTAACTAACTTAACATAGAGTCTACAAGGTAAGGAAAACACATCTCCTCATTGAATAGCTCAACAGGACACAAGAAAAAGGAAGAATGATGATGAGCCAATACGGCAAGGTAGATTGAATCTCAGTTTTTCCTTGACTATATGAAAAATGTAGCAAGGAATAGGAAATAAAAATAGCGAATAAAACTTCCTTAAACAATTAATCTCATTGATATTACTCTACTTGTGCAAACATGCATGAGTTCTAAAAATTAAATACTAATGTAGAACTCATAGAAAGAATAGAAATATTCAAAACATTTCCAGCAGATTTTTGGGAAATAGTGAACCTGGTTAAATGAAGCTAAAGTTGACACTGGAATTGGGGTCCACACTTATTACAGTCACCACCTAAAACCAGCATTTCTCTGTCCTGATCCCTGAGTGAGCTCTTTTTGCACCTCTCCCCGGCTAGTACCGTAAATTTTTCTTGTTCTCACTTTAATTTGTTTTCTTTTTTTTTTCCTCCCTTTCTTCCTTCTCCGTAGTCTTCTTCCTTTTCCAAGATAAGGACAAAGAAATGATAACCGCTTGAGAGAGAGTGAGAGCATGCCTTAAGTTGAGGAATATGGCCTCTTTAATAGCCATTCCTCTTCCACTCTCTAATGCAACCGTCTTGAGGATATTTACAGAATTAAACGCCTGCATTCCTTTCCTATCTAAGTTTATAAATATACATATCAATATCAAAACAAAATAACACAAAATTATCTAAACATGTGTAATACTAAAAGTAGTCATTTATTCTTTTCACATTCATGTAATTCTCATAAAACTTCAACAGAGTACATAAACTAAATATGTAATAATATCATGAAACCACAATATATCTAAGTGGTGTGTGTGTGTGTGTGTGTGTGTGTGTGCAAATTGTTATGACCTGCATCCCTGTCCCTACATTTTGTGTACAAAATGTTGGGTCCCCCTTTTTTTCTTTTATTTGTTTTGTTTTGCTTGCGGTTCCTGCCTTTTCTTTGGTTTTCGTTCTCCAGGGTTTTCTTCCCCGCTGTCGTGTTTTGTTCAGTTGGTTTCTCATCTCTTGGACTCTGGTCCTGGAGGTTGTTCTTCATTGGGAGCCGGAGTCCAGACTCTGGGCCTCTTTGCCACGATGTTCTTAAGGTGATCATCGTGGGGAATCCCTGGGCCCGGGGTCCAGAGGTTTGCTTGTCCAGAGATTTCAAGAAGGAGGTGTATTGCCTTTTTACCACAGGTATAAATAGATGTTATCTATCACTTTCACATTTACTGTGATTAAAACACTCAAACACTCAGAGCAATTATAGAGTGATTTGCAGAGAATTAACGATAATCAGTGCTAAACACTTCCATCCTTTTCAAGCGATTGTGAGGGCTTCATGGTGGTAGGTTGTGATCGTTTGGCAGCTGTAGCTATTATAGAGAGACCATGGTGACTTCTTTCCCTCTCCTTTTAGCATTCTCAGGTTGGTGTCCCTTTTCCCGCCAATTTTTTATTTGTCTGGTGTTCCTTCTCCGTCTTGTTTTTGTTTGTTATCTTTCGGTTCTGTTGTTTCCTTTTTTTTGGTTTTGTCGCCCGTTGGTGGGTTGGCTCTGCCAGAGGGTTGTCCGCCCTCTGCGCAGGTGTGGTTGGCTTGTAGATAGTGTAGAAAGTTGTATATACCTTGTGCCTTGCCTAGTTTCCTGTGGATGTCATTCCACGGTGTATATGTGTAAGTTTGTGTATACTTGTTGTATATCCTCCCATTCCCTATGTATATATCCCTTGGCTCTTCATGTATATCTTGTGTATATCCTTCTGGAAAACTTAGCAAGGTGGTTGAGTTGCCTATGTCACTGGTTTTCCACCCGTAAGTTCATTTCAGGGCAGAAAAACCACCTGTTTGAAACTCGCCTCTTGGCCGGTTTCAAACAGGTAGTTTTCTCTCTCCTCCATAAAACCAGCCAGGCCCTCATTTATGTCCCATGCAATCAATTAATTCCATCCAAGTGGCCTTCACTTTTCATGCGTTCAGATAGTTGGCTCCGCCGCCATCACTATAACTCCTATTTAATACCTATGCACGTGGCGCCCACGTGGGCTTGATGGTTGGCCTTTTTACACATCCTCACCAATGGTTACTTCTCCAGGATCTGAGTCCCCTACCATCATCCCTTTTGTGTCTTTACCAAGTGTGATAAAATTCTTGGACTCGGATGTTCAGTCAAATCTTAAGTCCATGTAATGCATGTGCTTTTCGGGTTTTCTCTGAATGAAACTAACTTTTCAGGAAAAGCAGGTATCATGGTGATAAGATCTCGGGACCCCAGAGTATGTATTTATTAATATGTTCTGACGGTTGCTTTGCCTTGGAGGTTTCTAGAGTACGCTTCCCAAACATGTCTGAAGCATCTGCATCCTCTCCACCTGGAAGTCTAGAGCTACCTTCTGTGACGGCTACCAGGGTGGCAGTTAAATCCAAAATGGAAAGGGCCCTGGAGAAATTTCCCCTAACTATGAAGTTTGTATGAGACAATGTTATCATGGGCTAAAAGATTGAGTCCAAAGTTAAACTTGTTATCGACACCAGCGTCGGGACATGGCCAGAAATGCAGGCCTTAGTAAAAATGATGTACATCCAGTGACAGGCTGGAGATCAACTGGCCATCAATATCGGGGACTCCAGAATCCTTAAGGCAACTTATTTTTTGTGCTTTGTACAATCTTCAGAGCTTATCCTAATGATGGCCACCAATTACAACTCTTTTGTTCAGGCTCTTATGCTCGCAGCCACAGAACTAACTGGGTACCCTACTCCTCTGGTATCCCTCAACCCTGACACATTTCAGGCAGGTCTGGGGATCCCTCAATTTGAAAAGTCTTCTATGGTTACAAGGTTAGATGCCTTGGCCCAATTCATGCAGTTGGAGGATGTTGCCCAGATATACATGAATTCTCATTGGCTCAAGGTTCCAAAGACGGACCCTAAGAGGATGAAGATAGAAATTCCCAGGTCTGAGTTCAAAGAGAGCATTCAAATGGGAATGATAGCATTGGCCCGGGTCTTTGGACAACCCTCTACCAAAGAATTTTCTAAATGGATGTATTACTTCCTCCTCGGCATCTCCACCAATGGAGGATACTTCGACTAGGCCGCTATAATTTCAAACCACGTCGACTCCCAGTTCCTTCAACTAGCTAAGAAGAAGAAATTTTACATGACTTCCTATGTTTTCTAGGCTCTAGCGCAATAGAGGCCCCATGCCCATGGCCTACTTACAGATAGCATGCTCGAGATGGGCCCAGGACAAGAGGCACCTTGGGACCATTTCCTGTAGGTTCAATGGGAGGCTAGCTTCCCCAGTTTTTGCCAGGTAAACGACACGTTCATTTACTATCACCTGCTCACACCCACCTGGGATGCAGGATACCACCTATCCAAAGAGGCGATGAATTTGGTCCAAAATTATGGACATTACTACATCCAATTCCAACAGCACACTTATATTAGGGTCATTAGCTTCTCTGGAAAACCCTACTTGTTGCCCAAACACTGTGGGGACAAGATCGTGCTCTTGGAATACTGCAGGCAGATGATAGAGTTGCATGCACTCTTTTCCTTGAAGAAGATACCCAATATTCCATTCCCAATCATCTGTGGGAACTACTCATGCAGCCTAGCCACCGCAAAAGAGGTGGATAACGAGCTAAAAAGCTACAACTTGGAAGAATTCTACTTGGCGCAAAAAAATTTTGATCCGCACGGCAAGATTGCAGCGGCACTTCCCCGGGCTTCAAAGCCCCATCACTACCATATGGAGGATTTCTGGAAAGATTTCCAATATGATGTGGAAGTGCGGAGCCAACACTACGTCAGGATGACGACAGGCATGATGGAAAGGTTGAAGCTCTAGAGGTTTCTGGAGGACTTCTCAGACGCTGACCCCACTATCGATCCCCAATACAAGGAAAAGGAGATCGATACAATGACCCTCCCACCAGTAAATTGGGATGCCCAAGAAGGGCCTACAATTGAGGACTTCACCCGAGAGGTTGTCGAGCAAAGTCATGCCTACTTCAAGAAGGTGTGCCCTGGAAGTACCCGGTGAGCAGCCTAGCCAGCACCAAAATTAACTCCGGGGGCCAGGACTTCTTCGCAGAGAGTGGATAAAGGAAAAGGAATAGACACAACCCCTCCTATGCAAGAAGTCCCCATAAAGGAATAAATAAAGCAGTCGGTGGCAGCATCCCAACAAATGAGGGAGAAATTAATCACATGACTGGCCACTCCAGTACTCATGGCCGAGCCAATACGTCCCCCTTCCTCCCCATCGTTGGTAGCCTTAATGGTGAAGACAATGGGGGTGGATCCAATAGAAGCAGCAGTAATAAGGGATGTGGGGCCACCCTTGGTTACCCGAAGAAAGAAGAGTCTTAACCAAAAGCCTAAGGCAGAGCCAGGGTTGGGTACGTCCCAGACCCCACAAGTAGAAATCCTCTCTTTCAGTTCCCCAGAGCTGGAAAAGGAAATAGGGCCTGCCGAAGTCCTAGCCAGTCCCCCCTCGTAGGAGGAATTTGATGATGTCTTCGCAATTGACAAGTTTAGAAACCTGCAGGGGGACACCAGAAAAGCAGGGAGGGAAGTCCCAGTTGTAGAACAGGAGGCTATGGAACAAGAGTCTGCACAAGAGCAGAAGGAACAGACAGAGGAAAAGGAACTGGAGCCGAAGATTGCCTCCAAGGCTCCAGAGATGTAGAGTCTGGGGGTGGACCAGCAAAGGCAAGATGAACCAAAGGCATCTACTGGGGGAACCGGACCTTCGGGAATAACCGTAACCCCAGCCACCACGTTCCAAGCACCACTCCCAGGAGCAACCTTTGGGAAAGTAATTATCGTGGCCCAAAATTTAAATCTCATCCAAGTACCTCCCCTACTACTAAAGGATGTGCCGACAGAAGAAGAAACCTCAGCGGTAGAGGCCGAGCAACAAGACGAGCAACATGAAGAGGAGATCCCCAAAGAAGCCAACAAAAGTCTAGACAAAGAAATAGATGTAGAGGACAAGGCTGGGGAGATGGATGTTGCTAAGGAGGATATTACTAATAAAGAAGAAGACATAGGGAAAGGGATGGATGAGGCCCACACCACTGAGGAGCAGCAGCAGCAGGACACCGGGGAAGAACTAAGAGAATAGACTCTGGCAGATAGGCCACCCCTGTCGCCTCAGTGGTTAGTAGAGAGAAGGAAAAGAAAAGCTCTGTCCACTCCTGAAACTCCTCTCTCCCTGGCCAAAATGATGGCTCAGGTCCAGGCCCCACCGAAGGCCAAGAAAGCCCGAATGGTTCATACTCTTCGAACCAGGCTGGGCAGAGAAACAATTGCCATTGTGGCAACACTTCCCCCAGGCACAGATGAAGCAACCGCAGAACCTAGAGATTACAGCATTGCAGAGGTATCGCTGGTAAAAAGGGGAAAATAGGGCGAGGTGGATTTGCTAAAGGAGGTAGCTAGGGCAGTGGAGGCTCTTTATGAAAAGGAAGCCCAAAGGCTCAAAATAGAAAAGGCAAAAAATGAAAACCTTATGGGGTTTCTTACTGAGCGAGCTTGACCTATCAACACCACTCCTCTGTAGGCTTCCACATCTGAAGATCTACCGCAGAGTGACATAGACTCCCTGCGAACAATTAAGAAGAAGGCCCAGGCAGTTGACAAGTGGGTTGCCTTGCAAATAGGAAACAGCTGGCATTTCCTGGTATCCACCCTCCCAGACTTATATACAGCCTGACATGTTCTACACCAGGTAGAGACTCTTATTGACCTGTAGGAGGGTGATATCAAAAATTATCAAGCATGGAAGGTAGAGCTTGAATAAATCCTCGGCCTGGGAGAGGAAATGGTTTCTGAATCCAGAATTCTGGGGGATAAATCATTTGATTTTTTGAGGACCCAACACTCCAGACTTGACCTCACATTAGAGGTAACTAAGCAACTAGTAGGGACTCTACAGGATAAATTCAATGAAGTAAAATATTTTTTCAATTTATACAAGTCTTTTGTAGCAAAGACTTCTGGGGCTGACCCCCTCAGTACAGATACATGCACGCCGGAGGATTTAGTTTTGGGGAATTTTGATGAAATGATGAAGTCTCGATATCAATCCCTGGAGGGGATAGATGGTGCTCAAATGACAAAATTAACTCGTATGGTGCTTAGTGGTCACGACGTGACAAAAATGGCCGATGAATTTAAGGAGAATGTTCTGGATCTAGGGGAACAAATTGAGGTGGCTAAGTTACGAAGGGCCAGCCTAAGGGATATCGACGAAGATGGCATCTCCCACCTCCTCCAGGCTTTCAATGATAATAAACAACCTTGAGCTTTCTCTAGAGGCTGGAGAAAACTCAAACATTGGGTGTTCTTTATTCTTTTGAAAATGTAAGTTCCCAGATCCCAGAGTCTTGGACCCCAAATTTTGTATTCTTTCAAGTGATCTGTGTCCCGGTCCCCGAGGCCGACCAGTCACTTTCAGGAGCAATTAATAAAGCTTGTCAGAAGGTAGTTGGCTACATCAAGGGGGCATTGACTCAACAGTTGGTTTTCTAATAGGGTGGTCTTCTCGAGGCACCATTCAGAAGTACACCTAGCACATTGGAGACAGGGCGCCGCATTTCCCATTTATAAGGCATGTAGCCTCGATCCTCGGGGGACCAACTTTCTTCCTTCCCCTTCCTGGCTCTCTTCTTGAGGCCGATTCTTCTACTGTATATTCTTGTCTCATTCTTCTGGCGTGTCAGGCCTATTCCATCTCAAGGTCTTTTGTAGGGTGGCACAGGTAGTACCAGCCCCCAGATAATATATTTTATTAAAGCATGATGTAAAATAGGGTTAGGGTTAGAAGAGAATGTGTATAAATAGCCAGACTGGCCCATTTCCAAGGGTCGGAAAAATTGATGATTTTGTTGTCCATAGTAATAGAAAGGTGATTTCTCATTCTAGTTGCAAAGCTCAATGCTCCATTATTCCATTTTTCAATAGTTAGACGGTCCCCTAGAGCCACCATTGTATCACACAAAAGTGCTTGCTAGAAGAGACATTAATGAAGAAGGGAGAATTCTTTGCAATGATGTTGTTGGCATTCATGCATCTGAGTTAATGGTATTTTATGTTTCATGTTCTTTATGTCTTCTGCTCTGATATGTCAAATAGATTAACGACCTCTTTTCCCTCGCTATTGATAAAATACTAGCTGATGGTTGTGTATTTCTTTAGTATTTAGTGTAGTATATTAGAGTATTATCGATGTCTCAAACGTTTAAACATAACTGTAGTTAGATGAAGTGTTTCTAACCCTGCAGGATCTTTTTTCATTTTATTTGCTAAGTGTAGAATGCTAGGAGAAACCTCACCTCATTGAATCTCTAGAAAGAACGAGTTGAAGAAACCAGCTATCCCCCTCAAAAATAATCACTTCTCCCAACTGAGCCCCGCACTATCATGACCCAACACCCAAGTGCTTGAAGGCCCAGGGAATCTAACTTCCCCAGATAACCTTTGTAGGCAGAGTTGGCCGGTACCTCTGGTACCTGGTGACAACTTATGACTGTTGGTGGACATGGTCAGCAAAACCCTGTCAACAGAAACTGGCACTAGAAGGAGGGCATAAACTCATCCCCCTCCTGAGATTCTGATTTTACACCTCTTGAGGGTTCCCCGAGTTATAGTTTTAGGAGTCAAGCCTTCAGCAGGATTGGGTCTTTCTCCCTAGCAAATTTTGATAGAATCCTTAGGTCTGCCCTGAATCCCGGGAGGTTTGTCAAACTTGAGCCTCCTGCTCAAAATAAATGGACCTCAAAAACCACACCAACCACTATTGTCTGGGGGTCTAGTATACCTAAAAATACCCAAAATTCTCAGGCAATACTGGAAACCAATGCCCAAACTACCCAAAATCAAGTTTCCCCAATGGCTGCATATTTCGGGAACATTGGGTCCCCAATAGGAACTTTTATGGGTGTAATCAACGACTTACCCTCGCACCCAGAGAAGATCTGCCCATGATATGAGCACTTAGGCTCACGGACCGCAGAAGAACATTTACAGGCATACAAGGATGTCATGAACCGACACCGAATCCAGCATGAGGATGTTGTGACTCGGATGTTTCCCTTGTCCTTGGGGAAAGGGGAGTTGAACTGGTACCTTAACCTTCCTGCCAACTCCATAAATAGTTGGCAGGACATGGAGGATGCCTTCCTAGCCACCTTTCGCGTACATGTGGACCCAGCCTGGTCCCATAGCCAGTTCATCTCCATCAGGAAGGAACCCAATGAACCTCTTGCAGCATTCAACCATCAGTTCTAGCATGCCTTGAAGCGGTGCATGGGCCCTTTTATTCCATCCCCAGAAGTAACCATATAGACTTACCTTAACGCAATGGACCCCTTCATTGCCACTCTCCTTTGGAGAACAATCACCGCGAGTGACTGGGACACTTTGGTGAATGTTTACAACCTAACTTTAGAATGATCTCATGGTCTCAACAAATCCCCGGGCGGGATCGGGCAGAGTATGCCCTTTAACATGATCTCCAGTGGAACAGTGTATATCAGTGGGTATAACCCCAATCTGGAAATGGGTGCCCCCTCAATGGAAATGAATCCCTCACCACCCCTGATAGACTAGTAGGCCTGGTACATTTATCCAATGTAGACCCAGGCGGTACCAGGTCTAGAAACTTTCTCTTGGAATCAGCCGCAGCAGGCACAACCATCTGGAGTTCCCTTCTTTCAGTTGTCCACAACTGGAGGATTGTTGCCCTCGACTCCGGCTAATACTGCTACCTTCCTGGGAAACCAACAATAACAACTGTCACATTGTGATGCCAACACTCAGTTGACCGCTGAGGTTGAATCCCTCCGGAAAATGTTATCTACCTTGACTGTGGACATAGGTCAACTGAAGGCAGGGTCCTATGCACTCCAGAATTCAAATTCCCAGAGGGGAAATATTTTTTTCGGCCAACGAAACAACAACACCGGAGGAAGAAACTTCAATAATGGGCCTAGGCCCAATCAATAGTAATGGAATAATAACACAAACACTGGAGGCCCACCTCCAAACCAAAATGCCAACCAAAATAGCGCTGGGCCATCACATTTCACACCAGTCACAGACTTCCAGCCCATGACTAATTGGTGTAGATTGTACGACACGGGTTCACACAACAAGGTAAATTATGCCACATTGGAAAAGGTCATCATAATCTCCCAGCTAGGCAAATAGCAGTCGCATGATACCACCCCTCTAGAGCCTCCTGTTCAAGAGCCAACCCACAATGCCTTCACCTGTGACACCATCTTCTTCGAAAATTTCAGGGAGGATGAAGAGGAATCTGAATTGCAGGGATTCTTTGATGAATCCATCCCACCCTTCGAGGCCAACACCTTTACCAACCCGCGAACTCCATATAATACTCAGAGTCAGGTTGGTAAAGGACCAGCTTACACTCCCATGCCTCCTACCAAAGACATCCCTCCTCCCTGGAATAACACGATGGACCGACCCGCTCCCCTAAAGGGTCCTAACTCTAACCAAGCAAAAGACATAGCCGAGAAAAATCACCAATTCCCAGGAGGAAGATTTGATATTACAAAGGCGTTAGAAAAGACCACCACCTCCATGACCTTGATGGAGGTCTTGCTGAACTGTCCTGAACAAAAAAAGTCTCTTCTGAAGCTCATGGGGAACCTAGAAGCCGTCAGCCGCCCGCCCAAGACTGTCTTGTTTGAAGATGCTAACGCGGTCATCTTCCAGGGGAACAATGAGGATCCTCCCTTCCTACTAGGCCTGAATATCCAAGGAAAAAATATACACAATTACTTAGTAGACTCCGGAGCTTCGGGTAACATCATGCCCTTATCCATTTGTCAGAAGCTCAAATTTTGTCCCACCCCATCTAATGGTGTAGTGATCTAGCTGGATAAGACTATCGTAAAAATGGTGGGGGAATTGAAGAACGTCTGGATACAGCTTATCCAGGACCCCAGGATAACTAGCATAATCAATGTTTAAGTGGTGGACATCCCAAAGACTTATGGGATGTTATTAAGTTAGAATTGGTCAAAGTCCTTGAATGGATACTTTTCGACTAACTTCACCCATTTATGGCTCCCCTGGGAAGGAGAATCAAATAAGATTCAGGTCGAAAGTGAACCCCGGATGAAATAGGCCCTTACCGAGGTTGGGAGGGTTAATAAGGTCTTCTTCTCTGAGACTTCCCTGGGGGTGTACCGACCCTTTGAAATCTTAACATTTGATTTCATCCCCGGAGAGGATCCCGTGATGCTGTAGAGAGCACAGGACCTAGAAGAAAAGATGAGAGTTGAGGTTCACTCTCAAGGTGCTAAAGTGACCCTTGCTACACTCCTATCCAGTACTTGGTGTTGAGTACACTATCAGAAACATTCAGAGCTCAAGTGTGGGCCCTGTCTTTCAGTCGCTAACCGACACATTGAAGCCTTCCGGAATAAAGAACATATAGCTGATTCTCTGAAGCTCAGTGTTCCTATAGGATGCACTCCTTTGGTGCAATCTCCCTGGGAATCCAAAATCCAAACGCCTCCGGAGGTAAACTCTACCTCCATGCTAGTAGTTCGGAGGGAACCCCTAAGTCTCCCAACAACAATCCAAAGGCTACTCTCCCTCGCCAGCCCCAGATTATGAACAATGATTTGTGGACCCTCAAGTTTGATGGGTCCCGATCCAAACAAGGTTGTGGGGCTAGGGTAGAATTAATCAACCCGTGAGGGAAGTCCTTCCTCGCGTCCTACAAACTACAGTTCAACTATACAAACAATGTCATGGAGTATGAGGCTTTGGTCCTTGGACTCTTATTTGCATTAAGGTATCACCCGCCTCCAGGCTTTGGGTGATTCAGAGTTGATTATCAAACAAGTTCGTAGTCTATACACATGCCACGACAAAAGGCTGGCCGCATACCGCAATCAGGCTTGGAGTCTTATTAAAGATTTTGATACCTTTGGCATTGACCTCATTCCCGGGCGACAGAACTATGTCCCGGATGCCCTCGTCGTTTCTGCCAGCACACTTGAGCCAATGGTCGGCTCGCGACTATGGAGATTTTTAGTTGAGATGGTCCCCACCCTGTCCATTCTAGATAATGTCACCAACTTTCAGGTTTTTGAGGATGATCAGCGTATCCTAGCCTTCATGGTGAATGTTGGCATCTTTGAAAACTAGATAGTGGAAGAACGAGACCATGACGATATTGGGTAGGGTGACGAAGATGGTGGGATCATAGAACTTCCTACTAACACCATCCCAAAGGGGATGGTTGCACTAGAATGAATCTTTGACTCAGACCCTCAGGCCTGGGAGAAGGTATCATCCTCCTCCGAGGGAGGAAAGTTTGAAAAGGTTAACATCGGCCAGCCCAGTGAGGAAAAGATGATTCACATTGGTACCTCCTGTTCCCCTGAGGAGAAGGAGAAGATTCTCGTGGTTCTCTGAGAATACATCGATGTAATTGCATGGGGTTACAAAGACTTGAAAACATATGACACATCCATTATGACTCACACTATTCCCCTGAAGCCTGATGCTAAACCCTTTTGGCAAAAGCAACGACCGGTCAACCCCCTGATCGAGCCTCTGATTCGTCAAGAGGTAGAAAAAATACTGTTAGCCTAGATAATCTTCCCAATCCGGCACACTACATGGGTTTCCAACCTAGTCCTTGTGAGAAAGAATAACGGTGAGATCCGCCTTTGCATAGATTTCTAAAACTTGAATAGGGCCTCCAAGAAAGATAATCACCCTCTCCCTTCGTTGGATGAGGTGTTGCAGATAGTGAATAGATCCCAGATGATGTCTTTCTTGGATGGGTACTCTGGATATAACTAGGTCATGGTTAAGTATGAAGACAAAGAGAAAATAGCGTTTACCACCAAGTGGGGAACATTTGCATAATGGAGAATGCCCTTTGGTCTGATTAATGCAGGGGCTACATTTCAAAAGGCCATGGAAATTGCGTTCGAGGGCCTTGTGAATCGATGCATAATCATCTACATGGATGAATTGACCATATTTTTCTGGGACAGGCGTGACAATTCTGCCCATCTCGCTCAGATCTGCGAGAGATGTTGCCGGTATGGAATATCCCTCAACCCAAAGAAATGCATATTCAAGGTCACCAAGGGGAATTTTCTCAGGCATATCATCTCCAAGAAGGGCATATCTATTGACCCTAAGAGAGTCGAAGCATTGCTAAACTTACAAATGCCTGGCAACAAGAAAGAGATGTGATCCTTCTTTAGAAAGATTAACTTCATCTGGCGGTTCATCACCGGATTCGCAGAAATAGTCAAACCACTCAATGAGATGATGAAGAAGGATACCAAGATAGAGTAGAGTCCTAAAGAAAAGCAGGCGTTCTCTCAGATCAAACAGAAAATAACATAAGCACCTGTCCTGGCTAGTCTAGATTATTCTCTTCTATTTTACATTTACTCCTTTGCTTCACGGCATTCTACCGCAGCAGTGTTGACTCAAAAGGTTGAAGGGGAAGAACCACCAATAGCTTTCATGAGCTCCCCCTTCAAGAATGCTAAAGTCTAATATTCATCACTAGAAAAATAGGCCTTTTCTCTAGTTCACACCGTGAAGAAATTCTGGCATTATATTCTCTAGAGCAAGGTACATGCTATCATTCCAGACCAGGCCGTCAAGTCTCTGCCGATGCAGAGTGAATTGGGTGAAAGATGGGGGAAATGGATGGCCATCCTTGAGAAATATGACTTAGAAATGCAACCCATGAAGATAGTCTAGGGCTAGGGACTAAGTCGAGCGATGGCAGAAGAGACTCCCCGCATAGAATGTCAAACTTACACAGTGGAGTCCATTACCCGAGACCCGTGGTATACTGATTTGGTATATTTGCTACTAAATAACAAATGCCTAGAGGGATTACCTCCCCATAAACACCGTGCCCTACAGATGAAAAGCGCCCACTTCATGATCAAAAACTTCGCGCTCTACCGCAGAAACTATGAAGGAGTGTACCTCCGGTGCATCGACAGAGACCAAGATGTAAAGGTGATTAATGAATTCCACGGGCAGTTTGGAACTGGGCATGGCTCAGCCGACGCCACTGCCCATCAGATCCTTCAGGCCAGATACTATTGGCCTTGTATATTCAAGGACATTTACACTCATGTTAGAAAATGCCACACTTGCCAAACCGCGGCGCATCATGAGCATAACCCAGCTATGCCTTTACAACTAGTCTTCGAGGCTAGGCCCTTCACCCAGTGAGCATTTGACTTCATCAGGGAAATTAACCCCAACTTGTCTACCAATCACTGATACATTCTCACTGCTACTAATTACTGCACTCGGTGGTCTGAGGCTATACTGTGCAAAAATAACACGGCAGACGTAGTTATTAAATTCTTGGAAGAAAACATCATCATAAGGTTTGGAATGCCCTTTGCTTTGGTGTGTGAAAATGGTCTGGCATTTTCTTCAGCATAGTTACTCAAATGGACCTACAACCAGAGGATCACTTTGAAATTTTTCAGCAATTATTATCCCCAAGGGAACGGCGTTGCTGAATCAACAAATAAAAATCTACTTGAAGTGATCAAACACCTGATAGAACAGAACCCTTGGGATTGGCATCAAAAGTTGAAATTTGCCCTCTGGGCGGATCATATTCATGTCAAGGTCGCCCTGGGAACATCCCCATTCCATCTGGTTTATGGTTAGAACCCTATATTCCTGGTTAACTTACAGATCCCAGTTTTACAGTTTATGCAGGAATTTAGCAACAGGGATGACATCATGGAGGTTCATCTCTTAAATCTGGTGTGAATGGAAGAACAACAAGATATAGTCCTTGAACATTTCATGCATCATCAAGCAGTGGTAAAATGATGGTTTGACAAAAGAGCCTAATACAAAGGTTTTCAAATTTTGGATCTGGTCCTGTTGTGGGACAAGGCTCAGGAGAAGAAAGGAAAGCATACCAAGTTCTTGGACCATACCTAATCTCAGAAATCTGTGGGGAAAATACTTACTGCCTTAACACTCTGACTGGTGAACCTGTCTCATTGACCGTTAATCGACAGTTTCTCAAACACTACTTCGAATAGGGTAAGTTTGTCCAAAATTATATTTTATGTAAAGCCATCCGCTTGTAAATATTTCTTCCAGGTGCCTCACTGCAAGGTACCGTGTCTTGTAAATAGCCTTTTCGACTACACTCCGGGGTAGTCCTGTTTTGGTGTTTTTGGTTTTCATTTCTGGTTTTCTTCCGGGGTCTCAGCATTTTGTTCTAGCTTGTAGGAATTGGAATGCTTCACATAAACTCTGGTTTTCGGTACGAAGTCTACGACATGGTGAACTTTAGAATCTATCTTTAGCATAATGGAGCCGACCTGGTCTCTAGGGTTGTTTCATAGGATGTGGCACATTTTGAGCAATCTCCATCGGGTGTTGTCTCTGGGAGTCTGGAAATCAGTGAACACAAGTAATATAAGGAACAAGTAATTAGACACGCTGAGGGTAGATCAGTTGTACTGGTTGGTTGACCCAGGTCTGAAAATTTAAGGAATTCTTTCTGGGTCCAAAGTTTTATCCCCTCTTCGAACATCTAAGTATAGGTGGACAGGTGAAAAAAGTACCACCATTAAAATTAGCTAAGCTTAAGTTTAATGGTGAAAGAAGTACCGCCTTCCCACCTAGAAACAAAATAATAAGAAAAGGAAAGCGGGATGCAACTACGGTCTCCGGGAGAAATGAGAAAATTGATGACTAGTTCGATGTAATTAGTGCCTCTTCTCTACTCCTCCCAAATGTCATCGACTTGATTTCCTTCCAAAGCACATACGACACCACTGAAGAAGGGCTATGGACTAGATCCCATGTGGTTAGATTCTCTCAGATATGTTGCTCTTTTCCTGTCAGATGCCTCAGAAAATGGCTTGGTCCAGTTTTGCTAACCAAAGATTCTGTAGTTCTCAAATGCGCTCAGGTATTTATCCCAGGTAGTCGCCATTTGTTATGCCCTGCATCCCCTTTTCTACATTTTGTGTGCAAAATGTTGGGTCCCCCTTTTTTTATTTTGTTTATTTTATTTTGCTTGCGGTTCTTGCCTTTTCTTTGATTTTTATTCTCCGAGGTTTTCTTCCCCGCTATCGTGTTTTGTTTGGTTGGTTTCTCATCTCCCAGACTCTGGTCCCAGAGGTTGTTCTTCATTGGGAGCTAGATTCCAGACTCTGGAACTCTTTGCCATGATGTTCTTAAGGTGATCGTCACGGGGAATCCCTAAGCTCAGGGTCCAGAGGTTTGCTTGTCCAGAGATTGCCGAAAGGAGGTGTATTGCCTTTTTACCACGGGTATAAATAGATGTTATCTGTCACTTTCACATTTACCATGATTAAAACACTCAAACACTCAGAGAAATTTTAGAGCAATTACAGAGTGATTTGTAGAGAATTAATGATAATCAGTGCTAAACACTTCCATCTTTTTCAAGCGATTATGAGTGCTTTGTGGTGGCAGGTTGTGATCGTTTGGTAGCTTTAGCTGTTGTAGAGCCACCGTGGTGACTTCTTTCCCTCTCCTTTCAGCATTCTCAGGTTGGTGTCTCTTTTCCCGCTGGTTTTTCATTTGTCTGGTGTTCCTTCTCCGTCTTGTTTTTGTTTGTTGTCTTTTGGTTCTGTTGTTTCCTTTTTTCTGGTTTTGCCACCCGTTGGTGGGTCAGCTCTACCAAAGGGTTGTCCGCCCTCTGCGCAGGTGTGGTTGGCTTGTAGATAGTGTAGAAAGCTGTATATACCTTGTGCCTTGCCTGGTTTCCCACAAATGTCATTCCATGGTGTATATGTGTAAGTTTATGTATACTTGTTATATATCCTCATGTTCCCTATGTATATATCCCTCAGCTCTTCATGTATATCTTGTGGATATCCTTTCAAAAAGCTTATCAAGGTGGTCAAGTTACTTGTGTTGCTGGTTTTTTGCCCGTAAGTTCATTTCAGGGCAGAAAACCACCTATTTGAAACTTGGCTCTCAGCCAGTTTCAAATAGGCAATTTTCTCTCTCCTCCATAAAACTAGCCAGGCCCTCATTTATGTCCCATGCGAGCAATTAATTCCATCCAAGTGGCCTTCACTTTTTGTGTGTTCAGACAGTTGGCTCCGTCGCCAACACCATAACTCCTATTTAATAACTATGCATGTGGTGCCCACGTGGGCTTGATGGTTGGCCTTTTTACACATCCTCACCAACGGTTACTTCTCCAGGCTTCAAGTCCCCTACCATCATCCCTCCTGTGTCTTTACCAAGTGTGATAAAATTCTCAGACCCAGATGTTCAGTCAAATCTTAAGTCCATGTAATGCGTGTGCTTTTTGGGTTTTCTCTGAATGAAACTAACTTTTCAGAAAAAGCAGGTATCATGGTGATAAGATCTCTGGACCCCAGAGTATGTATTTATTAATACATTCTAACGGTCATTTTGCCTTGCAGGTTTCTAAAGTATGCTTCCCAAACATGTCTGAAGCATCTGCATCCTCTCCACCCAGAAGTCCAGAGCTACCTTTTGCGACGGCTACCAGGGCGATGGTTAAATCCAAAATGGAAACGGCCCTGGAGAAATTTCCCCTAACTATGAAGTTTGTACGAGACAATGTTATCATGGGCTCAAAGATCGAGTCCAAAGTTAAACTTGTTACTGACACCAGCATCGGGACATGGCCAGAAATGCAAGCCTTAGTAAAAATGATGTACATCTAGCGACAGGCTGGAGATCAACTAGCCATCAATGTCGGGGACTCTGGAATCCTTAAGGTAGCTTGTTTCCTGTGCTCTGTACAATCTCTGGAGCTTATCCTAACACTGGCCGCCAATTACAACTCTTCTATTCGGGTTGTTATGCTCGCAGCCATAAAACCAACTAGGTACCCTACTCCTTTGGTATCCCTTGACCCTGACACATTTCAGGCAAGTCTGGGGATCCCTCAATTTGACAAGTCTTCTGTGGTTACAAGGTCAGATGCCTTGGCCCAATTCACGCAGTAGGAGGATGTCGCCCATATATACATGAACATTCATTGGCTCAAGGTTCCAAAGAGGGACCCTAAGAGGATGAAGATAGAAATTCCCAGGTCTGAGTTCAAAGAGAGCATTCAAATGGGAATGAGAGCATTGACCTGGGTCTTTGGGTAGCCCCCTGCCCAAGAATTCGCTAAATGGATGTATTACTTCCTCCTCGGTATCTCCACCAAGGGAGGATACTTCGACTGGACCGCTATAATTTCAAACCACGTCGACTCCCAGTTCCTTCAACTGGCTAGGAAGAAAGTTTTTTACATGACTTCCTATGTTTTTTGGGCCCTGGCGCAGCAGAGGCCCCACACCCATGGCCTACTTATAGACGGCGTACTCGGGATGTGCCTAGGACAAGAGGCACCATGGGACCATTTCCCGCAGGCTCAATGGGAGGCCAGCTTCCACAGTTTTTATCGGGTAAATGACGCGTTCGTTTACTATCACCTGCTCACACCCACCCAGGACGCAGGATATCACCTATCCACAAAGGCGATGAATTTGGTCCAAAGTTATGGACATTACTACATCCAATTCCAATAGCACACTTATATTAGGGTCACCTGCTTCTCCGGGAAACTCTACTTGTTGCCCAAACACTTTGGGGACAAGATCATGCTCTTGGAATACTGCAGGCAGATGATGGAGTTGCATGCACTCTTTGCCTTGAAGAAGATACCCAATATTCTGTTCCCAATCATCTGTAGGAACTACTCATGCAGCCTGGTCACCGCAAAAGAGGCAGATAACGAGCTAAAAAGCTACAACTTGGAATAATTCTACTTGGCACAGAAAAATTTTGATCCACACGGCAAGATTACAGTGGCACTTCCCCGGGCTTCAGAGCCCCATCACTACCATATGGAGGATTTCTGGGAAGATTGCCAAGATGACGTGGAAGTGCAGAGCTAGCACTACGTCAGGATGACGGTAGGCATGATGGAAAGGTTGAAGCTCCAGAGGTTTCTGGAGGACTTCTCAGACGCTGACCCCACTATCGATCCCCAGTACAAGGCAAAGGGGATCGATACAATGACCCTCCCATCGGTAAATTGGGATGCCTAGGAAGGGCCTACAATTGAGGACTTCACTTGAGAGGTTGTCGAGCGAAGTCATGCCTACTTCAAGAAGGTATGCCCTGGAAGTACTCGGCAAGTAGCCCAGCCAGCACCAAAATTAACTTCGGGGGTCGGGACTTCTTCGCAGAGAGTGGATAAAGGAAAAGGAATAGACACAACCCCTCTTGTGCAAGAAGTCCACATAAAGGAACAAATAAAGTAGTCGGTGGTGGCCTCCCAATAAATGAGGGAGAAATTAATCACACAGCTGGCCACTCCAGTACTCATGGCCGGGCCAATACGTCCCCCTTCCTCCCCATTGCTGGCAGCCTTAATGGTGAAGGCAACGGGGGTGGATCCAACAAAAGAAATAGTAATAAGGGATGCGGGGCCACCCTTGGTTACCCGAAGAAAGAAGAGGCTTAACGAAAAGCCTAAGGCAGAGCCGAGGTTGGGTACGTCCCAGACCCCACAAGTAGAAATCCTCTCTTCTAGTTCCCCGGAGCCGAAAAAGGAAACAGGGCCTGCCAAAGTCCCAGCTAGTCCCCCATCGCAAGAGGAATTTGATGATGTCTTCATAACCAACAAGTTTAAAAACCTATAGGGGGACACCAGACAAGTAGGGACGAAAGTCCCAGTTGCAGAATAGGAGGCTGCGGAACAAGAGCCTGCACAGGAGCAGGAGGAACAGATAGAGGAAAAGGAACCAGAGCCGGAGATTGCCTTCGAGGCTCCGGAGATGCAGAGTCTAGGGGTGGACCAGCAAAGGCAAGATGAACCAACGACATCTGTTGGGGGAACTGAACCTTCAAGAATAACCATAACCCCAACCGCCACATTCCAAGCGCCACTCCTGGGAGCGACCTTTGGGCAAGTAATTACTATGGCCCAAACTTTAAATCTTAGCCCAATACCTCCCCTACTATCAAAGGATGTGCCGACAGAAGAAGAAACCCTGGCGGTAGAGGCTAAGCAACAAGAAGAGCAACACAAAGAGGAAATCCCTGAGGAAGCCAACAAAAGTCCAAATAAAGCAATAGATGCAGAGGACAAGGCTGAGGAGATGGATGTTGCTGAGGAGGATATTACTAATAAAGAAGAAGAAGACACAGGGAAAGGGACGGATGAGGCCCACATCACTGAGAAGCAGCAGCCGTAGAACACCAAGGAAGAACCAAGAGAACATACTCTGGTAGATAGGCCACCCTTGCCACCTCAGTGGTTAGTAGAGAGCAGGAAAAGAAAAGCTCTGTCCACTCCCAGAACTCCTCTCTCCCTGGCCGAAATGATGGCTCAGGTCCAGGCCCCACCGAAGGCCAAGAAAGCCCAGACGGTTCATACTCTTTGAACCAGGCCAGGCGGAGAAACAGTTGCCATTGTGGCAACACCTCCCCCAGGCGTAGATGAAGCAACCACAGAACCCAGAGATTATAGTGTTGCAGAGCTATCACTAGGAAAAAGGGGAAAACAAGGCGAGGTGGATTTGCTAAAGGAGGCAGCTAGGGCAGTGGAGGCCTGTTATGAAAAGGAATCCCAAAGGTGAAAAATAGAAAAGGAAAAAAATTCAAACCTAATGGGGTTGCTTATCGAGCTAGCTTGACCTATCAACGCCACTCCTCTGGAGGCTTCCACATCTGAAGATCTACCACAGAGCGACATAGACTCCCTACGAACAATGAAGAAGAAGGCTCAGGCAGTCGATGAGTGGGTCACCTTGCAAATAGGAAACACCTGGCATTTCTTGGTATCCTCCCTCTTAGACTTATATACGGCCCGACATGTTCTACACCAGGCAGAGACTCTTATTGACCTTTGGGAGGGTGATATCGAAAGTTATCAAGCATGGAAGGTAGAGCTTGAAGAACTCCTCGGCCTGGAAGAGGAAATGGTTTTTGAATCTGGAATTCTGGGGGATGAATCATTTGATTTTGTGAGGACCAACACTCCAGACTTGACCTCACATTAGAGGTAACCAAGCAACTGGTAGGGACTCTACAGGATAAAGTCAATGTAGTAAAATATTCTTTGAATTTATACAAGTCTTTTGTAGCAAAGACTTCCGGGGCTGACCCCCTCCGTACAGATACATGCACGCTGGAGGATTCAGTTTTTGAGAGTTTTGATGAAATGATGAAGTCCCGATTTCAATCCCTGGAGGGGATAGATGGTGCTCAAATGACAAAATTAACTCGTATGGTGCTTAGTGGTCATGACGTGGCAAAAATGGCTGATGAATTTAAGGAGAATGTTCTGAATCTAGGGGAAAAAATTGAGGTGGCTAAGTACCGAAGGGCCAGCCTAAGGGATATCGACGAAGATGGCATCTCCTACCTCCTCCAGGCTTTCAATGATAATGAACAACCTTGAGCTTTCTTTGGAGGCCAGAGAAAACTCAAATGTTGGGTGTTCTTTATTCTTTTGGAAATGTAAGTTCCCGGATCCCGAAGTCTCAGATCCCAAATTTTGTATTCTTTCAAGTGATCCATGTCCCGGTCCCTAAGGCTGACCGGTCACTTTTAGGAGCGATTAATAAAGGCTGTCAGAAGGTAGTTGGCTACATCAAGGGGGCGTCGACTCAACAGTTGGTTTTCTAACAAGGTGGTGTTCTCAAGGCACCATTCAGAAGTACACCTAGCGTATTAGAGACAGGTCACCACATTTCCCATTTACGAGGCATGTAGCCTCGATCTATGGGGGACCAACTTTCTTCGTTCCCCTTCCTGGCTCTCTTCTCGAGGCCAATTCTTCTACTGTATATTCTTGTCTCATTCTTCTGGCGTGTCAGGCCTATTCCATCTCAAGGTCTTTTGTAGGGTGGTGTAGGTAGTACCGGCCCCCAGATAATGTATTTTATTAAAGCATGATGTAAAATAGGGTTAGGGTTAGAAGAGAATGTGTATAAATAGCCAGACCGGCCCATTTCCAAGGGTCAGGGAAATTGATGATTTTGTTGTCCATAGTAATAGAAAGGTGATTTCTCATTATAGTTGCAGAGCTCAATGCTCCATTGTTCCATTTTTCAATAGTTAGACGCTCCCTTGGAGCCACCATTGTATCACGCACCAGTGCTTGCTGGAAGAGACATTAATGAAGAAGGGAGACTTCTTTGCAATGATGTTGTTGGCATTCATGCTTCTGAGTTAATGGTATTTTATGTTTCATGTTCTTTATGTCTTCTTCTTTGATATGTCAAATAGATTAACGACCTCTTTTCCCTCGCTACTGATAAAATACTAGCTGATGGTTGTGTATTTCTTTGGTATTTAGAGTAGTATATCAGAGTATTATTGATGTCTCAAATGTTTAAACATAACTTTAGTTAGATGAAGTGTTTCTAACCCTACAGGATCTTTTTTCATTTTATTTGCTAAGTGTAGAATGCTAGGAGAAACCTCACCTCATTGAATCTCCGGAGAGAATGAGTTGAAGAAATCAGCTATCCCCCTCGAAAATAGTCACTTCTCCCAACCGAGCCCCGCACCGTTGTGACACGACACCCAGGTGCTTGAAGGCCTGGCGAATCTAACTTCCCTGGATAACCTTTTCAGGTGGAGTTGGCTGATACCTCCGATACCCGGTGACAACTTATGACTGTTGGTGGACTTGGTCAGCAAAACCCTGTCAACATAACCTAGACCATTGTACCCTCCATAGCTAAGAGATATCCTTCTCTACCTCAACCACACCCCCACCTTCATTCCTGCATCCATTCAACACACTCAGAGCCAAGAAAAATGATATATCAGTAATTGATTTAATCATTTAATCCATGAAATTCATCATACTTATTTGAAAACCATAATCAATAAAATCAACACCTTTTATTGAATTATGTCTTATCTCATCATTTATGCATGGAATTGTAAAATATAACACATCTATTTACACATCATCATTTAGTATCATCAGATTACACATCATCATAAAGCATTTTAGAGTCAGAATTACAATAATTCAAAACATTGACATAGTCAATTCATAGCGACTAGGTCAAACAAAGTAAAAAGTTGCATAATAAGCCTAAAGTAACGGAGTCTCAAAGGTTGAGTCATGACATCCCTCCAAACTAAGAGAAGACATTGACCTGATGTCACATCAAAATATAACAAAATGAAACACACCACACATAAATATTACATCATAGTGAATCAACAAAGAAGTCTATGAAAAGAAATGAGGGAAAGATCAATGCACGTCCTCTACATCCTCCCATGTGGCACTCTCAATATAGAATTGGTCCCACTAGACCTTATACTGCAAAACATCTCTATTGTGCACTCAGATAGTATGTTGATCAATGAGCCAAGTAGGCTCCACCTGCACTACCCTCGGTTCCTGCACCTACAAAGCATGCCAATCCAAAATATGTGAAGGATCTGGATGATAAGGTTTCAGCAATGAAACATGAAAAATATTATGAATTCAGGCCAGAGCGGGTGGTAGAGCAAGTCGATATGCAACTAGATTGATGAATTCCAAAACATCAAAGGGTCCCATATATCGCGACACAAGTTTTGAAGCCCTGCCAAAAGATATGGAACTCTTATGGGGCCGAACATGTAAGAACACCTTGTCCCCTGCTTGGAACTGTCTAAAATTGTGTTTTTTGTCCGCATAGCTCTTCTTTCAATACGCTACTTCCTTTAGCCTATCTCAGATCAAAGCCATATGTTCTTCCGTCTCTCACAACATATCAGGACCAACCACAATCTTGTCCTCAACCTTGTCCCAACTGATAGGAACATGACACTTACGCCCATAAAGTGCCTCAAATGGTGCCATACCCAGAGACACATGATAAGAGTTATTGCAAGAAAATTCTACCAAGGGAAGGTACTCTTCCCACTTGTACTATTGATCCATGCAGTACATTTAGAGCAAATCCTCAACCACTTGATTAACTCTTTTTATTTGCCCATCTGTCTGAGGATGATAGGTTGTGCTAAAGCTGAGACATGTACCCAAGGAAGCATTCAAGGTTTTCCAAAACCTTGATGTCATGCGAGTGTCTCTATCAGATATAATATTCTGCGGCACACCGTGAAGACAAAAAATCTCGTGCACAAACTTCTTGGCTAAAGCCAAGGATCCATCTTTCAAACTCCCTGGAATGAAATGAGCCACTTTGGTTAGTTTGTTAACTACAAACAAAATGACATCATGCCTTTGTCTAGTCATGTTTAATCCCTGTATGAAGCCCATACTAATGACTTGCCATTTATATTCTAGAATATCATGTGGGTACAATAATCCCGCTGGGTGGACATGCTTAGCCCTGACTCGCTGGCATTCCAAATACTGGGCTATGTAAGCTGTCACATCACACTTAAGCCCTAGCCAAAAATAGAATGGCCTCAAGTTGGAAATCATCTTATTTACCCCTGGATGACTTGAAAATGGAGTGCAGTGCATCTCCTCAAGTACCACTTTCCTCAACACTACTTGGTTGGGAATGTACATCCTGTTCTGGTATCTCAAAATACCATTATCCTTAAATTGTATTCGTCAAAATGGTAATCAGATGGATCATTCTGCAAATATTATTTAACCAACTCATAATGGTCATCTCCAGGAAGATTAAGCAACACCTGCTCTCTTAGGCGTGTCCTAAAGGTAGAGATAGCACAAATGTGCCTCCTCCTACTAAGAGCATCTGCTACTCTGTTCTCTTTCCCTTTTATGTATTCAATGCCAAAATCATACTCGATCAGAAACTCTAACCAACATCTCTGTCTGGCATTGAGATTGGGCTGCATGAAAATATATCTCAGTCCCATATGGTCTATCTTTAGCTCAAAAGGCTTACCCAACAGGTAATGCCTCCACATCTGGAAAGAATGAACAATAGCATCCAATTCTAAATCATGCAAAGCATAATTAACCTCATGTTGTTTCAACTTTCATGAATCATAAGCCACTACTCTCTCATCTTGCATCAGCACGCCACCCAAACCCTCACCTGTTGCATCTATAATCATAGTGAACTGTCCATTAGGGTGAGGTACAACTAAAATGGGAGCGGACGTGAGCTTCTATTTCAATAACTAAAAAGATTTCTCACATCTCTCTGTCCACTCATATCGTTTCCCTTTTCTTTGTAGGGATGTAATGGGAGCAGCAATCTTGGAGAATCCCTCCATAAATTTCTTGTAATAACCAGCCAACCCCATGAAGCTTCAAACTTCACTCACATTGCTAGGAGCAAGCCATTCAAGTATAGCCTTAATCTTGGCAGGACCTACTGCAATTCCATCTGCAGATTTGATATGCCTAGATAATGAATCTCTTTCTGATAAAATGAACACTTTGATAGCTTACCATATAATTTCCTGTCTCTCAGACGCTGTAAGACTATATGCAAGTGTTCTTCATGTTCCTTCATGTTCTTAGAGTAAATTAGGATGTCATAGATAAAGATCTCCACAAACTTATCTAGATAGTCTCTGAATACACTATTCATAAGGTTTATGAATGAGGCAAAAGCATTTCTTAATCCAAAAGGTAGAACAACAAACTCATAATGCTCATACAGTGTCCTGAAAGCAGTTTTTGATATGTCCTCATCCTTAATCTGGAGCTGATGATATCCAGATCTCAAATCAATCTTAGAGAACACAGTAGCACCCTTCATTTGGTCGAATATCTCCTCCATATGGGGAAGGGGCTATCTATTTTTTATGGTCACTTTGTTGAGCATTTTGTAATCAATACATAGTCGCAAAGTACCATCCTTCTTCTTAACAAAGATCACCGGGGCTCCCCATGGTGATACGCTAGGGCGTATAAATCCCTTGTCCAAAAGTTCCTAGACTTGAACCTTTAGTTCATACATCTTAGTAGTAGCCATTCTATATGGAGCCTTAGATTGTGGCTCAGTTCCAAGCATCAAATTGATGGAGAAATCAAATTCTCTCTTTGGAGGTAGTTCAGGCAATTCTTTTGGGAATACATCCTGAAATTCCTGTAATAAGGGAGTATCATTCTCACAAGGAGTTGTGTCCATGTCCTTGACATGTGCTACATGTAGCATACACCCCTTCCTCTTTGCCTATTTTAACTGCATAGCAAAAATTTGCCTCAATTCCATAGGTCGCTTCACACCTCTTATTACTACAGATTTTCCCTCATCATAAAAACATACAACTGACTTGTCTCTACAATCTACAATTGCCTTATGCTTAGTTAGCCATTTGATGCCTAAATAACATTATATGATCCCAAAGGGGTGACATAAAGATTGACTTGCGTGAGAAAACTAGGAAGTTCCAACTCACTGCATGATAAACACTACTCTACCCGACGCTCTGCCCTATTGCCATATTCTACAATTCAAGGTTCAGCCATAAATCCTGCTCTAAGTGAAAGCCTAGATACAACTTTAGGATCTACAAAGCATTCAGTAGCTCCTATATCTATTAAAATTGAAACATTCTGACCAAAAAACTTACCGGTAATCTGGATAGGGGTAGCCTGAAAATAAGCCTGCCTATGATCAATAGCTGCATGAATGTGATGTTGTGCTTGAAAACCTTTACGATCTGAATGTTGTGGACATCTAGTAGAAAAATGATCACCTCCACAAACAAAACACCCATCTCAGGGTCCCTATTTTCCCTTTGTTTTGTCCTTCCTGTTACCATACCTGTTGGAATCCCTGTTGTTTCCCTTATTCTGATTTTGGTTCTGAGAGTTCCTGTAGGAATTCCTTCCTGAATTTCCTTGTCCTTTTCCCCTCATATTCCTAATTTGCTAGTGTCCACCATTTTGTTATTTATTATCCTGGTATTTCCTTTTGAAGCCCTGATTGGTATTGGATTTATGATTACTGTTCACCTTGGACAAACTCTATAACCTTTGTTCCTTCCTAAAAGTCTTTCTTAGTGCAAAATCCATGGTTTCTAACTCATGCATTTCTACTTCAAAACCCACCTCTGGACGTAACCCTATTATGAGCTTGTAAGTCTTGAATCATTCATCATGTTGGTACTATGGAACATACTTCACCAAATGACAAAATCTCTCATGATATTGTGTAACTGTCAAGACTCCCTGAATCAAATTATGAAATTTTGCCACCTTCTGGTCAAAGAATAACTGAGGTAACCACCTCGTGTGGAATAACTGTAAGAATTCCTCCCATGATATGTCTCCTGGCTGAAGTTTCTTTTCTGCCATCACATTCTCCCACCAAGTGGCAGCTTCATCTGTCAGCTGAAAAGTAGCCCACATTGCCCTAGATTGACCAGAGAAATTTTGGACATGAAATTATTTCTCCAAGGAAATGATCCATGCCTCCGCATCATCCCCAAGGGTCTTACTACTAAAATTAGGAGGTGTGACCTTTTTCAGGTCTTTGCTAAGCTCCTTAGCTATCTTGCCCCTGTTTCTAGCTACCTCTGTAGCCTTGAAATCAGCGTCTCTCTTCCATTACTCCTCTACCCTCCTATCCTCCTCAAATTTCCCTTGCTCCTCATTCAGATGGTTCTTATCCTGCCTACCCCTCATATCATCCTCAAGGTGATCCATACATGCACCTTGTTGTTGTAGGAGGTTCCCTTGTTGGGTCAAAAGGGCTAAAATCTGATCTAGCCTTTGTTCGAGCTGTTCATTAGGACCATTTCTAGATCCTGCCCTGTTGTTATTTCTAGTGTTCATGCTAACAGATTAGGTCCTGCACCCACACATAAATATGCAACTTTAGCAAGTAGTAGGCCAAAGCCCCATAGTTGTTTACACTAGCTCTGATACCACATGTAAAGACCGCATTTTCCCACAAAATGCTAGATCACATATAAAACATAAATTGTGGAAAGTCGGAAGATAACAAGGTTGAAAATACACAGACTAATCAAGCATCAAATAATCATAATGAAAAGAGTTTTAATACATGGTTTCGACCTACATGTTAAAATACTCAAATATCACAAGAGTAATTTAAACAATACAGACATCTTAACAGCTGTATGTCTAGATCATCACAAGACCATAAAATGTTATGTCGATTACAATACGAAAAATTTGACTAACATGTCAAACCTTCAATCAAGTACAAGTACAAAAGAATAATTTATTTTATTAAGTGATATATACAGTGTGATTTGGATGTCGACCTGCACGCTAGACATCAACACATCTCAGTACATATATGTATCAAAGATATAAAGATATGAAAATTAGTACATAGAACAAATACAAAAAAGAATATACCTTGGACCTATGTCCATCTATATGTCCCTGTCTCCTTAGCCATCTGACATGTGTCAATCCGCTTTTGTGAGATGAGAGTGTGGCTCAGGCACTTTTATCTGCCCAACCACGGAGTGGTTAGCTCCCTAGGGGTTCTTCCTAACATGAAGAACACGCTGACCCTTGCCCAAGAAGCCTAGCAACCGGTGCTAAAAGTTCAGATGGATCTGGTGCAGTCGTGAACATACTACTTACACATATGTCTAACATAGATGTGGTAGAGGGATGGATCAATTAACTAGCATATAAGAAAAGAAATACATATGCAATCACGCTTTGGCCAAAGCAATATACATCAGGTTTCTACTGGTAGGCAGAAGTATAATATATAGATAAACATTACTGCCCTCCCCTGGACTTCCACATTCAACACCCTCCCATAAATAAATCTTATCTTAATCATTACTAAAAAGAAGAAATTTCTTACTCAAGAGGACAATTTCTTACTCAAGAATGAAGCTTTTAACATTAACAAAATAAAAAAAAAAGATTTGTCACTAATGTACTATTCAGACCTGCTTCATAATGGAAAGAACAGAAAAACACAAGTTTCCACAGAGAACAAGTTATTTACTATTTTCTTGATTTTAAATATATATAAAGATATAAAAAAAACATCTACTGATAATAGAGACTTCCATAGTCAGTCCGATTATTCTTTTTATACAAAAAGTAACATCATGCAAAGTCACCCTAAGACAACAGTGGTTCATAAAAAAAATAAGTCACCAATCCGCAAAAAATTGCTCAAACCACCATGACAGGCTAAGCATATAATATATTCTTGAAATTTCAACCGGTCATCCATGAAGTAGAACAAGAAACTACTAGGCATAATATATATTCTCCTATGCATTGGCCCCTACAACTGATTTAATATGTATGGCGTCGGCTATGTGGACTGTCATAACTCACGCCATTAACAAAAGGACATAAAAACAAAAGTAATTTAACATAATTGAGAAAAGACATTACCCAGAGGGGTGATAGGATTTCAGTAATTCCTTCCTTGTTATCCAACAATGATTTAATACAAATTAAGTTTCCTACAAAATACATCAAGTAAAATAACGACAGCTACGACATAAAGAGAACACACTACAGAGTATGATAATACTAAGAAGGACAACATAAATCACCTTCAAATGGTGAGGGAAATTACCTAACAAGTATGACGATTCTCATTAATGGACCGAGCTAAGATTTTAAAACCAAAAATGACTCCACAAATACTACTAAGCCTAACAATTTTGCAAGGCACGACAAGATTAAGGAATTACAAATCGATGGTGGTGGCGTCAGCTAGGTGGAAAGTAAAACAACAGCCCCTTTGGCGGCATGTTAAGTTCGATTCAAGGTTGAATGGAGACTCATTCATATGTGTTCAGAGATGAAAAGAATCTCTACACTCTGCTAAAGAATGCAAGATCCAGAGGATACACTGTAAGGTATGGGTTAGAAGTCGGCGACTTGGTAAATGGTATTAACAACAAGAAATCTAACACTCAGCTGCCAACATAGATCCAAGAAGGGAAAATGTCTAATCTAACTATGCTCCCAGTGGGTGAGACTCAAGGAAAACTCAAACTAAAATCTCATACTATCGACTTACATGCTTGTTGAGCATTAGCAATTAAATCAACGTGTGGGGAGGCAAGTCTACCATACAATGCGTTAACAAACATAGAGGGTTGCGCAAGAAAAATAAGAGTAGTTGAAACTTAAAAGTATGCATAATATGCAATCTCATTGGTAAGTTTTCTAACTTGACATAGAGTCTACAAGGTAAGTAAAATGCATCTCCTTGTTGAACAGCTCAACATGACACAAGAAAAAGGAAGAATGATGATGAGCCAACAAGGCAAGGTAGATTGAATCTCAGTTTTTCCTTGACTATATGGAAAACGTAGCAAGGAATAGGAAATAAAACTAGTGAAGAAAACTTCCTTAAACAATTAATCCCATTGATATTACTCTACTTGCACAAACAGACATGAGTTCTGAAAATTAAATACTAATGCAGAACTCATAGAAAGAAAAGAAATATTCAGAACGTTTCCAACAGATTTTTGGGAAATAGTGAACCTGGTAAAATGAAGCTGAAGTCAACACTGGAATTGGGGTCCATGCTTATTACAGTCACCACCTAAAACCATTGTTTCTCAGTCCCGATCCCTGAATGAGCTCTTTTTGCACCTCTCCCCAGCTAGTACCGTAAATTTTTCTTGCTCTCACTTTAATTTGTTTTCTTTTTCTTTCCTCCCTTTCTTCCTTCTCTACAGTCTTCTTCCTTCCCGAAGATAAGGACAAAGAAATGATAACTGCCCGAGAGAGAGTGAGAGCATGCCTTAAGTTGAGGAATATGGCCTCTTTAATAGTCATTCCTCTTCCACTCTCTAATGCAACCGTCTTGAGGATATTTACAGAATTAAACGTCTGCATTCCTTTCCAATCTAAGTTTATAAATATACATATCAATTCCAAAACACAATAACAGGAAAATATATAAACATGTGTAATATTAAAAGTAGTTATTTATTCTTTTCACATTCACGTAATTCTCATAAAATTTCAAGAGAGTACATAAACTAAATATGTAATAATATCATGAAACCACAATATATCTAAGTGGTGTGTGTGTGTGTGTGTGCATCCCAGACCATCGTACTCTCCATAGCTGAGAGCTAGCCTTCTCTACCTCAACCACACCCCCACCTTCATTCCTACATCCATTCAACACACTCGAAGCCAAGAAAAATGATATATCAGTAATTGATTTAATCATTTATTCCATCAAATTCATCATACTTATTTGACAACCATGATCAATAAAATCAACACCTTTTATTGAATTATGTCTTATCTCATCATTTATGCATGGAATCATAAAATATAACACATCTATTTATGCATCATCATTTAGTATCATCATATTACACATCATCATAAAGCATTTTAGAGTCAGAATTACCATAATTCAAAACATCGACGTAGTCAACTCATAGCGACTAGGTCAAACAAAGTAAAAAGTCACATAATAAGCCTAAAGTAACAGAGTCTCAAAGGTCAAGTCGTGACATAATATAAAGTCAGGTTGGGCTATAAATTGTTTGAAGCTTTGGAAGATACTTGCTGATAAGATTTGGGGATTGGTTATGATTGATACTTGCTGACAAGATTTGGAGTATATATTTAGCTGAATATGGAGATAAATAGATTCAAACCATCCTCAGAAAACCATTTCAGAGTGTTTGTTGGTTTCAGGGGTGTGAGACAGGTTTCCCCTGCAAGCAACCTCGGAGGGGAAGCCTATCGGCTAATAATTACCAATAAACAAGGTGCTGGCCCTATCCAGTTTTTAACTTAGGAAAAAAAAATACTTCCTTACATATAATAATTAGTGCCTCTCAGAAAATTACAACCTATATGAATACACAAATTTTGTATTATAATTTTATTTCCTTAAAAATAATTCTATATTTCATACTTATTTTTAACAACTCAATATAATTAAGAGTGATTTACCATGCCTCCAATTAATCACTCTAATGCAAAATAAACAAAAGAAACTACTATTAATTATATTCATACATTAACAAAATACCTTTAAGAAGCTATAGTTAATTACTATTAACTCTATTAGTGTGTTAATTCCTTATTAAAGGTATCTTGTGATAGACATATTAATAGAAGCTATGGTATTATATTATTAATAATATTGGCATGTTAAAAATATGCATTGTTTTCACAAAAAAAATCATTTAAACAAATATAAACAAAAATTTCAATTAAATGTTACCAACACCTTTATTAATTGCATTATACAAATGTGCACCCTTTGTATTACTTTTCTGACCACCCATACACTCCCCCCTTCTACTTGGGACATACTTCCTATCGGTGTTTTGTTGCACTCGTTCAAAAAATGTGCAACTACTAGTTATGTATTTTGTTTCTTAATTTTATAAAAATATCTCTTGTTGATACGAGCAATATAAATAAAATTTGAATTTGTTTCATTTGTAAGAGAGTTCTTCCCATTAGGATGTATTATGCCCCTCTTGACTTAGTGACATTTATCATGTTATGATATATAGTGAATATGTTGGTGCTCTTGAACTACCGCAGGAGCACTATGTAATTTTTGAGTCAAATTCATTGACCTGTGTTTGATGAGACATGGGTCAATGAGTTTGACTCGAAAACTACATAATCATGATAACAATATGCAACCATTTACACATCAAAATATTAATATTAATTATGAACATAATTTTTTTAAATAAATACCACATAAATATATATATATATATATATATATATATATATATATATATAAAATAAATAAAAATGAAGATATTTAAAAAATATTAGCCTACCATTTCATAATGACAATATATAGAAAATATGTTTTTTAAATGATTAGTAGAGAATAATTAGATGTAAAAAATCAAATTTTAGAAATTAGAATACAAAATTTGTGTTAGGAAAAAATAAACAATATAGATATAGTAAAATTCAATTGTTTTTGTTTGTAGTAAATATAATTTTGTTTTCTAGCGAGGAGGTATCCCCGCGACCCAACCCAGCGCCCAGCAGCCCATATCTTGGGTACCTAAGGCAAGCCGGGGCGAGACTAATCCCCCAAGGATGAACCACACACCCCGCAAGCATGATTCATCGGTTAAAGCTAGGGGAGTTTGTAGTAAATATAATTTAAAGTATTGACTTCTCTAATGGTGGAATGTCTCTCAACTCAGTGTTGACACTTAAATAATATCAAACAACATTTTCAAATTTAAATTCAATTGTCAATATGAGATTATAAAATACCAACAAAGGGTTTTTTCCCTTTCATTTTTGGATTGCATTCTTAGAAAAAGAAATAACTATGTTCTTATCAAAACAAACACAATCAAATGTGAATATAAATATGTGAATTAAAAAGCCTTATACTCCCAATCAACAATTGTCTTTTATCAAACCCAAATTTGTTATGGGAGTAAACCGAATACCCCTAGGTGGATACCAAAGTAGAAGAAGGCAAACAAAGACATTTCCAAAGTAGCAAATAGATAATAAAAACTATAGACCTCAAGAAGAATGTCTCGACAAAAATTGTGAAAATGATGTATCAACATTGGTAGATGAAGAAGCTAAATACCTAGAAACACATGTGGTCATTGCCAAAGTTATTGGTGATAGACCAAGCAGAAAGGAACTAAGAGGATGAATATCAAATTATTGGGATAACAATGTAGAAATTAATTTTCTACCCCAAAAAATCTTCTCTATAACCTTAGAATTAGAAGCAGTGAGAGATAAATTTGTGAAGACAATCCCATGGTGATATAAGGAAAATCGTGTCTATGTGCATGATTGGGTCAAAAATTTGAATCCAAAAATAAAGTCACCTTATGATTATACCTATTGGATTTGGCTAAATAATATTTCTCTTGAATATTGAACAAGGGACTGTATTTAACTAATTGGAGGAAAGCTAAGTGTGGTCCTTGCAATGGAAATGGGAAGGGAGGACTCAACACTCTTTTTCCACTAAAAATTAATCACAATAACTCTGATGCCCAATCAAATTAATCTTGTTACAAGTGTGGGTGTATGGAAGCAATAAATTGAAATTGAAAAACCAGAATACTACTATTTGTGATGCAATAATCGGCGGCATTCCAATTGCAAGGTGATCCAAACCTCTCCCAAGGTGACCAAAGGAAGTAAAAAATATAGAGGGGCATAAAGACAAAACAAGTAGTAAAGAGGTTGAAGTGGTACCAAACTCTTAGAGTAACTTTATTATAGAATTTGTATAAAATGATAGCCCAAATCCACTACATTCCAAAAAAGAGCAAATTTTGAAGAAGACCAAGAAGCAGTGCTTAGGGAATATCTACAAAAAAGATCTAGAGAAATAAGAAACGAGGATCATCCTAGAATCTTCAACACAAAAAGAAGAAGATTCAATAGAGGATGGGAAATACCATAGAAAAGAATAGTAACAAGTAGATGAAAGGAAGGATGCCAATAAAGAAACTAAAAAGGAAGATAAAGAGAAAGAATTAATGTAGAATAAAGATCCTCTAGATATTAGCAATAATTATTTACGCCATAAAACGGTCATATTGAAGGGGCAATATCAAAAAATGAAATGGAGACAGAAATAGAGGAACCCCTAGAAGAATCATATATACAAGAGCCTAGGAGTATAAGACAAATCACTACAATTACACAAAGCAGTGGCCCATATAAAAAAGGCAAAGTAAGGAAGTGAAATAAATAAAATAGGGAAGAAGCATTGAAGGGAGAAAAAACATCAATCAAGACCTATCTACTCAGTTCTAAACCCAAGGAAGGAACCCTTCCCTTGGGAAGTAATGAAGATACTCACATGTAACATCAGGGGCTTAAATGCCCCTAACAAAAGGCTCATGATAAAGTGTCAACTAGAGTCCAAAAATATTAATATGGTTCTATTTTAGGAAACAAAATTATAAGCAAAAGAAACCAATTAGTTTTTTTTACAATGGAAAGGGCAGTTTGTGGAAGCTAATGGAGCCTATAGTGGAATATAAATATTATGGAAAGAAAACCAAGTAGACATTGAAATCATACAATACACTTCAAAATGGCAAGTGGAAAAAGTAAAAAGTCTACAAGCATCCCTTAACTACACCATTTTCAATATTTGCAACCCAATCAAAATAGAGGATAAAAATAAATAATGGACAAAATTAGGTCTTATTTTTACATCTCTTCAAGATAGCTTAATAGTGGGAGAAGATTTCAATACAATATTAAATCTTTAAAAAAATGGAGGGTTAGGATGAATCACACAAGTGTAAAAAGATTTTCAAATATTTGTAACAAAAATAGACTCCTTGATTGCCCTCCAACCAATGAAAGCTATACTTTAAATAATAGAAGAAGCAGATTTACTTACATAGCAGAAAGACTAGACTGCTTCATGTTATTAGAATAACAGTTAAAAAACCTAACCCTTCCATCACCCCCATATCAAACTATTATCCAATCAAATTAGACATCCCAAAAGACTTTAGAGGACCAAAATCATAGTTCAAATTTGAATACATGTGACTTCGACACCCCAAGCTATTGCCAAATCTTAAAATATGGCAGGAGGAACCAAGAACAAAAAAAATGAACTTTTATATTTCTATATAGACAAGCCCCAGATTCATGAAGTATTCACCCCTCGGGCTTTCTTTTGATCAGAGATCTCTTTGGCATGGTCCTTTTCATTCCTTGTTTGTGGGATTTACTCTTGACAGACACATCTCATGTTCGCAGAACTCTGGAGGAAGCGAGGCAGGTTTCTCTTGCTAGAAACCTCGTAGTGATGATACATGTCAGAGTGGCTTTTTTTAATCAAAGTTATTATATCTCACGGGGTGGTCAATGATTGTGCCTAAATATTTTTTGTTCTCTTGGACATGTGTCAATTGGATCGCATATGTCATTCATCAGCATGTCAATGGTGGTTTCCTCGATGACTAAAGTAACGATGTTTCTAGGTGGTTGTCTTTTGGCATGTGTGAAATTGATAGTGAGGAATATTTTCTAGTTGTGGTTTCTTTCTTTTAAGGGGGGAAGTTAGTTCTTTAGGGGAGGTTGAAAGTTCTAATTTTCAGAGTCTGATATTTTTAACCAGTAAGGCTTTTTTCTGGACATAATTCTGGGATGCCATACTTATGGACTTCATTTCTAATTACTTTTATGTTAATCAAGAGTTGAATGTGCTCGATTGAGCCTTTTAGAATTTTATTAATACTAAATATAATTGAAATCTATGTCATTTTGATGTAATGGTTGTCTTATAAGACTAGCATTTATGTAATAAAAAAAATTTAGTGATGGATCATGCTGGGAACTCTTCCAGTTAAAAGTAATTAAGTTGTAGAAAGTGCTCCATGTCTATGTTGTTGTCAAAAATAAATTGATGAATAAGATATGATTGAATGTGTACTTGGTTCCCAAATCATCAGATTATAAAGCTCTAAGATTATGCCAACTTTTGTGATCAAGACCTACAAATGACTTGGCCAACAAACAAGAATAACCAAGTGTGGTTAGATTCCACTACACTTTAGGCCCTACCATGCCTAGGTGGGTCTACCTCTTGTTACTTCAAGTAAATAAAATCTTCTAATTCTATCTCTACTTTCTTTATCTCCGAATGACATAAACTTTTGGAATAGATTGATCTGACTAATAACTTATCTCTTTCTCATTCTCTTCTATTTATCCTACTTTTTTACTCCTTATCTCTATCACTAATTAAATGCCTACTCTTCTACTTCTATGATTTATATAGTATTTTGTTCTGGAAAATGTGGTTTTTGTTTAAAGATCAGTGCCTTCTCCTAGGGCCACAGAGTTATAAGTATTCAACTTCTTGTATATAACTCTAAATACTCAACATATAATATTGTTTATACCTTGTATAAACATGCATTAAAGTAATACTATTTAGTTCTTCTTACTAATCTATTCACCTTCTTTTAATTGTTGTGAATTGATAGAGTTGAATTTAATTATGCCTTGGAGAAACCAACCAATCAAATCACACGAAGTAGAAAAGGATGCTTTGATAAATTATAAATATCCTTGATATCCTAACTTAAACAAATTTTAAAAATATGACATGGAGGCAACTTCACAGTATTTTATCAATTATCCCAAACAAGTAGCTAAAAATAGAAACACTTGAATCCTTTATATTTCTTTAAACCGCTCGAAAAGGGTACAAAATTTATATCAAGCCTTCGTGTGTGTGTGTGTGCGCGCACATGTATGTGTGTACTATTTCTCTCATATATTTCTCATTGCTTTGTATCGGTATTAGTTTCTCCTTTATATATCAAAATAGTTTAAGCAACAAGCTTCAAACCATTTCACATCGCACCTCTTCATAACTAATACTCTTTTAAATATTAAAGCATATAAGACTATTAAAAGTTTGTTAAGACATAACAAGTTGATGCTCTTAGAATGTGATTTTCAAATCAGAAATTGTGGCACATTGATCTCATTAATATTTCATTCTCCTTGAGTCTGCTCCTCAGTTACTAGTATGGTCTTCAGAACATCTAAGTATTCCTCTTCCCATGAACAACTTCTACATCCCTTGGCCACTTGAAACTCTAGATAACTGACATATTATTCAGTTATAGTTCTTCTAAAATAAAATTTGTAAGCTAACATCCAACACTATGATTCTATCCTGAAACATATTAAAACTTTGAACATTTTCAACCTTTTCTTCTTTCATGTAATGTGACATGATTTTCAACACCAAATGATGGTAGTCAAGTTTCCAATCATCAAATCCTCTCATTTGACCATCCTTATCAATAAATTTTTTTATTGTCCAGTGCTTTAAAGTATGGAAAGAATAAATTTTAACCTTGACGCTTTGTTCTTCACAAGATACATATTTGAGTTCTTCATGACCACACTTATTATCTTTTTATTTTATTTTATTTGTGGAGGGGCATCAGGGTCCCTCTGAGTTACTTTGCACAGAGTAGAAATGGTAATATAAGTATCCTACCACCTCTTCATTAACTTTTGAAGCTTGGGTTTGTCTTCTTGGAATGTGTTGAGCATTTTCAACAAAGATTCATATCCTTTGTATACTTATTCACACTTGTTGATGACCAAGTCAATTTTGTGACACCGTGTGTGTGAAAATATGCCTATATGTATGCAACACAACCACTTTAATAACTCATTGCATCAATTTTTTAGTGTTATAAAATCAATCAAATCAAACAATTGAAATCAAATTATTGCTTCCTAGTCATGAATATTATGATCTAATTGTTAGTGCTCTCAGAATTAAGCATCTAGGTCAGTGAATAAACAATCATGAAACGGAAGATTCAAAATGAAATGCATCTACATAATGCAAACTTGATAGAATTGAGATATGAATTGAGAAGTATGATGATATAGATACAAATTGATAGCATGTAGGTATGTGAGAGATATAGATAGAAATGACTTGATGAGAGGTTGATTTTATAGGTTTTCCCTTGGAGGGAAAGTGGTTCACATTTGAATTGGATGGTTGAGATTGATCCACAATGAGTGGTTGAGATTAGGACCTTGAGTGATCCATGTCATTGAATCTCATTGGTTGAAACCAACTTGTTTGTCCTTTTGTGAGTTCAGTGGATAATAGGACATTTAATTAAATCTAGCTAATTAATTTCCTTAGCCATGGGATTTTTGAGTGTGGATTTGATTAAATGGCTTAGGAAAATTAATGAATGAACGATCCTTGATGAATGATCACTGGTGATTGATGAATTATTTAATTAAATTGATCTAACTTAATTGAACAATTATATTTAGGACTAGCTTTATTTGATCCTGATTAATATTTGATCTTTTGATTAACATTTAGGGAAATTGATTGAGATTTAGGCCTATAGATTATACTAGACCAATTTTAGGTGATTATATTTTCCCCTCTTTGAATCGATGTGCGAGTAGCACATTGATTAAAAGAATATTTGATGTTGCCCTTGATCATGGGATTAATGTGATGATTGATCACTGATGTTTGATGTTAGATATGAATCTACATTTGATGTGATGTTGGATAAGAGATCATTGATAAAAGATAGTGTAACCAGTTTGATACGATGTTGATAAAATTGATTACTTGCATGAATATCAATCGAGACAATTAACTTTATATGGGTCCTGATGAAGTCAACTATCTGATGGTTTTATGATGACGAGACTATCAATCTAGTGTGGTGAGATTAAATTGATATGCACCTATTGATTATGATTTGATTTGATTAGACAATATCTCTTATTTGATTGATGATTTTTGCTAGATTTGATTCGATGATTCATTTAATGACAAAAATTCAACAATTTACATCTGATTTGATAACAAAGTTGTTTGATGGTCCAAATGCAAGGATAGTTTGATCATGATGCCCCCTTGAGAGCAAGATCAAAATGTGGTAGAAGAAAACATAATGATGTTGGATCATGATTTAAGAAAATGTTGAATGGATTTAGAAGATTGGGTTGATGTTTACAATGAAGAAGATTGATTCAGAATCCATTTCAATTGAGCTCCCAATAATGGTGTTGTAAAAATAATGATCAATTATGATGATATATTAATGAATCTTAGATGTGATACTCAACCATGTTGAAGATAGATTTCCTTCCTTGACATGATTTCGATCAAGTTAATTGAATACAAGAATGAAATGAGTGCCCCTAGAAAGAGATGCAATCTTCCATGAGTGTCATTCTTTTGATCTTCTTGTGTTATGTTTTTTTTCATCATATAGTTGTTAGTTGTTAGTTTCAAGCAAGCAAGCAAACAAACAAGAGTTCTTTTTGTTCTTGTGCAATGATGATGTTGTCCACAATGGCCCATACTTTCATATCCTTGGACTAACTTTTTGATGTGCCTGCAATGACTCTTTATCATTCATATCCCTGGGTATAGTTTTTTGGATTGCACAATAATAAGAAATCACTTCACTATAGACAACAATCAAAGAAAATTCATGCCCTATGTACTTTCTCTTCTAGTATGAAGACATCATAGAGTCACTCAGAAGACATGATTAGCGAAATCAATAAAAACAGACAACAAAAAAAAGAAAATTTATGTCCCCCTTCCTTGTTCCTCTAGTCTAGAGACATATTTGGGTTACTCAAAAGACATGGTTATCAAAAATCGGTTCAATTTCATTTGCATATGTTATTGTGTTTTGATTACTATTGCATAAAGATTTGTCTGTTTGATTTGGTGTTAAGAAATACTGTTGTTTAAGCTCATGTGTGGAAAAACATTGTTGTGTGATTGTGTGGTGTTTAGGAAACACCATTTTTTAGTAGAAGAACCCTAATATTTGATAGGTAATGTGGATGACTCCACTTAGGAAGATGGTTGAATTGACGACTTGGAATTGACTCCCCATGACGACTAGGAACTTTCCCCCAGCTAAATACAATAGTCTCAAGGATGAGATGTGGACTGGCTCCAAGCTATAACAATAGGATACAACCGACTGAGACATACAAGGATGAAAAGGATATACAAGATATGTACAAGCGATGAGGATAAATGCAAATTTGACAAATTTTAGATTTTTTAATCTTACAATTTGTTTGGATTTTTAAAGATTTTAAGATTGATTTATTTTTAATTTTTTTAATTTTTAAAGATTTTAAAATGTTTTTTATTTTTAAATATTACTAGTTCTCAAGCATGATCACATTTGTTTTCCCCAATGTCTAGTAAGGTGTAGGGCATTACGAATGGATGAGAAGTGGATAGGCAATGATGGATGAAGTGAGGGAATGCAACCTTCAAGGGCAGTCTCCTCAAGATTACCTAAGATAGGGAAAAATAATATAATAATGTAGGCTCAGGAAGCGGTGTTGGATAGCATATAGGATAATGACCTAATGTTAGGAAAGCATGTGGTCCAAAAGAGTGGACATGTCTAAAGAGTTCTAAGAACCTATTTTGCATTTTTTTTTCTTCCTTTTAATCAAGACCAAAGGGTCACTTCAGAGAGGATATTGATAGGATGATACGATCGCGATAAGGGGTGATGGAGGTATAAGTGAATTTTTTTGGATTAGTCCAGGGATGTTTATGGATAGTGAGTATTGGTTTGGGACAAGCAAGATCATGATAGGTTAGCATGGAGGAAAACGCGTGAATAGGTTGATGGAAAGGATAATGAATGTCGGGGTATATGATACTCGTGGATATGTTCGACCTTTTCAAGATCAAAGGTGTAAGAGGAAATACAAATTCAAATAGGATAGATGCATGATGGAGGATATGCTAGATAAGGTAGCATGGATGGAACTTGCCTCTAAGAGAGAGTGCAAGATGAAGAAATTATGCATGATGTTTGTTTGCTATATTTTCATCATGGTACTTTTCCAAGGCGCCACAAGAAGTGGTTTTCACCATAGGATGGATTTATTTCTCTTTACGTTTGCTACCAAGGCACATGTTTACCAGGTTTTCACCAAGGCACTTTTTTATTTTTATTTTAATTCTCAATTTAAGCCTCTTGCTCTTTGGATAGTACTCCTTGTTAGAATAACTGAGAGGGGGGGTGAATCAGTGGCCTCAAAAATTAATCCAATAATCCAACCAAAACTTATATCACACATATAAAACTTATAGTTATCTTCCAGTCCTACAAGATGTATGCCTTTAAGTAATCTAGCAAATATATACTGCTCAGTGAATATACTATTTATCCTTTTCTTTAAGCTTTACTAAATAGCAGTTTATCTTTTCCTAGCCTTTACCGAATATCAGTAAATAAACTTATTGTTTACCGACTAATCCTGTTTTAGTAATGTGTAAAGAAAAACATCAAAGCAATGATCCATATACACATTTGACACATGAATTTTAATGTGGAAACTCTATTAAGGGAAAAACCACTTGGGACCGGTAACCCAAAATTTTCACTCTTTTGAAGTGAGCTCGGTGAAGAGCCAACTCTGTTAAAGGTTACAAACACACTGTTAAGTGTGACCTTGTTAGAGGATTTAAAACCATTGGTTAGTCTTTTGACCTTAGGCATTCACTATATTGTCAACAAGAAAAATAATTTGATACTCTTGAGTATCTCAATACATTAAGGATTTTTAAATCCCACTCGGTTAAGCGATTTTATGAATCAATGGTTAAACTGAAATAGTAAATGATCTATTCATTAATACAACTTAATCTTGCAGATTTTAAGATCTATTGTAAGTTCATAATACCTCTCTGATCAATATGCTCTTTTGTTCCTTTTCTCCCCTCTTTGTTCTTTCTGCTCGGTGAATTTTGTTGCTTCTTTGTTGCTCGATGTCTACAAAATTCTTGGCTCTGTCCTTCAGCCTGTATGATCAGATCTGCATGAAGACTTCTATCTTCACCAGAATTATATTCAACATTCCTCTTTTCATAATGAATTGCTTGTCTCTTTATATAGACATGATTTCACCGTTTACATTCCTTATCTTTCTTGTTCTTGACGCAGATAGCTTTCTTGATCTGCAAATCTCGCCATGCATTGCTTTATCTTTAAAGCTTTGCTTTAGCTTTATTCTATAGATTTCTCCTTGATAACTGTGAATAAAAATAGTTTTAAATCTTCAGTTCAATTGGTCGATGAAAACAAAGTAATCAATCAGTTAACTCTAATTATAGCTCCTACCAGCTAAGTGTTTTTTCATTTTCTAATTCCAGTTCTAATCAGTGATCAACTCTTAGTTTGCTTAGTCATTGACTCCAGTTGTCCTTGGGAGTTACCTTCAGTTATGCTCAGGGTTCACTTTAGTTATGCTCAGTGTTACGGTGCTTGGTATACACTATGACTACTTGGGATTCTGTCCGTGAGTGTGCACTATCCGTCAGTATTTACTATCACTCGGTGTACACTGGTTTTATATGTTTACTAATAACTTAAAATTTATCTCTTTGATTTCTTGAACTCTATGACAATATGTATATGACCAATCAGATTATATCAAGTTGACATCAATGACAATACAACACATTAACTGATTTAATGTCTTGCATTTACTTTCTGTAGTCTGATGATCATCAACTTATCATCTTCAAACATTCAATCAGTTATAGTTCATCAATCTCTCCCTTTGGAATTGATGGTAACATACTTATCAAAGAAATATGAAATATTTAATGTAAAGCATGCAATTTTATACCAAACTTATTGTTCTATAACCAATTCAAATATTTGACTCTCAGTAAGATCTTCTAGCTTAGATTTGATTCTTGCTGAGTGCTTTTCTTCATTCTTCATTCCCTTCACTAGATAGATATGCAGTGTTTAACTTTTCTTCAATTCTCTCCCTTAGATGGATGGTTGTTTCTTTAAATATTTCTTGGATCTTTCTCTCCCTTTGTAGAAACTTCTTTTTCTGATCTTTCCTCTCCTTTTGACTATTCCTCTCCGTGGTGGATATTTATTTTCTCTCCCTTTAGATGATCTGATCTTTCCTCTCCCTTTGACTGTTCCTCTCCCTAATGGATATTTATTTTATCTTTTATGGATGATCATGATAGATATTTCATATGGATATATTCTCTCCCTTTGACAATAATGCCAAAAAATATATATTATTGAATCTATTCCTCTCCATTCTATCCATCAGCAATACAACTCTATAGTAGCCAACAATTTTTCTGATGTTCAGTTATGATAAGTACCTTTTTGTACTGATGTATCATTGCATTACATTTCTAAGCTTGCATCAACATGATTGATCTTCTGATAATGTGTAGGCTGGTGCAGCCTCCAAGTCAACTGACTAGTAGGCAAGGGTTGGACCCCTAGTCTCTTCCTCAGGTAATCAAATGTAATTTTTGGTAATGGCTTTGTGAATATGTCTGCTAATTATTCTTTGGATTGAACATATTCCAATATCACCTCTTTCTCTTGTACTTGTTCCCTTGAGTAATGATAATTGATAGCTATGTGCTTTGTTTTAGCATGCATCACAGGGTTCTTTGAGATGTTGATAGCACTTGTATTATCACAATAGATACTCATCGGATCAAGGATTTCCAAATTCATACCTTTTAGAAATTGCTTGATCCATGCAATGTTAGATAAATTTGCAGCAACAACCACATATTTTTCTTCTGCAGTAGATTGAGATATGCATCCTTTCTTTTTACTTATCATGTGACAAGTCTATCACCCATAAAGAATGCTCTTCCTTTTGTGCTCTTTCTATCATTTATGTTTCCAGCCCAATCAACATTTGTATAAACTTGAAGCTCAAATTTTCCTTCTTTATTATACCACAGACCATAGTCTTTGGTATTCTTTAGATATCTCTAAATTCTTTTAACAACAGTCACGTGTGATTCCTTGGGATTAGCACATAATCTTGCAACTATACCAACTGCATGTGCTATATATGGTCTAGTCTACACAACATACATTAGTTTGCCAATCATAGATCTATATAGGGTCTAATTTACCTCAGTAGTCTTGTCTTCCTTTGTCAATTTGCATCTGGTTGTCATAAGTGTTCCAACTGGTTTGGAGTCCTCCATTTTTAATATCTTCAGAACTTCTTTGATGTATTTGGATTGTGTGATGTAGATGCCTTCATCCTATTGTAGAATCTGTAGACCAAGAAAAAAATTGATCTCTCCAAACATTGACATCTCAAATTCTTTTCTCATTTCATCGGCAAATGATTTGCATAACATATCATTACCTCCAAATATTATATCATCAACAAATATCTCAGCAATTAGAATGTTATCATCGATATCTTCTTTTAAATACAGATTATTGTTATCACTTGTTCTTAGATATCTAATACTTATGAGATAAGAGTTAATTTTTTCATACCATGCTCTTGGTGCTTATTTCAATCCATACAGGGTTTTGTGTAGTCTACAAACCATGTTCCTCTTGTTAGGATCAATAAACCCTTCAGGTTGTTCAATGTATACCTCTTCTTCTAGTATTCCCTTTAGGAATGCAAATTTAACATCCATTTGGTATGCTTTGAATCCTTTAAAAGTAGCATAATCAAGTATAATTCTTACTACTTCTAGTCTAGCAATGGGTGCGAAGGTTTCTCCATAGTCAATACCTTCTTCTTGTGCATACCCTTTCCATACCAGTCTTGCTTTGTTCCTTGTGACTTCTCCATTCTCATTCAGTTTGTTTTTTAATATCCATTTAGTACCAATGACATTTTTGTCACTCATTCTAGGTACTAATGTCCATGTTTTGTTCTTCTCAATCTGTTTAATCTCTTCATTCATTGCACTAACCCATTCTTGATTTTCAAGCGCAGTATTGACAGATTTAGGCTCAAAATCACAAATCAAACATCTAGTGTTCAGTGACTTACTTCTTGTTCTCATTTCATCTCTTTTGTCTCCAATGATCTGGTCATGTGGATGGTGTCTTCTAACATACTTGGAATGTATTGGTTCAGATCTTTGTTCATTATTCTAATCATCATCTTGACCTTCATTTTGATCTTCATTGCTTTGTTCATCATTGTGAGCAATTTCCTAATTTTTGATGTGTGCAGCCTGTTGCTCAATTGCATTGTTTTGTCACTCGGTAGCAATACACTGTTGCTCAAGAAGAGTGTCAGGTTCTTCAATGTAGACAAATTTGTTGTAATATTTTGGTTCCTTTATGCTTGCCTCATCATTTTTCTCAGCAAATTCATCCACTTCAACATTTACACTTTCAATGATTTTGTTAGAGGATTTGTTAAGACATTTATAAGCTTTGCTTTTGGTAGAATAACCTAAAAATATTCCTTCATCACTTTTGGAGTCAAGCTTTCCATTCTTATCATCTTTCAAAATATAACATTGACTTCCAAAAATTCTAAAGTAACTTACATTTTGTGTGTATTAATACCATAGCTCATAAGGTGTCTTATTGGTGTCTTTCTTCATTGAACTTGGTTTAATGTATAGACAACAATACTGACAGCTTCTCTCCAGAATGTTTGTGTGATGCCTTTCTCAATCATCAATGTTCTAGCATAATCAACAATTGATTTATTCCTTCTTTCAGAAATCCCATTCTGTTGTTGTGTTCTCGGTGCAGAAACATGTCTTGTAATTTCATGCTCATTACAAAAGTTAGTGAATTCATCATAAATAAATTCTCCTCCTCTATCTGATCTTAGACATTTTAGTTCCTTTCCACTTTGTTTTTCAATTATAGCTTTATACCTTTTAAACATCTTATATGCTTTTGAATTCTCTTTTAAGAACATGAAAGTCATCATTCTAGAATAATCATCAACAAATAGAATGAAATATCTATCACCATAATAGCTCTCTATTCTTATTGGTCCACATAAGTCAATATGGACTAGCTCTAGAATAGCATTAGATGTGTAGGTTTTTCTCTTGAAACTAGACTTTGTCATTTTACCTTTTTGACAATTCTTACACATGAAATGGTTGGGTTTTGATATGCCCGGGAACCCTCTTACCTTTCTCTTCTTGCTTATCCTAACCATGTTTTCAAAATTCACATGACATAACCTTTTATGCCACAACCAAATGTATTCATTTCTATCCAATAAAAAAATGGTCTCAATCTTATCAAGATAGAATAGGTTACCTTTTGTTTGTTCACCAGTACCAATCAACCTTCCTATTTTATTATAGATCTTTTCCTTTTTTTTCTCAAATGCAACTTGGTGACTTGTGTTATTCAGTTGTGAAACACTCAATAGATTATAGTTAAGTCCTTTTTCCCAATATGCATTTTCACATCTGATCAGATTATTCAACATGATGGTTCCTTTGCCTTCATCTGGACAAGGTGAGTCATTACCCATCCTAACTGATCCATCATTATAATATTCAAAAGTTTCAAAATTTTCCTTATCTCCAGTCATGTGGTGAGTACAGCCACTATCAATAATCTAGATATCATTTTTACTAACCTTCGATATGAGTGTAGTTTCAACATACCTTTCTTCTTTGTCTAAATCATCCTTCATAGCAACAAATACTACCTCAATATCTTCATCATATTCGATATCAGTATTTTAAGATTTGTTCTCAACCATGTAACAATCCTTCTTGCCTTTGTTCTTTTAGTCTCGGTTATCTCTTCTGTCAATTTTTTGGTTGCTTCGATAATCTCGATCATCACTTCTGTGAAACTTCTTTTCATAAGATCTATCATTGTTTCTTTCATCTTTTCTCTCATTAGGGCATCTAGCAACAAAGTGTCCAATTTATTTTCAATTAAAACATACCAATGGTGATTTACCTTTGTATCTACCTTTGCCTTTTTGCAATCTTCTAGCCATTAATGCTTCAATTTCATCAACTTCTTGTTCATCACTATCACTTTCACTATCATTTCTCATAGTGTGTTTATGACTTGATTTACTTATTTTCATAGAATATTTGAATAAAGACTCAATAGTTGGTAAGACATTGTTGTTAAAGTTATTCATCTCAAATGAAATAAGTCTACCAAACAAACTATCTAGAGTAACATTGTTATTTTCTACTGCTCTCATTTCTTGAATTTTAGATACTCTAATAGCATAAACATGGAGCAAGGTTCTCAGAATTTTACTCACCACTATTTCTTCTTCATGTACACCTCCTACTCCTCAAATAGCATTAACAACCTCTTTGATTCTTCTACTGTACTGAGTGATTTTTTCTCCTTCCTTCATTCTTAGGTCATCAAACTTTACTCTTAGGCTTTCAACACATTTTTATCTCCTCCATGTACTAGCTTGAGTTTGTCCCACATTTTCTTTGCAGTGGTGCATAATTTGACATCTTCAAATTCAGCATCAGAGAGTGAGGAATCAAGTTCTATCATCGTATAATTGTGTTCATTTTTCTCTCTCAATTGATCAACTATCGGAGGTCCAGTAGGTAAAACAAATTCAGTATCAAAGTACTGTGTGACATCATTTCCAATACCTGATAAGTGGAGTCTTATCCTATTTTTCCATGATGCAAAGTTGTCTTTGTTCAACTTAGGCACATCCCTTTTTCTCATATTGTGATCTTTAGCTTGAGTCTTTAAACTCTCTTCCAAGCACACTAGCTCTGATACCAATTGTTAGAATAAAAGAGAAGGGGGGGGTGAATCAGTGGACTCAAAAATTAATCCAATAATCCAACCAAAACTTATATCACATATATAAAACCTCTATTTATCTTTCAGTCCTACAAGATATATGCTTTTAAGTAATCTAGCACATATATAGTGCTCGGTGAATATACTATTTATCCTTTTCTTAAGCTTTACCGAATAGCAGTTTATCTTTTCCTAGCCTTCACCAAATATCAGTCAATAAACTTAGTGTTTACCAAACAATCTTGTTTTAGTAATGTGTAAATAAAAACATCAAAGAAATGAACCATATACACATTTGACACGTGGACTTTAACATGGAAACCTTGTTAAGGGAAAAACCATTTGGAACCGGTAACCCAAAATTTTCACTCTTCTGAAGTGAGCTCGATGAAGAGCCAACCCTGTTAAAGGTTACAAACACACTATTAGGTGCAACCTTGTCAAAGTATTTAAAACCATTGGTTATTCTTTTGACCTTAGGCATTCACTATGTTGACAAAAAGAAAAACCTTTTGATACTCTTAAGTATCTCAATACATTAAGGACTATTATCCCACTCGGTTAAGAGATTTTCTGAATCAATGGGTAAACTGAAATAGTAAATGATCTGTTCATTAATACAAATTAATCTTTCTGATTTTCAGATCTATTGTAAGTCCATAATACCTCTCTAATCAATATGCTCTTATGTTCTTTTGCTCCCCTCTTTGTTCTTTCTGCTCGATGAATGTTGTTGCTTCTCTGTTGCTTGATGTCTGCAGATTTCTTGGCTCTGTGCTTCAACCTGTATGATCAGATCTACATGAAGACTTCTATCTTCACCAGAATTATATTCAACATTCCTCTTTTCATAATGAATTACTTGTCTGTTTATATAGACATGATTTCATAGTTTACTTTCCTTGTCTTTCTTGTTCTTGACGCAGATAGCTTTCTTGATCCGCAAATCTTGCCATGCATTGCTTTAATCTTTAAATATTTGCTTTAGTTTTATTCTGTAGATTTCTCCTTAACAACTATGAATAAAACTATCTTTAAATCTTTAGTTCAACTGGTCGATGAAAACAAAGTAATTAATTAGTTAACTCTAATTATAGCTCCTGCCAGCTAAGTGTTTTGTCATTTTCTAATTCTAGTTCTGATTGGTGATCAACTCTTAGTTTGCTTGGTCATTGAATCCAGTTTCCCTTTGACATTACCTTCAGTTATGCTCGGGGTTCACTTCATTTATGCTCATTATTGTGGTGCTTGGTATACACTGTAACTGCTCAGGATTCTCTATCCGTCGGTGTTTACTGTCACTCAGTGTATACTGGCTTTATATGTTTATTAATAACATAAACTTTATCTCTTTGATTTCTAGAAGTCTATGACAATACATACATGACCAATCAGATTATATCAAGTTGACATCAATGAATATACAATACAATACATTAACTAATTTAATGTCTTGCATTTACTTTCTGCAGTTTGGTGATCATCAACTTATCATCTTCAAACATTCAATCAGTAATAGCTCATCACTCCTTTGAAGGATATACTATGATGGGCCAAGGACATTGAAAGTATGCTCAAAGATGTTGATAGGGTGATGATAGGGTAATATGATGGAGGATAAGGTAGATGGTGACTAAGGGTTTATGTGATGGATTGGATAAGGGGAATGGGAAGATAGTAAGTAGGAGGATAATGGATGGGATATTGAAAGGCTTGTGTAAGGATGGATGCAAGTGTTGGCAAGATCAACATAAACACACACCTTGAAGTATGGTGGAATGGTAAAGGAAAAGTGAGTGGAACACATTGAGGCTTTGATGTAGGAATTGATATGGATCTTGGTACACAAGGACCCAAGATGGATGGAGAGGATGGTGAAGTATTCCAGGTGATGAATTTTGGGACATGATGACATAAAATAGATTTGGAAGATTGAATACGTTTGGAAGGAGATGGAGTGGAAGCCTTTGGAAGCTTGGATGCCAACTTTGATTTTTCTCTTATACTCAAGTCTATTAAGAATGACTTAGGAATCCACATAGCTTTTTTTTTTTTTTTGCTTTTGGATGCTTTAGCATGAACTTCTTCAATGAGGGATTTAGGAACCTACATTTTATTCTATTTAGCTCTGTGTTCTCTTTAGTATCTCTTTTTTCTTTGTATTCACGTGTTGATTAGACTAGACATGGTGATCTTCATATATAAGTAGATTCTTGGAAATTTGATTTCTTTGTTTGACATCCAAATGGCTTCCAAAAGACTTGGGAATTATGGATGAATAAGGTTGATATGTATGGTTAATATGGATGGATTAATATGGAGGATTCAAGGATTCATGTCTTTGTGGATCTGGATAGGAGATAGGGTAAGTGTATGACAAGCTAGGAGTGATAGGCATAGTGGATGGAGGAATATAAGGACCCAATATAGATGGAAGGTTTGAATGTTTCAAATTTTGGATATAGGGACCAAGAATATATTTGGATGATGGTGAAGGTAGATAATTTTATTAAATAGAGGAAGATAAGGTGTGAAATGGATATCATCATCTTTATAGTGAGTTTCATGACCAAGGCTCTCATTGTTGGGAGTCATCTTTATACCCATAGCCTCGTGAGTAGCTTTGATAGGAAAAACTTTGATAAGAACTATTGAAGCTTGAGGTGATTAATTTCCATGCAAGGGATTTGGAGGAATGATGGATTCTTGAGGTGGATATGGAGGAGTATGACAAGGATATGATGGGATACTGTGATCTTGACAAGGATTTTTGGATAATGTAGGAAGATTACTCTGCTCTTGATTTTCAATAGGATTATTAGAAGTAGAAGGAATATTTTGATCTTGCTTAGGATATGGAGGGATATGTATCTCTTGAGATGGAGGGATATCTTATTGAAATAAATTAAAGGACATGTGGGTATCATCTTGAAATTCTAGGTATATGGGACCTTCTTCAAATGTTGGGTGGGATTGATCTTGATCATTAGTAAGACTTGTTCCTTCATACTTTGGATTATTCTCTTAACATGGAGCCACTTCTAAGGACAAGATAGGAGTTTTAATCTTAATGAAGGATTCTTGAAGGTTTAATGGAGGATCAATTGGAATAGGCATGATAGGCATTGAAGCACATGGAAGCTTAGGTTCTTTGATCTTGGAAGCATGGAATAGACTTGCAGCAAGTTGTATATTAGCTTGGAATCCTTGTAGAGGTAGCACTTGAGGGTAGACATAGTCAACATAGAAAGTATCATTATTAGGCTCATTGTTTGATGGAGGGATTTTGATTATTTTTTCTAGTTTAGGGGATGAAAGAGTGGTGGAAGAAGTAGAGGATGTGTAGGAACCATTACTAGACATAGGTTCACGATTTAGATCTTTCTTGATATTAGTACATTGATCTTCATTAGAGGATTCGTTATGATTTTCAATTTCAATTACATCATCATCTATGAGATCTTGAATTTTATTCAACTCCATGCAATATGAAGTTTCATGTTCGATATGTCTATAATAGGCACAATAATTGATCAAGGATACAAAACCACATGAAGTGATTTAAGGTAGCACAATGATATTATTTTTAAGAAGTTCTTCCAAAGCTGATTCATAAGATTGTCCCAAAGGATTAAATGCTCTATCTAATGGACATTTAGATTCACTTGAGTTTACCAAAGAGATGTTGGATTCAAGGTCATGAGTATGTGGATCAAAAATAGGATTGTAATGATGTTGTGGAATAGTCTCTTGATCAAAGATAGGATTTCCATAAGTAGGTCTCTCTTTACTTGAAGAATATGAGGATATATGTGAATCATGATCAAAGAGAAAAGGAAAGATTGATCTTAGTGAAGACATGTTGGATGATGTATCATTTTCTTCTTTTAAGTCTTGAATTTGAGATCACAAAGATTGGATCTGCTTTGATAGGGTTATGATATACTCTTCTTCTTCATTGTTGTTATAACCATGGTATCGAGACCATTTGTTTTCAACCATTGTAAGATTGTATTGATGTTCTTGAATAGAGGATTAAGATGAAGATGTAGTTGAGTTTTGTCTCATGAGATCTTGAATTTTGTGTGCCATTTTGAGTATAATTAAATCCAACTAATTAATTTCCCCAGCCATGGTATTTTTGAGTGTGGATTTGATTAAATGGCTTAGGAGAATTAATTAATGAACGATCCTTGATGAATGATCATTGTTGATTGATGAATTATGTAATTAAATTGATCTAACTTATTACATAGTTATTTTTTGGGATTAGCTTTATTTGATCATGATTAAGATTTGATCTTTTGATTAACATTTAGGGCAATTGATTGAGATTTAGGCCTATTGATTATACTAGACCAATTTTAGGTGATTACAAACACAATATATGTTGAAAAACATTTAGGATTTGTTGAGGAATATGCTAAAAGAGTGGATCAATTTTAGCCTTTATCTATTTGATTTCCTTTTTTCATTCCTTTCCTCTGGAACTTTGGTGTTGTCAATTGGCTTTGGTGGAGCATCCTTATGTAGAACAATAACCCTATTATGATTTCTCTAGAATTATTTTAACTTTTCTTTTAAGGAAGCATTCTCAATATACAACTTATTTATTTCAGTGTTCAATACAACTTATTTTATTTCTAGACCAGCCACTTCTTATTCCATATGTCTAACCCTATATTTGGTAAACATAGCATGGTGTAAGGTTGTTGTGGCCACCTCCAATAGGGAGGTATCCTTAATGGTCCATAATATGGCAGTTCCATCTATTTCTTTCACCATATCCAACAATTTTGGTTTGTTGGTACTTTTAAAAGTGAGCCATGTTGCAAGTACTTCAGTTTTAGGATTATATCCAATTAACTTACCACCTCCTCAGAGTTAAAATTATCCACCATCATGGGGTCTTCTTGTTGCCTTACCCGATCCAATAAAAATACTTGTTTCAAAGTTAGCTTGGGGACAATCAACATATCACTCTTATTTACCATTTATCTGGCTTCTGCAGGGGTAATGCTCACTTCATCAAATCTCATTTCCTTGAAAGTCTGATTTATAATCTCCTCATGCTTTGACTCATCAAAACCCATGAAAATCATTTTCTTCCTTTCCTTGAATTCTTTCATCTTCATTTTCAACCAAAAATCTCTGAACTCTTGAGTGTTAATGAAGTTATCATCCTTTATAAATCTTAAAGAGATGGCCTCCATTTCATCAATATGGATTATATGTTGCTTTCATCAATGTGGTCTATAGGATGAGTGTCCTCAGGGAGTTGGGCTTCGTATCCATGGAGATGTTCTTGATACAATGATTGAGAAAGATGGTTTTTATCCACTCCATCATCTTTGAATACCCTTAATGCATTCGCCACCTCATCATTATCCCCTTATCCCTCTGAGTCATCATAAGATACTAAAGGCATTAGATCCTCCCTTTTCTGCTTTTTCTGTGGGGGAGGGCTGGGAGTTTGACACATCATGGATAATGACCCCATGTGGCTTCATAGGTGGATATTGAACTTCCTCTGGCACATTCTCAGTTTACTTTCCATAACATTTTTCAAAACTATCTAAACATATCTCTATTATCTTTGCTTTATTTTCTTCTTCCTCAAAAAATATTGGGGGCCCTTTCTTCTTCCTATCCTCGTCCAACTTCATTAAGATATTCCATTTCTTTCTTCTCTGTGCAACCTCCTCGAATTTCAAGTAATTCCTAATAAAATCCTCTTCAATTAGAAATTGATGTGAGATATTTTTTATAACAGAGTGAATATGATCCTCTGAATCACATATTTTTCTTTGTTCCAGACTCCAAACAATAGTTGTCTTTCAAATACCCCTGTAATTTTTCTAAGGTATTGGAACTGATGGAAAACCTACAAATTTCATGACATGGGACAAGAATGTCTCCTTATTTCTCTTCTTTATGATATCCTTTTCCAACCACAACATTTGTCATACAAATTCTAAAAAATTCATTCTCTCTAGTACAAACACATGCAACAAATGGGGTGTTTGGAGAAATCCATATACCCTCATTATGATATGTTTTTCTAAGTAGAACCAGTCAACAAAAGTATGAGTATGCCCCTTCTTTAGGTTATAGGCAAGTGGCCTCATCACTTTTCTCATTATCAATGAGATCCTTCCATATGGATGGTCAAAAGTTTTGAAAATCACAATAACAAAAGAATCTTTGAAGATCTTGTAATTGTTATCCTTGAAACTCTTATCCCATACATAACACCACTGCTATATAGGGAGTTTGTTTCTATTATTATTTTTCATCCCTAATTTCATGGTTTGATTTAAACCTACTCTATTTTGGGATAAGATTAAATAACACAACAATGAGCAGTGGAAGAAATTGCATTCCTTCTTTTGTTGTCATGTCACTAACTAATTGTGAATTAACCTCTCCAATTTAGAAGCAAAGTCATATTCTAAGTTCACCTCAGAGTTCTGAACTCTCATTACCACAAGCATAAAAGTCACTGACATCTTATACTTATAATATTCTCCTAAGATTTGACACAAGGAAAAGTATGTCCTCGTGAAAAACATAAGAAAATCCTCAACTAGAAAGGGTTCCTTATCTACAATGGGCATACTCCTATTCTTTTCTCCTCTTTTTCTATATATTTCCACTTCATCCTTTTTAAACGCTTTCTTCAGCCTTTCATAGTCAAAATTGAACTGTTCTTTGTCAATTTTTGTTAGGTCTTACTTGTTTAGCATAAAACCACTGATAATGGCTGACCTAGTTACCACCAACAAGGGTTTCCCATTGGTTATCCTATCAATTTTGGTTTCAAGATTATAATGATTTTTCCAACACTTGAATTAACTAGACATCAACAAAAACATTGGGTACCAAAAGCTTTTCCAAGTTCAATGTCCAAGGTTTTGGCGTAGGGACATTGTCATCTTTGTTTTTATAAAAATACCAAAATAAATCCCTCCAACGAATAGGAATTGCAACATCCCTATGTCCTTCTAATTTATTTGTGAATACAATTTTCCCCCCAAAATCCTCTGACCTAGGTAATGCATCTAACAGAGACTTGTACATGGGCCTCCTATCAAGGTCTGGCATTCTAGACCTGGTTTTTGAGCTTTTCGATACTTCCCTTTGCTTAGGCATTTTAGAAACTATTGAATTTTATCTCAAAGTGCAATGGAGTACTTACTTGTAACCTTCACTTGTAGAATTCAAACTATCTTTGTCGAAGAGCTCAACTTCATCACTTCTCCAACACCAAATGAATAATTTAGACAAACTCTCACATTTTAATGCCAACCTCCAAGCATCTTGTCTCATTTGTGAATTCATAGCTTCACCAACTTCTCAAAATTCAATCTCAAAGGGTTGTCGTCACCTTAATTTACTACTTTCTCCAATTTATAGTGATATATTTTTAGTTATCTTTTATAATAGCGAAATAATGGTTAGCTCCATATCACAATAGTGACTTCCTTCATGTCATAGACCTTATGTGAACTGTCGATGTATATCCATCCACTATTCGTTGAATCACATAATATCCTCTTTAGACTTTCCTTCATCCCATCAATTTGGTGACTTGTATCACCATTTCACAAATGTCTGACATCCTTTGCAGGTCAGGTTTTGTGAAACAATGATCATCTTTAGTCTTTATCACTAAATCTCAACTCCTCCATTCTTATTATATTTGACATCCTGCAAAATGATGATCAACTTACTCTTTCCGCTATTCTGCCATGAACCTCTTTCCATTAGTAATATGCTTTTGCGAAAGGGTGACAAATCACTATTTCGTATATCTTTAGTTTAAAATAAAATATATGTTTTGTCAAACAATGAAGCCTTTTCTATTTTACAATTTTTGTGAATCCAATAAAATTGTACTTCTACGAAACTACGAAATGAGTGGAGATCAAAGGTATTATCAAAGATTTCGCTTATTGTAATTCATGGGTAATACATATGGGTTTAATTTGGGATTTAAAGGCTAAAAATATATTGCATATTTCCAATTAGGACATATAGGCTAGAAAAAACATTGAATTGCAAGGGGTTTGTGAATAATAGTGGGAAATTTATTTGAGAATAAAAGGAAATTTGTGGAAGCCTCAACAAAATGTATTTATCGTTTCCCAACTTTAATAGATGCATCTATCAAGTGATGTGAATATTTTAACCTGTGTCAAGGATCTAGTTAATTTGTTCTCATTTCAAGTATGAAGGGATTGTGGTATACTATGTAAAATTGTGGAATAGTATTTTAATTTTGTTCTAAATGGTTGTGTCTTTTCATTACTGTGAAGCTTGAGTTAATAGTGGAATGATCTAGCGTATTGCCCCATTTTAGTTTAATTTTCAGTATTCTTCTCTTTCCATCTCCCCCTTTTCATAGAAAATTGACTCCTCAATCTTGGAGATTGTTTGAATGATATCAGATTTGTCCCACATTATTTGAACTTTCCATAGGCATGTTACCTTTCCGAGTTGCAAAATTCAAGATTGAGAATATGCTCGATTGAACACTTGATATGAGAAAGAATGCATGAGGATGGACAAAGGATATTCTTGCTTGATTAAGAAATCCCCTAATTGGCCATCACGGGAGAGAACCTTGCTACAATGGAGAATATTTCATTCAAAATGCCTTGGATGCTTGGAGAAATGCTAGATCTTGGATTTGAATACTTGCATGCTCTTGATAATTTTCCTATAGCTTGCAAATCATGAACTCCTTATGTCAAAATCAGGAGAGATATGGTATTTATATACCTCTCATTCATTTTGGAAGTTAAGATTAAGCCAAGTCGACCATGGGATCTATTTTCCCACCAATACACTAAAATGAGACCCCAATTCAAATTTGGGCCCCTTTATGGGGGAATAGGGCATTTAGGATGTCTTGTACTTGGGAAGAGGGCATTCGAGATGCCTTGTACCTAGAAAAATGTGTTGTGATTTTAATAGGGATTTAGGGAGATGGGATAGATGTCAGATTAAGTGGAAATAGGTGGCCAGATCAAGCATAACAGACACGAAATCTCAAAATCACAAAATGGGGCTAAACTGAGCCTCCAAGTATAGGTGATAACTTTTTAGGACAATAAATCTATCTCCCACTTTAGCAAGAGTATGAGATAACCTCATGCTAATGATAAAGTAGATCAATGCATTAGAAAAAAAAAAACTAATCAAGGTTAAGGAGACAAGGAAACACCAAGACCCTAAGTGACTTACACCCTCATCAAATCCAATACCAAGATAAAAGAAGAAACACTTGAAAGAGAAGGAGGGAGAAAGAGAAAGGGACATGACCAACTAGCCTAGTAAGGTATTACCTTACTATGGATCATGCAAAGAGAAAGCATTGTTGCAAAAGATGGTATTGATAGTCTAGAAAGCTATATTATGCTAGTCAACCCATAAAAAAAAAGAGGATCAATCCTTAAGGAAAGCTTGTCTCCATCAAGGGATCCAAAAAAGTAGCCAGCCAATGAACCAAATGAAAATGGTCAGTCCAAGGACCAAATGAAATAAGGATTAGTCTTAAGATCTACTAAATAATGCACATGATATGATAATGTAAAGATGAACATAAGGAAAGTATTGTCTTCTTAGTCATATATATAAGAAATTGTATTGAATCATTGTGTGTGTGTGTGTGTGTGTGTGTGTGTGTGTGTGTGTGTGTGTGTGTGTGTGTGTGTGTGTGTGTGTGTGTGTGTGTGTGTGTGTGTNTTTGTGTGTGTGTGTGTGTGTGTGTGTGTGTGTGTGTGTGTGTGTGTGTGTGTGTGTGTGTGTGTGTGTGTGTGTGTGTGTGCGTGTGTGTGTGTGTGTGCGCACCCGCACGCATGCACATGTAAATTTTGAAACAAGGAGAAAAGTGTATGCCCCTGCATTAAAGTGATTACAAATTACTTAATAGGAGAAATGTCTTTAATAGAGCATACATGCACCCACAAGAAATATTTCCACAATGAGATTCCCCCAAGAAAAGACAAACCAGGGGAAATGAAACACATGACAAAGAAAGCATGAAAGGGATCTACTAACTCCAGGGTCAGTATGATCATATGATAACTCATGTATATCAATAATTATGTCAAAATGAAATGGCATCACCCCCCAAAGGTAGAAGAACTACAAGCACAATGGAATAATATCACATAAGAGATACAATGAAGGGTCTTTTTGGGCTGACACTATGGAGACCACAAATAATGGTAGCTACTAATTTGCATCATCCCCAATCTGACAACACAAATGTATATTTATGAACAATAACACATGCACAACATAACATCTATATGACATATAGAAGAAATAATATACAAGTAGAGGAATGCCACAATAGGTTAATTCCTCTATCACCTTGTGCCAACAAAGTAATAAGGGTTGTCTAGAGAAATATAAACAAAGCTATAATAAGCATCACATCATGAGGGAAACACAAAACTATAGAAAAATACAAAGAATAATCCATCGTAAAAGAGGAGCTAGTCAAGCATATTACCTACCACCCCCTCCCCATCTTGGTATGTATTGTCCAGGGAAGGTGGACAACATGTAAGAGGAGAAACATCAAGCATTGTAGATGGAGCTACCACAAGTTCCAAAAAAGGACAATGTTCTAAGGATGAGTCACTTTGTTTGTTGCTAGGAGCAGGAGATAATTATTCAAATACAAATCTAGTAGGCAAGTCATGATTAACATCAATAAGCTCATACATATCATCAAAATCAATAGCATGAACATAATTTGCATTATAAGTATTGAAATAATCATCATCAAGAGTATCTTCTTCATCCCAATTAATCACAAAAGAATCTTGAATACAAATAGAATCATCATGTTTGTTTAGTTTCATATTCTTTAAGTTAACTTCCTCCCTTGGGCTATACATAGGTTGGTCAAAGGGAATCAAAGCATCAATAAGTGTCTTAGGGGAGGAAATGTTTTGTGAAGCACACTCACAAGTTCTAGCAAAACATTTATAGCAATGGTCATGAGTACAATGATTACATTTAGTTTTGTTTGAAATTTAAGGTGGTTTAGGATCAATCAACATTGGTTCCTTTTCTTCTTTAGGAGGAAGAAGGAAAGACACCACACTAGGCTGAGAGATAACATCTATGGAATGTTTATATTATATATGAGGTGGAACTAACACATAAATAGGAGGTATGAGAGGTTTAAGAAGAAGTCCAAGTCTAGGGTAAGGAGATGGAACCACATTGGGATTGCTATGTTCACAAATATTTTGGATTCTAAATTTTGGTAGGATAGGAAGAAATTGTCTTTGCAAGATTGAACTAATTAAGGCATGGAAGACCAAAAGAATTCAAGGTAAAAAATTTCATGACTAGATAAAGGTTAATAGAGACTAGACTATGGTTAATCATGTTGATTTCCCCATCATGGAGAAATTTTAAATACTTATGGATAGGAGAGACTTTAGCTTTCACGAAAGTGATCCAAGGAATGCCAAGTCTAATTTGAAACTGATCAAAAGTTGGGATGATAACAAAGGTGACATCTAAGTTTTTGTTACCAAATTCTATGGGAAAAGTAATGAAACCAAGGGTGGGATAAGTGAAACCATTAGAAATTTTGATCATCACATCAGATTTATCATAAAATCTTTTTGTAAGTGTCTAGTGTAAAGATGTTATTCAATTATAACATTCACCACACAAGTAGGATCTATAAGAACTCCACGAGAAGGAAGACCATTAATCCTCACTACAATGTAAAGAGGACCATTAGATTCTTTAATAGTCTTCTTAGGATAAAATGTAATGAAAATATCAGGCTTAAGTTTAGTTTTGGGTTCAGTTTGATCAATAAGGTTGATAATATTTTTGGCCTTTGTACACTCAACATCGTAGCTCATAATGATAGGAGAGTCAACAAAATTGGTGGAAGAAGGTAAAGAATGGGAAGATTCAACAATATTGGTAGAATGGGTTGGTAAAGGATTAGTGTAAATTTGAAAATTTTTGGTTGAGAGGGGAAACAAATTTATTTCCTTGATCATTCACACCCTCAATAGATATAACATTAGAATCAATGAGGTCTTGAATAATGGATTTAAAATGAAAACACTTTCCACTATCATGACCAGGCTGATGATGATATTGGAAAAAGGCCTTGGGATCAGAGTTCTTGGGAGTTGGTTTTTAAGGATCAATTGGTTTAATAGAAGGAATTATTAAGATATTAGCATTAATCAACTTCTACATCACATCATGTGAAAATTCAGAAAGAGGTGTTAAATTACGTGAAGGTATGAAATAATATGACAACGGAGTCACACCTTTAGATGTTGTTGCCACTTGTACATCAACAATGTTTGATGAATTAATGATCTTGATAAAGCCATTAGGTTTTTGAAACTTTTGGAAAGGTTGAGATGCAACATCACTCTATCAACCAGAGTGGTGCTCTCAAATTGACTCACTTGAAGTTGATTATTATGAAGCATTGCACGTAATTCAATAAAGGAAGAGAATTTCAGAAAGCAATATATTATGTCTAATGTATTTTTGTTAATTATCAATAAAAATACATCACACATCAATATTAGGGACATGATAAGAAATTTGAGCATGCAAATGCTTAAAACTACCAATGAAATCAATCACTTTTTATTTAACACCTTGTTTACAATGTATCGAATCAATCAAAGAAATTTTAGGACCAATAATGTTTTGAAATTATTGAATGAAAGCATTAGCAAGATTTTTGAAAATAATCAATAGAATAAAGAGGTAAAGAACAATACCATTGCAAGGCTTTATCTCGAAAGGTTCTAGTAAAGAGTTTATCAATGAACCTATGATCATGAGAAAAATCACTACACAATGTTTGAAAGGTCTTCACATGAGTCAAGGGATTACCTTTACCATTGTAAGTCTCCAAGTGGGGAATTTTCATGTATTGAGGGATAATGACATGAATTATGTCTAAGGATAAGGGACTAACAATGTCACAGGTAGGAATATTGAACTTAGATTGAGTCATAGAGACAATTTGTTATTACAAGGATGAAATGATGCAAGCAAGACTATTGATAGTGGATTGGGTAGAAAGGGTGGTAGGAGATATATGTGAAAGGTTTGAACCATTATGGGAAATAGAAGGAACGATAGAGTATGAAAATGAGACATTGTTATAGGTAGGTATGGATGAAGGTTGGGAAATACATGGAACACTTGAAGGAGGAGGAACAATAGGATTAGGAATGCTTCCAAGAATAACATGTGTAGGTTTGATGTTTTGAATGGATGTAATCATGAGAGGGGGAGCATAGGTAGACACACTAGTTATTGAATTAGGAATACGAATTGAAGTCTCAATACTAGTGGGAGGTGGATTAAAACAAGACCTTAAACACATTCTTTAAGAGGTTTAACATTACTATCAATAAGATGGGAAATAGTGTACAAGACATTAACACCATGTTCATCATCATGAATCAACTTCCCCAAACCCTCTAATAAGGAAGTGACTTCAATATTAAAGTTTTCTTGTCCTAACCATTGCTCAATTTTTTCAAAGTCATGGGAAAGATTTTAACTTGCATAGGAGGGGCTCTTAAGGACTCGTCTTCGTCATGAGAAGAGTGGGATGAATTATTCTAAATGATAGTGGGAATTCCATTGGTAGGCCTGTTTGTCTCATCAAGATTACTAGGAAACAAAGAGGACTCAGTGTCCAAGGAACCCATAAGTTTATGACTTCTCCTAACTAGAATTTTATAGTAAAGACTCAATGCTATAACACTCATGCAAAAGGAAATGAACCAGACATGGATCTAACAAATGCAAATATGAAATTTGAAAGATACATGCAAACACTCATCAATTTTATGCAACATGAATTAGATTAAGCATAATTGTACATGCAAATCAAGGATACAATGTACATAAAGGAGATCTAACACCAAAATCACAATGAAAATTTCATATGTTGAGTTCACAAAAAATGTACATAAGAAAAATGGATGCGAAGGGTGGATCCAATATCCTAATGTACAAATCACAAGGAAGATGACCCAATAGGCTCAAGTAGGTATTAAGCACTGAATGTGTCAATGGTCCTCCATTGATTATGTATATTAGAAGAGCATTAGATTTAAGGGGATTTGGTATGATTTTTTGAAATAGAAGGATAAATAAAGAGATATAACTAATTTTGGAAACAACATACTGATAGAAAATAGTAAGCAACCTGTAATGACTTGAAATAGAATCCCGAGAGATGTACGAACATGTAATCTGAATGTGAGATAATTTCTTAGGGTACAAGGTGTCTAGAGCATTCTATACCTGGGTATAGGGTGTTTGAGTTGCCATGTTCCCTGCAACTTTTTTGAAATCTTGATAGTCGATCCGACAGGTCCTGAACTTTCCATAATAGTTCTGATAGTTGTGGCACTTGTTCCTACACATAGAAAAATGGGGAAAAGGTCACAAAAAGGGTTTGGCTTGGTCAAATCCCTATTTAGGAATCAACCTTGAAAATGAAATGAAATTGCATAAAGGGAAGCATGTAAATGTAAAGGTAAGTGTTATACATACCTTATAAATAAATATACCTTCATAAACATATGTAAAAATTGCTCATATTTATGAAGATGTTTGTATGTTGCTTGAATTGTAGATGAATATTGACTTTGAATCAAGGACATCTTTCACAAATACATGAATCTATGAATACCACTCCCAGATCTTCAATGTTGTTATGGTCGCTTGATTACTTGCTACAGAGAAAGAATACATGAGGATGGACAAAGGATCTTCTTGATTGATTGAGAAATCCCCTACATGGCCACCATGGGAAAGAATATTGCTACAATGGAGAAGATTGCCTTCAAAATGCCTTGGATGATTGGAGAAACACAAGATCTTGGACTTTAATGCTTGGATGCTCTTGAGAATTCACCTATAGCTTGCAATTCATGAATTCCTTATATCAAAATGAGGAGCGATAGGGTGTTTATATGACTCTCATGTATTTTGAGAGTAAAAATTAAGCTAGGTTTACCATGGGATCTATTTTCCTACCAAAACACCAAAATGGGGCCTCAGTTCAAATTTGGGTTGCTTTGTGGGGGAACAGGGAATCTAGGATGTCTTGTATCCGAGAATGTGCCCAAGTTTGAATAGGGGGTTGGAGAGATGGGATAAATGCCAAATTAAGAGGAAATAGGTGGCTAAATCAAGCATAATAAACATGAAATCTCAAAATAAAAAAATTGAGGTTAAATTGAGCATCCAATTATGGGTGCTAACTTTTTAGGATGGTACAAAATCCAAACCCACAACTTTTGGGCTCTCCTGTATTACCAAAAGAGGTGTATTAATGTTTCAAGTTGTTCACAAAAATGACAACAAGGATGTGACACTCCCCAATTCTGGAGATGAGAGCCCAATGACAAGCCTTGGAAAAGAATACACCAAACGAAATGAGCCACTTTAGGCTCTGCAATAGCCAACCAAATAGTGATAAATTATTTTTTCCAAGTGGACTGGGTAGAATGCAAGTGTCATTGATAGTTCAACATAGGAACCACATGCAAATGAGGTACCATCCAATGGTATCCCATCCTGGGCTTGTAATTACAAAAGGTCGAGGTGCAAGGAAACCAACACCAATATTTTCACCATGGCTTGATATAATGAATGCTAAATTTGTAGAGCATATTTAAAGGTAGTAACGAGACCACCAGGTCAAACATCTATTGATATGGGTGAGTTAGGTGTAACTGGGTCTGTAAATATTCCTATGTGTAAAGATTCATAATGACATGAGAAAAAAGGTCATAAGATACCTCACTCGTGGAAACACAGAGCATGAGTTCCAGGAACCCAGGCTAAAGGAAGCCCCTAGGCTTGAATAATCGGAGACCACCAAATATTATGAGGGTTGAAAGAAAGATGATCATGAAAACTAGCCACATCCCAATGGAGCCAAGGCATAATAGCTTCCCAGGCCCACCAAATACTTTTAGCACGAAAAGTGCCCTTTATTTGGACTACATCTTTCATTATCAAAAGGGTTTAAAATCTAATTCCCTTCTAGGGCAGTTTGTGAATTGGGTAGCCTAAGATATACAATGCCTGAGAATAATTTTCTAGGCCCCATTGCCAGAAATGGCCCAGATAACCCATTCGGCACAGAAGGCAAGACCTTGTTTCTAAGTTGACAAGAGGTCAAGGCCTCCAGATTCTTTGGGGAGACAAAAACACTCCCAGACAATTTTTGAAATTATGATGGTTTGCCCTAGAAGCCCATAAGAAATATTGGAAGAGATTTTCTAACTTGTTATAAGAAGCTATATATGGATCCCAACATGAAGAATAATACACATGGGTAGCAACCAATTTTTTTGAATAGATCTAGAATTTACAAGCCAGAGAGAGGGGGGCTTGGTAATCCAATAGGCAATCTTTTTCTTGATTCGATTCAACATTGCATTCTAGAAGTCGACAATAGAACCCGGGAAGGAAAAAGGAATACCTAAGAAATGAAATATTTTTCTCTGCTAAATCCATTTCCACCCATATTGGAGAATCTAGGGAGGGGTAGGGAGGAAGGATTGATTATAACACTGGGTTTTGTGCCATTGATTTGCTAACCCAGAAGCCAGGAAAAATGTATTGAGGCGCTGAAGTGCCCCATGAACATTGCCTTCTTTCTCGATCAAAGTAAGGAAGGAATTATCAAGAAAATGACCATTGATAGGCTGGGAAGGTGACTCTAGAAGGAAAATTCCCCTGACGTGTTCCATTGAAATGACAAAGGCTAGAAGATAGTTGAATCCTTCAACAACAAGAGCCTAGATGGGGCTAAGGGGAAACCCTAGAAAATAAATATGAAAAGGCCAAAGACATTGGACTATCATCTATTGATGGTGATATAAGCCAAGACGTCTCTAAAAAGCATCTACATAGACTAAATGAAATGAGGCCCAAATTCTAAGTCTTTGAGGATCACTAAGATAAAGAGGCATTCAGCGTGATAATAAGCCTTAGAAAAATCAATTTGACAAGAAATGCATTTTTCTTAGAGAGACGAGCCCATTCCATACATTCCCAGACACCAATAATATTCTCTAGGATGAACCTAGACTTGATAAAACTAGTCTGCTTAGGGCATACAATTTGTGGGAGAAGATGAAAATATTTAAGAGCAAGGGCTTTAGCAATGATCTTGTAAGAAACATTGAGAAAGGTAATGGGTTGCCAGCTGCAAATCTCTTAAGGATCTCCATCCTTCGGTATGAATTTTATGTTGCTTTTATTTATTAGTTGACCTAGAGATTGAGAATGAAAGGCTTTTATAAAGACCTTGTGTAGGTCGGAACCAACACTGGGCCATAGGGCTTTGTAAAATTCACAAGGAAAACCATCACAAATAGGAGCTTTGTCATTCGCCATGGAGGAAATGATTTCTTTGAGATCCTCAAGGATTAGCATTTGATAACATAACACCTTCCAAGATTTTGAAAGCTGAGAAGAAATGACTATAAGACAATCCTTCAGGGCTTGTTCTCTAGAAGGGGAATTTTCCTACGTAGTGAACACCTTCTCATAATATCTGATAAAATCTTGAAGAATGTGCGACAACTTAGAGAGCATTGACTATCCTTCTTTGATTCTCTTCATGCCAGGGGAAGAATGATAAGCTCTAAGAGCCAAGAAAAACTCTTTAGAAGCACAGTCTCCCACCTTGAGCCAGTGAAGTCTAGCCTTAATCTAAGCGACATGATGATTAACTATCTACTTTTGATGGTGAAGCTAAGCAACTTGGACGTACAAGACGGGACAGAAAGGGTTCGCAACCAAGGCCTTAATGGTATCATGAAGATCTTTGGTGGTTGCATCATAGAACTATCAATGGTACATGGCTAGTTGCCTGCCATAAATGTAGAGAAACTGCATTGTGTGAAGAATGACACAATTCCATCACATTATCCAGCCAACTAGCTGAGTGAGACAGAGCTCAAGATTCTAAACTTATTGAATGTGGTCCATTGTGGGTTGTTGACTCAGCAATAACATATTAAAAAATAATTGCATTTTAGAAGGATGCATATGAGTTGTCTGCAATTTAATACTAAACTCGATGGGATAGTGATTTGACAAGGTGACCTAAGAAAGAGGTAAAACTAGTAGGTCTTGATTTTAACCAAAGGAGAAAAAGATTGAGTTGAGATTATGGCACGTTTAAGCCTCTTAAAAATTATGTCAGGACTAGCTCTAAAATTACACCAAGTGTGCCAAATATAGTGGGGATGGTGGCGGTTAGCATTGGGGTTGAAAAGGCCTAATTTATGGTGCATATAAAAATAGGCCTTCCTTTCTCCAACTATCCATTGAAAGGGAAAAATACCTTCCTTATCAGAGGCCACCTCAACCATATTAAAGTCCCTACACATAACCCAAGTAGCAGGTGGTAATGAGTCAACTATCCATCGCCATAACTAAGAACTTTCAATGACATCATTGGGAGCATAAACATCTATGATCCCAAAGGAATGATTTTTGATCTATAGGCCTAAGAAAGAGAGATGTCAATTTTCAAAACTTGGTGACTCATATGAGGATGTCTTGAAAACACTTATCGCCAACAACCTTGCACATCCTCAAGATCCCACGAAGCATTATATACCTGATGTTAAGCCACATTGGTGGGATGAGAAGGCCTTTTGCAAGTTTCACAATGGTATTAG
>MU224474.1:1219393-1258644 GCA_018584345.1 Thuja plicata
GAGCCCTCTCCTTCTCATTTAGACATCAGATATAGAATTTTTATGTTATTGTTATGCTGCAGGTTTGGAGAGCAACTTTGGAGGAGAGTTTGAGCATTTGAGCTTGAACTATGCAACTTCTCTTCTTAATGTGTTCTTCTCTCATGCATCAATGGCAATCTATTTAGAGTAGATTCATGTTAATTTAGATGCATATGTCCTTCATAGACTAGTTTGCATATTTCCTTTCATGCATTGTTATCATATAGATTAGTTTGCATATTTTCTTTCATGCATTGTTATCACATAGATTAATTTGCTTCATGCATTGTTATCATATAGAGTCGTTTTCATTTTCATTTGCAATGCATATTTGATGATCATGGAGACTAGTATTCTTGCTCTTCCTCTTTGAATCTCTCATTTCATGGTGTACTTGCATGGGCATAACTAGGTCTAAACTGAGGGCCTCTATTACAAACCCTTGCACTCCATGAATATGGAGCTATGAGTCGCCATTTGAGACCTCATTCTTGAGCAATCTTGAATATAATGACTCATAGAAGTGTGACTATTTTTTAGCATGCAATGAGTACCTAGACTAATCTTTGCATGAGATTTGACCCATGAGCAATAATAAAGGAATGCCATCGTGGTGAGATGAGGGTAATAACACCTCCTTGACCAGCTTCATGCTCAGAAGCAATAATCGAGCTATTTGGCCAAATAACATGGCATGCATCGGTTAACATGAAAGCTGCAATTTTAACTTCTTGAAGACAAAATACATCAATACCGGGATATTTTTGTCAAGTATCCCTTATATAATACTTTTCGGTGAGGTCAGTTAGACCTTGTACATTCCATAAGATGTAATTCATGAATCAAATGATTGCATGTCATCCTCATCCCTACGAGAGGAGAAGCTATTATGTAAGAAATATGAAGGTGGTCAAAAACTAGGGTAAGATTCCCTTGGAATCCCCCGACATTTTTCTTGACCTTCATCACCAAATTCCTCCTACCCAGGAGGGCTATGAGAGTGGTACAATGAAGAGGGTTGAGTAGAAACCACCAATGCAGCTTGGGGAGTGTGAACCCACATGGAGCGGGAACCATTCTTAGCCAAATTTTCCCCATGAGCCTCAGGGTTTCAAACTCTAGAACTTGAAGGTTGTGTCTTCGGAAGTGATTCATGATGAACAGGTTCTTGAGCATGTGGTTGTGAAGCAATGACATTAGTCTATTTCAAGACAAAAGCCATGCTATGTTTACCTTTACGAACCACTATAGTCCATCCTTCATATAATTTAGCACCATTGGAGGACTGAGGAGGGGTTATCTCCTTTTGTGGAGACTTCATCCTGGGAGTAGCAAGAGGACAATCCTTAATCTTGTGTTCAAAGGATTGACACCGATAGCAGGTGTTGGGAAGGTTGAAATAAAGCACTCGTTGAGAGAATCATTGACCATCAACCTAAATATCAATGGTTTCTTTGAGATCGCAAGATAAATCTATTTCTACATAAACCCTCTTTTGAGGATGAGCATGAAAAAAAAATCAAGTTCCATGTAAACCACCCTGCTAAGGGTTTGGGCAATAGTTTACAGGAACACCCAACATGGCAAAGGTAGACCCAAAAACTCTCTCTAGACGGGGACTTTAAGCCTTTTCTCGTCGGAGACAGTAAAGTCTCATGACCATGGATGGAAAACTAGCAAGGATGACCAAACAAACCAAGACCCATTCTCGAGGATACCCTCAACATGGGAGGGGTTGAAAAAGCGAAACGAAAAGAAACCCTTGGTGCGATTTTGGATGCCATCAAGTCAGACCCCGTGAGGGGCCCAGACTTTGGCAACCCACTCATGCAACATGCTTTCAAGTGGAACCCTCCCCACACAATATCCTATCAAAATATACTTTTCCATCCAATCACAAGCACTATCAAAATCTTGCAAAGTCAAAACAACATCAGAAGTACTAGAGGTCGTACCTCGTGAAACACCTTCAAAATGAATTTGTGAGGCCGTTTGTTCAGAGGTACCATGATCACCCGTTGCCAAAACTCCAAAGCTAGCATCAACAACTAGGCCAAAATTGACCAGAGCCATTAAAAAAACCTAAAACCCCACAATAAATGCAATATGGCAATGCAAGACACAAGACTCAGACAAACAATACAACAAAACAAACAACCAAACCCTATCATTATTTGAATTTTTATAATTTTTATCTTTTCAAACACTAGAAACACACCAAAATGTCTAAGAAAATACCTAGACTACCGTGACTTCTATGCTTGTTATTTCACATATTTTAGTTAGTAAAAAATAGATCAATGAATTAAAATTTATCTTAGAAGTTTTATGTATAGCGTGGGGTATAATTAGGTGGCGTTGCATGGCCCACACACATATGCCAGACCATTTTATTATTATATATAATGGACAGAGAGAGAACGAGAGAGTTTTCTGAGTAAAATTTGTGTATGTATCCGTTCTTTAGGCCGAGTTGAAAAATGGCTACCAAACAAATGGAGGAAATACAGCAAAAATTGGCATCATTGAACTATCCGAGGGCAAATGCACCTGCACAATCTCTTCTCTTTGCAGGCATGGAGCGATATGCCTTGTTGGAATGGTTGTTTTTCAGGTTAGTTGCATTCCATGTCTTTATTATTATTTTGCTAGGTTAGTCATATTTGTAACGGATTCATATTGAGTGTCGAAGTGCATCTGCGAATTCAAAGATATTGAATGCTTAATTTGGTTTTGCTTTTGTTAGCTAGGGGCAGAGTTCTAGGCGAAGAGTTATAGCAGTTTCTATGGCCTACAAATTTATGGTTCTCAGATCGCGGCCTACTCTGCTCTTATGTTTGTTCATTAGATGAGATTTGGACATGTTCACAAGTTGTCTGTTGTCAAATGGAATTTTTGAAGCCACTACAGTGGAGCTACTTTGTATCTGTTTTTTTGATGGATGTTGAATCCCTAATATACCCAATTGTGGAAAGCGTCTCTGGTTTTTGTGTATGGTAAATGCATTTTACCTGCATTGCCTGCCTTGCAAGAACTTTTCCTTCTACATCTTATATTACACTAGATAACTTTTGCAGTTACATGTAAGAGTATATTTAGCCAAAATTTCTTTTGTTGCAGGCTTCTAGGGGAGAAGTCACCATTCACCCAACAAAATTTGCAAGGTGATGGTATGGAGCGTGATGAAGAGGCAGCTCGAATCCAATGTATAATTTCTTTCTTTTAAAGTTAACATGGAGATAAAATTAATCAATATCAGTTATGGTTACATCTCAGAAAGACAAGGAAAATTGTATGCCGGAAGTTTCTTGGAAAAATATATTATCTTTTGAGCTGAATCTGAGATCTTTTATGTAAAAAACGAGTCATCTTCTGAAGTCTTTCAGAGACATCCATCAGCAGAAAGGAACAGATATAAAGTAGTTTACATAGTCATATCTATGAATCCTCATATGTCTCATGACAGTACCCGAAAGCATAATTAGACGCTATCTTTTATGCATAAACATTTTCATAGCATGGAAATTCTCTCACGAATTTCTACCTTGCGAATCTTAGCTCAACATTTCCCGTATCTACAATCCTAAGGTGTCGTCCTTTCTATTTCTACCATAATATGATTTATGATCATTGTACCATTCATAAGAAGCAATTCTACTTGAAAGGTTGCGTGGAACATGATTAAAATGCAGCTTGGATCCAATGTACAAATTGTCTCTTTTAAAATGAACATGGAGGTATGATTAGTAAGTATCGGATTACATCTTAGAAAGACAAGGAAAATTGTATGCCTGAAGCCTTTCTGAAAACTATATTATTTTTGAGCCGAATCTGAGATCTTTTAAAGGTTTATGTAAAACTGGATCATCTTCTGAAGTATTTCATAGACAGCCGCCAATAGAAAGTAATAACTATAAATTAGTTTGCATAATCATATATATGTAATCTTATTTGTCTTATGTCAGTTTCTGAAGCATAATCTGGTGCTATCTTGTACGTATAAACATTTTTATACCATGAAGATTCTGTCATGAATTTCTATCTCGCGTACCTGATTCAATATTTCCTTTATCTACAAGGAGTAATGCGGTTACCCTTTCCTTTTTCACCAATAATATGATTTAGTGGTAATTGTACCATTTGTAAGAAACAATTCCTTTTTCAAGGTGATGGTATGACTATTGGCCATGGAGCATGATGAAGAGGCAGCTCAATTCCAATGTATAAATTCCCCATTTTCAAATAAACATGGATAACTACTATTAAGTATCAGTTATAGTACTTATTTTTAAGAAGGGGTAAATGCTTTTAATCTGGAGCTATGAACCAGTGAGGTCACAAATACTACCCCAGAGGGGTTTGAACCTTGATGGCAACAACATCACAACTTAACCTTCACACCAAGCCACTACTGGCAGTATCAGTTATGGTTACATTGCACATTGCAAGGAGACAATGAAAATTGTTTACCTGAAGCTTCTTTGTGAACTCTATGATCTTTTTCCCAAAAAATGAATCATCCTTTGAAGTCTTCTAGAGACGCCCATCAGTAGAAAGGAACAAAAATAAAGTAATTTGCATAGTCAAAGATATTGATTCTTATTCGTCGGATGCCATTAGCTGAAAGCTTAATTTGGTCCTATTTTTTATCCATAAACGTTTTCATAGCATGGAAATTCTTATGAATTTTTACCGTGCAAATCTAAGCTCAATTGTTCCTCTATGTGCAAATTCTAAGGTGGCCATCCTTTGCCGTCTCTCCCATAATATGATTAGTGACCACTGTGCTGTTTATAAGAAATAATTCTACTTAGAATCATAAGAATCTAAATTCTGTTTATGGTGCAGTTTACCATGACAACTTTATTGTACCTGGTTGTGAATTTTTTGTTGACAAATCAAGATAGAGGTTTTTAGTGGGTAAACTAAAGGAAGTAGAATCACTTAGATATAAATGCTATATGTACCTGGGGCTTTGTTGCTCAACTTGCGTGTTGATGAATCAATGGTCGTTTTGCACTTGAGAAGTCACTATTGTGAAATGCATTTTCTATCTCTTAAACATTTTGCCAAAAGATTGATTGTCTTTGACAGCCAACATGTTTTAGATCCATTTCCTGGTAGGAATAAAGTTATTTGATGCAGTCTACACGTTGATGCTTTCATGTACCAATGGAATATTGATCAGTGCTTTTCTTCCTTATTATATGCATTGAAAATCCTTTCACTTGCTACTGTGGAGTTTTGATCATCAATGTCTCTCACATAGTCCTACATGTCTCTTTCTGCACCCAATGGCCCAAACTGATGCCTGGAATGAAATAGTCGTCATATCCAAATTTTGACCTCTTGCCTACGTTAAGGATCAACAGTTGAGTTCTTGTCCCTTACCTCAATCCCATGGAGCAGATATTTGATGTATTTTTGTTTTGTGCCTTCAGAAATGTGTTCTAGCTCAAAAGATCAAGCATGATGAGGCTGGATGGCACCACAGCGGAGACACTGAAACTAATATATTTCTTTAATGTTAGACTCACGTATTTTCTTGTTTTCTGATACAGATTTGGCAGAAATCGCACGATTCTTGGGCGTCACGCCAACAATTGACACAGAAACCATTCAGGTGGGCCAGTTAATATCTTCTAGCAAAGTTTGTGGTTGATCAGAGATCTAATATTTATATGTATTATTGAATATTATAAAAGCATCTTAATGGTCTCTTTGCTTAGAGATTTTTTTATGTTCCACATTATTTCCACAATAGGATGGCAGGGGTTTCGTGGATGGTATTTCAGGAGGCCATTTTTTGGGACAGCGGTATATTTTAATATTCTTAAAAATTACACATTCATAAAGATCTAAATTATTAGGCTACAAAAGTACATAGTATATTCATATCAAATAACTAAGAAGATGAAAGAATGTACACTTAGTACTACAGTGGCCCTTGATTATAATGGGGGAATAGAAACATTGAACATTGATGTACCCAATCTGTTAACTTGTGAAACTGAAGAATACTATCCAACAATCCAAAAATTTCTCTTGATGAACATAGAATCACCATGGTTCTGAGTTCAGAACAAAATGAGAATAAGAGTTTATATTCATTGTTTGGAGAGCATCAAACAGTTAAAGCAAATTGTTGTGTCCAACTTCCCTGAGGTGCCTTTGGGACTACTTATAGATTTTGTAGAAAATCATCATATTTAGCATCAAGCAGGGTGTGTTATAAATTTCATGTATTCAGGCCATGAGTTTCACAAATTCAAGAGTGACTAATTAAACAATCAAAACTATTCATTAATCCCTTCATCTTCTCTCCTTCCTCCTCAAATTGACAGCTGCAAGTGCAAAAACAGTTGCAATAGTTTTGAGTGGCAATGTAAATGTGTGAGTGGGTTACATATAGGGTGTGTTTAGAGTTTCACAAGGAGTGTGAGAGGACTTCTAGACCCTGATGTTTTTTTTCTGTTATTTTTTTTGAAAAACCGCTTTTTTTTTACTTAAGAAAATAAGGGAACTTATCCCTGATTTCCAAAGGACATGGATTGGCTAGGGGACGTGCCTGTAAGATTTACAAAAATGGACATAATATGGTTTGCTTTGAGACTAGAGCCAACCTTTTGGTATTCTATTGGTGTACTATTAGCATTTAATTTTTTTTGCATAAAAGGTATGAAATCTAGATCTATTTTTTAGAAAGTATCAAAAGAACATTAATTTGGATGCCTTTTTTTATTTGATTCTTATTATGAAAATGTACTTCTTGGTGGATAGGAGTATGTGCAATCTTTTCATCCTTGTTTGCTTTCAACCAATGGAGTCATGACTCTTCTCTTGATGTGGTTTTGTTGGTGTAATTCCTGATGAAGCCTCTGTCATTTCATTTGTATGACCATTCACATCATAGTGCCCACAATGACTTCTATCATTTTTATTCTTTGTAAGAATAGTAGCATTATGCTTTAAGATATCAGATTTCCACAATCCATAGAGATTATTTAACAAATTTCTGGGTAGATTGTGTAAGAGTTTTTTCATCAACGTTTCAGATTGTTAATGTTTTGAGAACCAAAATAGCATAAATAAATATTAGGTAAATCAAAGCACATAAACTCTTGAGACACATAGATTTACCCTGGGAAAACCCTCGTACTCGAGGGAAAATCCCAGCCACACCAAAATAGATTCCTTTATTGAGTTTTCAAATCAATTCAATGATCTCCTGCTTATGATTGAAGACTCTAGCCAATCAATCGATAAGCCTTATTCAACTTGCACACAAATTGATCATAGATGCAACACCTAGATGATAGACTTTCAGAAATATATATCTCGATATACAACTAACAGACAAAAGGGCTTACAAAAATATATGACCTGATCCTGCACAGATCAAAAGTATAATAACAAAATATGAATATGTTCTTTTGAACGCAACTTCCTGTAACTTGATATTTTTCAGACATTCAAAAGAATCAGAGAGTGATACACACGAACATCCCAGAGAATACCAAATAACCAATATCACATATGCCGTCTTAAAAGACTTTCTCTTGCCGTGAGCATATGATGATCCGGTAACTGAAGAGACTCCATCGAGGAACACCAAGCGTCAGCCGTTATACACATAACTGCTATCATCAATGCAAGAACCGAAAACACACGACGTCACTTAATAACCACGAGCCACCTCATAGCACTATGTGCACGGTGATAAGACATAGCTCAAACACGATATGAAGTAGCAAAAGCATAATAGAGTCACAACTCGAACACGATAAAGACACTTACGATGATAGGAACATAAACAATAACAGACGAATGTTGGCCTCTTCCCAGTAAGATCCAATGGAAGGAGGACGATATCATCTTCGCAGCTCCAGAACAAAAATACAGTGAAACAAGAATATAGATTACTCTCTGAGGTATGAATAATATCTATTGCTGCTACCAAAACTTCAACACTCCCTCTTAGCAAGAGAGATTATTCACATGTCTTGCCATCTCTTAACATGACAAGCATAAGAAGTTGCAACGAAAAAGTGTCAATAACAAAATCTCATCACAGATTTTCTCAACATAATATTGTCATCTGAGCATGACATTCACCATGGCTACTCTTAGAGGGTGAAAGAACAAAAAAAAAAACTAAGTCATGGAGTCTCTTACATGACTTCCACCATGGCTACTCCTAGAGGGTGGATCCACCATGGCTGCTCCTAGAGGGTGGAACAAGGGCTTTCACCTCAAACTTCTCTCGCAGAGAAGAATGCGTTAACAAGGGCTTGGACCTCAAACTTCTCTCGCAGAGAAGAATGTGTTAACAAGGGCTTGCATCTCAAACTTCTCTCATAGAGAAGAATGCATTATAGCACATAAAAGATCATCTAAAAACTGAGACTCCCTCTCAACAGGGGCAACATTCTCATAGCTTTGATTATCACAATATCAGGAGATTGGCTCCAATGTTTGACCAAACAATGAGCTTTAGCAGTCACACTGCTACATGAGCTTGTTGATCCACTTGGCACTTTCCCTCTGTCACACAAGCTCCCTCTGAATCTTCAAGCACTTGCATCAACCTCCTCAAGAACTTCAGACACACTCGAGTTCAGTACAGTCCTCCTCGACCTTATTCCTGATCACCCTATTTTGGAGCTACCAATGTCAAATTCGGATTGACTATGCAAATCTGTTCTTTGCAGCTGAAGAGTCTCCCTCTGAATATCATTTCTTCCTCTTCAAAGAAACAAATCACAATGACAAACTGAATAGTATCTTCCTCTTTAATGATGTTATGTGACACCAATTCAGTCCCATGGCTGCAAGCATTGTCTCTATGCTCATTTTTACAGCCAGCATGACTTTGCATGTAATCTCGCATCATCTCGTTGCTTCTCAATCTATCCTGGAAGCATTTTTAGAGAGGTTAGTAGAAGTTCATAGAATCAAACTATATCTTGAAGAGAAATATACAGATCAATGCTAAAAGCATACACTATTAAGAGTGTTATACCATGAATTAATATTAACTACATAAAACTCATGATTGATATTCAAATGCTTATCTCTTTATTGCCTAGATTTCCTCCCAATCCATCGATAGATCTTTCGTCATCACAAAATTATAGCATAGGCAGAGAGTGAAAAATTCGAACACCAGCACATTTGCTATCCTCATAGACATGAATGCCAACCATGTAAGCATAGGCGAGCATGACATCATACTCCCTGTTGATGTCAAAAAAATAGAAGCTACTTCATAGATTCTACCTTCCAGGGCTCTTCAGCTGCACATCCTCATAAGAATCCCTCATTTCTTGCATCTCTTGAATTCCGATTTTTCCTATTCTGATTCAGATCTTTACTAGACCCGCTCTAATACCATGTTAATGTTTTGAGAACCAGAATAGCATAAATAAATATTAGGTAAATCAAAGCACATAAACCCCTAAGACACAAAGATTTACCCTGGGAAAACCCTCCTACTCAAGGGAAAAACCTAGCCACACCAAAAAAGATTCCTTTATTGAGTTCTCAAATCAATACAATGATCTCCTGCTTATGATTGAAGACTCTAGCCAATCAATCGATAAGCCTTATTCAATTTGCACACAAATTGATCATAGATGCAACATCCAGATGATAGACTTTTGGAAATATATATCTCGATATACAACTGACAGACAAAAGGGCTTACAAAAATATATGACTTGATCGTGCACAGATCAAAAGTATAATAACAAAATATGAATATGTCCTCTTGAACACAACTTCCTGTTATTTGATATTTTTTAGACATACAAAAGAATCAAAGAGTGATACACATGAACATCCCAGAGAATACCAAATAACCAATATCACATATGCCGTCTCAAAAGACTTTCTCTTGCCGTGAGCGTATGATGAGAAGACTTTTCCGGTAACTAAAGAGACTCCATCGAGGAACACCAAGAGTCAGCCGTTATACACATAATTGCTATCATCAATACAAGAACCGAAGACACACGACGCCACTTCATAACCACAAGCCACCTCATAGCACTATGTGCACGGTGATAAGACATAGCTCGAACACGATATGAAGCAGCAAAAGCATGATAAAGTCACAACTTGAACATGATAAAGACACATATGATGATAGGAACAAAAACAATAGCAGATGAATTTTGGCCTCTTCCTAGTAAGAACCGATGGAAGGAGGACGAGATCATCTTCGCAGCTCCAGAAAGAATATAGAATACCATCAAAGGTATGAATAATATCTATCGCTGCTAACAGAACTTCAACACAGAGCACACTCCGTTATCCATCATTAGGATGATTAGATTTCAAGCACAATTCCCTCCCGTGAAGGGTATTAATTAAAGATACCAGATTTCCACAATTCATAGAGATTATTTAACAAATTTCTTAGTAGATTGTGTAAGAGTTTTTTCATCAACGTTTAGGATCACACTCTGTGGTCCATCATCAGGATGATTAGGTTTCAAGCACAATTCCCTCCCGTGAAGGGTATCAATTAAAGATATCAGATTTCCACAATCCATAGAGATTATTTAACAAATTTTCGGGTAGATTGTGTAAGAGTTTTTTCATCAACGTTTCAGATCACACTTCGTGATCCATCATCAAGATGATTAGATTTCAAGCACAATTCCCTCCGGTGAAGGGTATCAATTAAAGATACCAGATTTCCACAATCCATAGAGATTATTCAACAAATTTCTGGGTAGATTGTGTAAAGGTTTTTTCATCAACGTTTCGGATCACATTCCGTGATCCATCATCATGATGATTAGATTTCAAGCACAATTCCCTCCCATGAAGGGTATCAATTAAAGATTTCAGATTTCCACAATCCATAGAGATTATTTAACAAATTTCCAAGTGGATTGTGTAAGAGTTTTTTATCAACGTTTTGGATCACACTTCGTAATCCTTCATCAGGATAATTAGATTTCAAGCACAATTCCCTCCTGTGAAGGGTATCAATTAAATATATCAGATTTCCACAATCCATAGAGATTATTTAACAAATTTTCGGGTGGATTGTGTAAGTTTTTTCATCAATGTTTCGGATCACACTCTGTGATCCATCATCAGGATGATTAGATTTCAAGCACAATTCCCTCCCGTGAAGGGTATCAATTAAAGATATCAGATTTCCACAATCCATAGAGATTATTTAACAAATTTCCTGGTAGATTGTGTAAGAGTTTTTTCATCAACGTTTTGGATTACACTCCGTGATCCATCATAAGGACGATTAGATTTCAAGCACAATTCCTATCAATTAAAGATATCAGATTTCCACAATCCATAGATATTATTTAACAAATTTTTGGGTAGATAGTGTAGGAGTTTTTTCATCAACGTTTCGGATCACACTCCATGATCCATCATTAGGATGATTAAATTTCAAGCACAATTTCCTCCCGTGAAGGGTATCAATTAAAGATATCAGATTTCCACAATCCATAGAGATTATTTAACAAATTTTTGGGTAGATTGTGTAAGAGTTTTTTCATCAACTTTTCGGATCACACTCCGTGATCCATCATTAGGATGATTAGATTTTAAGCACAATTCCCTCCCGTGAAGGGTATCAATTAAAGATATCACATTTCCACAATCCATAGAGATTATTTAACAAATTTCCGAGTAGATTGTGTAAGAGTTTTTTCATCAACGTTTCGGATCACACTCCGTGATCCATCATCAGGATGATTAGATTTCAAGGGCAATTCCCTCCGTGAAGGGATTAATTAAAGATATCAGATTTCCACAATCCATAGAGATTATTTAACAAATTTTCGGATAGATTGTGTAAGAGTTTTTTCATCAACGTTTTGGATCACACTCCGTGATCCATCATCAAGATGATTAGATTTCAAGCACAATTCCTATCAATTAAAGATATCAGATTTCCACAATCCATAGAGATTATTTAACAAATTTCCGGGTAGATTGTGTAAGAGTTTTTTCATCAACGTCTCGGATCACACTCCGTGATCCATCATCAGGATGATTAGATTTCAAGCACAATTCCCTCCCGTGAAGGGTATCAATTAAAGATAACAGATTTCCACAATCCATAGAGATTATTTAACAAATTTCCGGGTAGATTGTGTAAGAGATTTTTCATAAATGTTCCAGATCACAGTCCGTGATCCATCATCAGGATGATTAGATTTCAGGCACAATTCCCTCCCATGATGGGTATCAATTAAAGATATCAGATTTCCACAATCCATAGAGATTATTTAACAAATTTCTGGGTAGATTGTATAAGAGTGTTTTCATCAACGTTTCGGATCACAGTCCGTGATCCATCATCATGATGATTAGATTTCAAGCACAATTCCCTCCGGTGAAGGGTATCAATTAAAGATATCAGATTTCCACAATCCATAGAGATTATTTAACAAATTTCTGGGTAGATTGTGTAAGGGTTTTTTCATCAACGTTTCGGATCACACCTCGTGATCCATCATCAGGATGATTAGATTTCAAGCACAATTCCCTCCCGTGAAGGGTATCAATTAAAGATATCAGATTTCCACAATCCATAGAGATTATTAAACAAATTTCTAGGTGGATTGTGTAAGAGTTTTTTCATCAACGTTTCGGATCACATTCCGTGATCCATCATCAGGATGACTAGATTTCAAGCACAATTCCCTCCCGTGAAGGGTTGCTTGCCTATCTGTTTACCTTTGGCTTTGGAGAACCATGTTGATTTGAAGAAAACAAAGAGAAAGGAGGACTATTTTTCTTGTCCATCTCATGATAGTGTGCTTGGGAACATGCCTTCTTGACGTTCTTGCTTCTTAGGCTTTGCTATCAAGCTTGCCTATTTAGACAATTATGAAGTCCTTCAAAATACTCCACCAACAACTTTTCATCAATAGGCTTTGAATCATCATTACATGTTGATTCCCAATCAGCTTAAATTGAAGTTAAAGTTTCAGAAACAGACATTTTGAACTTCTTGATAAGCTTTTTTCCACACTTAGTTTGAGAAATCAATATGCCACCCTTTTCCCTGCCGAAGAGGAAGACTAAGCAGAAATTCATTTGACCTATATACATCTTCACAGAAGTAATTGTGATGCTCAAATCATATTTATATATCACAAGAATGAGAGTTCCTTTATCTGTTGCTTCAGCATATAACTGTATCTGATTGACCACATTGAAAACCATTCTTTTTAAGATGTTGATTTATATTCATGAAGCGTGTTCTTGGTGCCTGCTTTTGACTATAAAGAGCTTCCAGCATATACACTTTGTTTTCTTTTGCTCTAGCAACAAACACTTGATGATGCAAATTAACATTAAGAAATGTAGTTTCTACATCCATCTGAAAGACTTTCCAATTAAAATTGCCTCATTAGAAAGCATTAACTGATGGACTCCATGTTTGAGAAAATAAGAGATATAATAGAAGCCAAGGACCATGATCCAACAGAAACAATTTTTAAAAGTGTGCAAAAGGTCATCATTGATCATTGGAACAAGATGAACATCCCTTACATCTCTTAGCATTTGCTTTGTTCCCAAAGTACTATAGCAAAGATATAATTTTCTTGCTGAGGAGGGTGCCTATATCAGGATGAAGAGGTTGCTATGTGTTACAAGACTGCATTTAGAAGGATATTTCCACATGAAGATATCCAAAGTGTTGTATTTACTTGCTACAAAACTTGCAACCTCTTACATTTACAATTTTCTCTGAGTATGTATCTTTTAATTTTTTAATTTATTCATTTTTCATTTGTTTTATGCTATATGTTATATTTATAATAATATAATTTTGTAATTTATGTTATGCATTTAAATACTAGACATTGTATGCAAATTCAACAGCTGAGTGGAATTGGAGTACATACTCCATCATCCACTTGGTCTATGTACACTCTAACTTTTGTCTCTTGTCACATAACACACTTGAATACGATGAGGGTGTAATATCCCAAAAAGTTTTTTTTTGAAAGTAACTAAAATCATAGAAATCTACAGCAAATCTGATAGAAAATGCTTTTCCAAACACCCAAAAATCATTTTTACGCATATAGAGGAAATTCACAAAATTTATCCATTTTTTTCATAAGAATGTACTCAAAATTTCACAAACATGACACCCAACTTCTAGATTTTTTGTCTATTGATAAAAAAACTGATTTTCTAACATAAAATTTTCTGTAGCAACAAAAAATAACAATAACAACAGAAACAGCAAATGATGAAAACCACACTTACAAACCTCGCCCAAAATATTATTACGATAATAGATATTAGATAGTTTCTAATTTACTCTCTTCCGTCTTTTTCTAATGGTCACTCCTGTTTGTAATGTTTCCATAAACTCCTTCTGTTCGTTATGGAAACTTTCTCTCTCTCTACAAGATGTTTCTATTTCCTCTCTCCTGTTCGTTATAGAAACATTCTCTTATGTACTTCTATATATTGATCATTCATGGTCATTGTTTAATAACACATTCATTATTTTACCATAACATGGTATCAGAGCAAAATTTCTTGGCCTCTAGAAATTTTTTAATTTCTTTCTGAATTACTTGTTTAAAATTTTCGAAGCCCTCTTTGCCCAAGTGTGTTCACAAAAATAAAAATAAAAATTTGCATTTGTTTTTTTCTCACAAACCCGACTAGGGTTTCGACACATTTTACTTGTTTTTTGCAAAACCCGACTAGGGTTTTCGTGGAGATCTTCAAAAATCGTGAGTTTTGTTTCAAAGATCAAAGCTTCTATTTTTTTCAACTCGGGGCCGTTTTTCTCCTGCACCTCACAACCTTCTGTTCTGCGGATTTCTTCTGCTCTTCAAGGCCGTCTTCTTTGCAAGACCGCGCGGCTTTCTCTTTAACTCGCGCCCGGTCTTCTACTCGCGCCAAAACAACCACTAGTGCAGCTTCGTCTCCACCATTTTCGACCTCTACACAGGTCATTTTTGACTTCTGAGCTGCTCCTTGGCAAAAACGACCCTTTGTATGGTGGCATCTTGCACTAAATTCGCCTTTTTTACACATCTCTGCAATTTTTTGATTTTTTTTTTCAGCGGCTGGGGTTTCATTCGAAACTCTCAAATTCTATGCCGTCTTGAAAAATGAATTCTAGGTGCATCGTTTTTCGCGCCTCATTTTCCGAGTCAACAGATTTAGAATCTGACAGCAGATTCTATCTGGGTTTTTTGTGCTCTTCTATGGGTGTCTTTTCAAATTTTTAGGGTCTTCCATCAACTTGCCTTGAAATTTGTGCCATCTCTGTTTTTACTTTTTTCATGTTTTTCATTGAAAAACGTGCAATGACATCTCTCACTAGTCTTATGCTGGAAGGCAGTCAACGTTTCAACGACAAGAACTACAACACCTGGAAGTAGCGCATGTTGACGATTTTTGAGTACCGTTGCCTTGAGGCGCTTGTTTAGGGTATTGAGAGTCGTCCTACCACAGTCGATGTGACTCAAGTTTAGTTTGATGATCGTAATTGTGAAGCGATTATGCTCATCAAGCTTTCAGCTACTGATGATCAGCTGCCTCAAATCCCGTCCGGCAAGATAGCTGCAAAGATCTGGTAAGCATTGAAGGATCTTCACGAGACATCAGATAAAAATAGAGCCTTCTTTTTGAAGAATCAGCTATTCTCCATGATTATGGATGAGAATATGTCCTTACAAGACCATCTTCTGAAGATTAAGGACATCAAGGATCAACTTGAGGCCGTTGGCCGTAAAATGGAGGAAGAGGACATGGTGGTCATTACCCTGAAAAGCCTACCACCGTCCTATGAGCACTTTATTGAGACGCCCAACATTATTGCAACTAATGTTGACCTGAAGTGCTTAGATCTGTGCACCAAACTTTTGCAGCAGGATCATTGGAAACAAGAGTCTGGTAGCAGTGCTCCTTCGTCCTCCTTTGAACAAGCGTTTTCAGCCCAATCCTTTCACAAGGATAAAGGCCCATCTCACTCCTCAACTCCGTCTCAGGATAGACCCAAGAAGAAGAACATTCGGTGCAACTACTGCCACAAATTTGGTCATATGCTTCGAGACTATAGGGCTCGCATTGCTTCTGATCAGCGGAAGCAAGGTGGATCCCAGCCACATGCCAACATTGCCGAACCTGCAGACCTCTCTGATCAACCCGAGGCTGCCTTTTACGCTTTTCGAGGACATGCAAATTTCCGTTTTTTGAAGATAGATTGACCATTAAGAGAGGGTATTACGATAATAGATATTAGATAGTTTCTAATTTACTCTCTTCCGTCTTTTTCTAATGGTCACTCCTGTTTGTAATGTTTCCATAAACTCCTATTCGTTATGGAAACTTTCTCTTTTTCTCTACAGGATGTTTCTATTTCTTCTCTCCTGTTCGTTATAGAAACATTCTCGTATGTACTTGTATATATTGATCATTCATGGTCATTGTTTAATAACACATTCATTATTTTAGTATTTACCATAACAAATATTGCATAAATCATGTTACAACTTCCCTAATTTGCTCACAAACTGCACTTGATTTCTTCTGACTGCAAAATAAATACACAGACATCTAGATCTGATCTAGAAACAGAAATGAGCGGTGATAAAATTATCCACAACAGCAAACCTATCTACAGCGAACTATACCAGACTGTAGCTATTCCTCTCAAACACTTTGCATGTAACTTGCAATGCAAATTTGGATGCTCCATTATTTCAGGTCCTTCCTATGTACCATCTTCAAGAGTATAATTCTTCCAACAAAACAAATACTTAGTGATACTTCTTTTTCTCAAGTTCTTCACTCTAGTATCAATAACAGCTTTAGGAATAAGAATGAGATTCCCTTTCATCATCTTGTGGAGGTCAATGCAATGGTAGGAACATCATGCAAACCAAGTGCCCTTTTCAAGCATGAAACATGAAAAACACATGAATCTTATTGCCCTTAGGAAGATCTAGTTCATATGCCACTTCTCCTACTTTCCTTAAGATCCTGTAAGACCCATAAACTTTGGGCTTGATTTTTCTGCACCACTTTTCCTAATGGAAACTTGTCTATATGGTTGCAACCTCAAGAAAATCATATCAGCCACCTCAGAAGATATCGATATGTTTTCTGCCTGCAATTTTTTTGCCAATTTTGTGCTTGTTGCAATGATCCTTAAATGCCACTAATATGTCTTGATTGTTTCTTATCAAGTCATCTGCTGGAAGTACTCTACTATTTGACCAGAACAAATCAACAAAAGAAAGTACATCATATCTTACAAACTTTTGAAGGACGACATACCAATAGACATATCGTGTGAAGTGCTGTAACAGTACTCTCCCAGATGCACCTACTTAATCCATGTAGATCGCTGATTTGAAATATAATTCCTTAAGTACCCCTCAATCCATTTGTGCACTATCTGTGTTTGACCATTAGTTTGTGGATGGTAGCTTGCAATGTCCCCTTTTTGAAATAGGATTTAATAATAAACAGGAATAATAAATTTAAAATATAAGAGAATAAAAATAAAATTTAAATAAAAATATAAAAGAATAGTGTTAAATTATAACATAATTAAAATTTAGTTAAGTTGATGAAGGATCAAAAGGCATGAAATGAAAAGTTGCGACTCCCTCAAACATGAGATATAAAAAGGGAGAAGGTAACTTCATTTGAAAGGTGGAGAGAGGAAGGAAGAGGAAAAGGGAAGTTGCGAATCGAGTAAGAATTAAAGGAAGAGGAAAAAGAAATGAGAAGAAAATAAGGAAGTAACTTCTTCATAGGGAAAAAGTTACGAAGGGTTGCGACTCTTTCAAAGAGTGAAAATTTATCAAGGGTTTTGACTCTTTCAAAGGGTAGAAATGATGAAGGGTTGCGACTCTTCCAAAGGGTGGTAATTGTGAAAGGTTGTGACCATTGCAAAGGGCAGCCATGATGAAGAGGTGTGACTCTCCCCCACATTGGAAGATATAAAGGGGAGAAGGTTTCAATTGAGGACATCCGAGGGAGATCAATTTGAGGAATAATATATTCTTCTCAAAGGCAACAATGAAAATGGTGACTCAATTCTTTATGGAAGGTGGTGACCTTCATCAATAAAGTATAAAGGAGATTTCATTCCACTTGAACTTGAACTTGGTCTAGTAACACATATCAAGGAGTTCTTTTATGGTCTTTTTCAGTTTCCTCTTTATACCCTCTAGGATGAGTGGTTATGACAGGGCTTGCACCTGGTTCCAGCTCTATGTTATGCTCAAACCCTCTATCTGGTGGTAATCCTGGTGGCAAGTCACTAAAAGCCACACTATGTTTATCTAAAGTTCTCTATATATCAATATGATGGGTTGTTTATTACCTAAAGATGAATTTGTTGGAAATATCATGTAACTTGCTGCCAATGCAACTTGGCCTCTATGAAAAATCCTCTCCATTCTTTTTAATTGCTACCACTCATGGAGCTCCTTTGGAGATTCCTTTGAGTACCACATCTTTTCCATCATATTTTAATCTCAACTCCATATTTTGTCAATCTGTATAAACTCCCCTAAGGAATACAGCTATTGAACACCCAAAACCATATCAATTTCTCCGACCCCAACAACATAGAAGTCATTACATACCTTATAATCTCCATGCATTATGTTGAGTTGCTTGATCATGCTGAATCCATCAGCTACGTTAACATTGAAGCCTTCAAAATTTTCTGTCTTCAATCCTTCCTTCGCTACCAAACCTTCATCAATAAAATCGTGGGTAGCCCCACTATCTATTATTATAGTCATTCACTGTCCGGAAAGCAGTTCACGAACTCTAAAAGGATGATATTTTGGAGCTCCTAAAAGAGCTGCAAGTGTGCCATTAATATTAGTCTTCTTCCCTTGCTCACCTTCCTCTTGTGAAGTATGCTCTTCCAAATCAACAAAAACCTTTGTTTCATCCTCCGACTTTGAATCTCCATTAAATGCAACCTAAATGTAATGAACTTGTCCTTTATCAAGACATCTATGGCTAGGAACTCATGGTTCTCTACATGAAAAACATAACTTCTTCCTCCTATGTTCTTTTTTAGTTTCTTCATCAATCTTCTTTGTTGTAACTGGAGGTGTAGATTTCTTCTGAAATGATGTATAAAGTTCCTTTTTCTGGAACCCTCCCTTTTGATGCTAATGGATGGATGCTTTGGTTTGATGAGAGAAAGTATTTATTTTGCATAAATAACTTCAAAATTAAATCCCTATTAATGTCTTTTTTGCAAACCTATTGGTGCAAAATCCTTCACAATACCCTTGAGAGGTTCTAGCAAATCCTCAACAAAAAGGAATGTGATTTTTTTTTGAAACATCTGGTAACATGACTGCAACATGCTGAAAATCAGCAACATAAGCTTCCACTACGCCATGTTGTTTTATTGCTACAAGCTCTATGAAGTACTCATCTTCATCCTCCCTTTCAAAACGATCTAGAATTCTTTGACTGAATTCATCAAATGTTTGCACTTGATCAGGATCCTGTGTAATCAATCCATGATGCCACCAATCATAAGAACTCCCCTCCAAATGCAAAATAGCAAACTGGATAGCATTTTTTCTGCCATGGGGCTAATTGTAAAAAATGTCCGTAATTTTTGAAACCATGCCCTTGCCCAAATTTTATACTCCCATCAAAGGTGCACTTAATTTAGAAATTCTTTGTTCTAGTGCTTTTTTTCTCATCATTTTTGTGTCCATTATGATGTCTTCTTCTGGAAGCCTTCTTATCTTGAATTTCCAAATAGGTCATAAGTATCACATTACTTTTGAAACCTTCTAATAGGATTAAATAGTAAACAATAATAGTTAAATTAAAAATCTAAAAGAATAAAATAAAAAAGAATTAAATATAAGTTAACTTAAACAAATGGTCAGAAGGCATGAATGGAAAAGTTGTCTCTCTGAAGAGAACTTCATTTGAGGGGGAGAGGGAAGGAGTAAGAAAGAGTGGAGCATAAGAATTAAGAATTAAGGGAAGAAAAAAGGAAAGGGAAGAGAATAAGGAAGTGACTTTCAAAAGGTGAAGGATTGTGACCCTTTTGAAGGGTGGTAATTGTGAAAGGGTGTGACCATTGAAAAGGGCAGACATGGTGAAGAGGTGTGACCCTTCCTCACAAAAGATATAAAGGGGGAAGAAGAATCAAATGGAATGGAGGAAAGGGAGTAGAGGAGATCTAGAGCAGATTTAGAGCAGAAGTATAAGCAGGGATCTAAAATAAGAATTGAGAAGGAAAGAAGAAAATAAGATATGTAGATCTTGAAGGAGAGGATATGCAGATCTTAAATGCGATATGTGCAGATTTGAAAAGCAGTATAGACAGATTTGAGAAGTGAGAGATAGGTGAAGATTAAATAAGAAGTGAAAGGGGCAGCAATTGTTGTCAAACAAATGATCTTTTCATAACCAAAGGGTGTGACCTTTTCATAAGGGCATTAACAAATGAAAGGGTGCGACTCCCTACACTCAAAGGAGATATAAAAGAGAAGAACTTTGTTTTGAGAAAGGCATCCAAGGGAGATGAATTTGGAGAACTATTTGTTATTCTCAAAAGCAACAATGAAAAGTGGGAACTCAAAACTTATGAAAGGTGGCGACCCTTTCACCAAGGAAGTATAAAGGAGAGCTCACTCCAAGCATTAAAGGACCACCTATTGATCTTTACTCATGAATCCAGCAAGACAAATCCTTTTCATCCAGCAATCAATAATTCCTCATGATATCAATCAATTAACTTAACAATCACCTAATCATCAAACACCAATACCTCAAGTCATCAAACCAAAGGAATTTGTCCATTCAATCAATCAATCATCAAATTGGAATATGATATTAGTATATAATCTCTCATATATTAAATGTCATCACCCCGACCAGATTTTGATTAGAAATCTTGCGATAGTGAGACTTCACAATTTCTGACATAATGAAATATGCTTTCACATCCCGGTACGTGGGTACATGCAATTATTTTTTGGGGTTTGGGTATGTTTGGGTACGTGTGTGTGTATACAAAACTATTAAAGAAATATACAAAATTATAAAACTGAATCATTTGATAGTTTGATACTTCATCATTGATCAATGTCAAATGCCAAAGACAAATATTAAATGCCAATTGAATAAACCTTAAAGACAATAACATCATCAAATGCACATATTGTGCAAACTCAAAGTTGTAGCATACTTCAAAAATCAAATGGGGGTTTGGGGGCAATGCCCCCAACGGGGTCAAGGGGCAGCGCCCCTTGTGAGGTCCTGGGGCAGTGCCCAGGGCCCTCTCCCTGTCGCAATATAGGGTAGGGTCGAGGCACGAAGCCCCTGTTGCTAAGACCAAATTAAGACCTTCAAAAGAATCTGCTACATATGCTTTCTGTGATGCAGTCAAGCTCAGAGGATCCAAGAATGGACTGTCCAAACTTGTAGCCAAACAACACTCACAACGGAAACAACAACAACACAGCAAGATACATCAATATCAACTTATATTCATATTCAGATTCAATTACATGCAACATGCCGGGCTGTAAGGCCTTCCCGGTTACGACCGATACATTAACAGATTCAACAAGATCTCATAGGATCCAACTTCACCAGTCTAGCCTATAGCTAAGTGAAGAAACTAGATCTAAACTTGTGCTCTCAAGCCACCAAGCAATCTTACAAGTTTCTTTCTCACCCACTTACTACAGTTTGCTATCAACTCTCTGCTCTACTTTTTCTACCCTTCCTTAAATGCTACCTACACACTTCCTTTTATACAACACAACCACAAGTCGGCTTGTAAACAAATATTAAATGACAGTCGACCATTACAATTCATGATGAACAAATATTAAATGAGCCATTCAGTTGCAACTAAACACTAATTACATAGAAGAAAGCACCAAATCAGATTTAGGTCCACACAAGATCCAATGCCTCAAATCCGCACGCCTCGGAACTCTGCACGATCCCAACGACCCCCTCAAATCATGGATGGAATCTCCAATGTCCGCCTAATCCATAAAACCAGTTGGTGAGCTCAATCAATCAGAATAACCCCGTCAGTGAACAAGAACACCGTGACCCAAACCACTTGGTAAGAGGCACAATCGAGCCGAACTCCACCGAACAAACACCGCCGAGCAAAGACACCACCGAGCTGAACACACCAAACAACTACCACCGAGCAGTGTAACTTCGAGTAGAATACCACTGAACACCGAACACCACCGAGTCCATCGGTGAAGCAACAAATCTTCCAACCGAGAACTACCACAAAGTGACCGAGCACCTCAGGTCTTCATCCGAGTTTACTACTAAAACCAAAATCAAACCAAACCATATTTTTGGTGATACAAGATTGCCAACTTCCCTAGGATGCTCCTGCATCAGACACCCCAGGTGCGAAAAGATGTTCTCAGCAGCTCGACGAACATCTTTTGGGATTCAACACATAGATCCCAAACTGGTTCTTGATATACATGCCCTCCGAGTCCTTAACCGATACACCCATGCCTCGGGTCTTCTTCTGCTTTCTCTTACCACTAGCACTCTCTGAAGTGTCTTCAGATCTCTGAACCTTAATGTCTGCACCAACCCCTATAGTCATATCAGATTTGCTACCAATGCTCAAGTTCCTCCTTCCTTTGTCTTCATCCTTCAAAGGAATCAAAATAAACTTCTGTCCATCTTTTAGGATAGTAAAGAGGTTCCTCGTACAGTCATGAATAACCTCTCTATCATACTGCCAAGGTCTTCCAAGTAAAACATGACAAGAACTCATCTCCACAATGTCACATAATACTTCATCCTTATAAGAACCAATATGAAAACTTACCATGCATTGCTCCTTCACCTCTATTGCATGATCTTCTTGTAACCAACTTATCCTATAAGGACAAGGATATTTCAACCTCCTTAAACTAAGCTTCTGAACCATCTCCTCAGAAACCAAGTTATCAGTACGCCCTCCATGAACAATCACTTTACAACATTTACCACCAGACTTACACACAGTCCTGAACAAGTTCTTCCTTTGACAAGAATCAACTTGTTTCGTGGGCAGCAATGTTCTCCTAAGCAAAAGATTCACACCTTCCACCTCGGGTTCATTCTCTGCAACTTCATTCACTACAGCATTTCAGTAACTACCAACCTTATCCGCATGGGGACAATCAAATGACCGATGTCCTTCACCACAATTATAACAAGTACCTCTGAATCCACCTCTACCTATTCTTCGCCTCGGTTCAACAGGTTTTGGTCCTCCTCAACTCTCGGTTTATCCTTTACCGACTGCTCTTGCTTCTCTTTCCCTCGGGAGTTACCTTGATGTCTCCTTTTCAACTTATTTTCTGCCTTCAGCGCATATTGATAAGCATCCTCAACATGCCAATCTCATCCTGGATATTGAATCTGAGACCATTAACATATCTAGCAACCTTTTCCTTAGAAAGCTCCCTATGTCCAGATCTAATAGTCAGCTTGTAGAACTCCTCGGTATAGTCTTTCACATTGAGATCTTTTTGCTTCAGATTCTGCAACTTCTGAAACAACTCAAGTTCATAGTCAGCAGGTATGAACTTAGCCTTCAATCTTGTCACCATTAATCTCCACCGAGTGATTTTCGTCTCACCTTCTTTCTCCCTATCTCTTTGTAACTCTTTCCACCATAAGGCAACATGTCCTTTCAACTTAGTTTGTGCTAACCTCACTCTAAGAGGATCTCCAATATCTTCCAGCTCAAAGTAGTCTTCTAATTCATCGATCCAATCAATCAGGTCTTCGGGGTTCAATGTACCTGAAAAATTAGAAACTTTCATCCTATGACTTGTATTCAACCGAGCCATAGATCTTTCCAATCGATCAGCTTTGTCCTCTCTACTATGTCTACCTTCGGTAGCAGCTTCAAAATCTTCGGCAACTTCCTCATAGCCATCCTCTGTTCCAGGGTTCCTCTACAAACTAGTAATAGCCCTCATGATTTCAGCTACTACCTCATTCTTCATTGCCACTATCTCAGATCTAAATCTTTCTGTCACATTCGCTTCCACCCCAGAAAGATCTGCAATCGCCCTAGGGTCCAATCTTCTTGGAGCCATCTTCCAAGATCTTCGAAAACCCTCTGCTCCACAAGAACGAACCAGATCAACCTCGCCCTGATAACAAACCAACTCTGATACCACTTGATGAAGTCAAGCTCGGAGAATCCAAGAATGGACTGTCCAAACTTGCAGCCAAATGACACTCACAACGGAAACAACAACACAACAAGATACATCAATATCAACTTATATTCATATTCAGATTCAATTACATGCAACATGCCGGGCTGTAAGGCCTTCCCGGTTACGGCCAATACATTAACAGATTCAACAAGATCTCACAGGATCCAACTTCACCAGTCTACCCTATAGCTAAGTGGAAGAAACTAGATCTAAACTTGTGCTCGCAAGCCACCAAGCAATCTTACAAGTTTCTTTCTCACCCACTTACTACTGTCTGCAATCAACTCTCTACTCTCCTTTTTCTGCCCTTCCCTAAATGCTACCTACATACTTCCTTTTATACAACACAGCCACAAGTCGGATTGTAAACAAATATTAAATGACAGTCGGCCATTACAATCCATGATGAACAAATATTAAATGAGCCAGTCGGCTGCAACTAAACACTAAATACATAAAAGAAAGCACCAAATCAGATTTAGGTCCACACAAGATCCAGTGTCTCCAATCCGCATGCCTTAGAACTTTGCACGATCCCAACGACCCCCTCAATCAAGGATGCAATCTCCAATGTCGGCCCAATCCATAAAACCAGTTGGTGAACTCAATCAATCAGAATAACCTTGTTGGTGAACAAGAACACTGTGACCCAAACCACTCAGTAAAGGCACAACTGAGCCAAACTCCACTGAACAAACACCACCGAGCAATAAGCTACCGAGCAAGACACCATCGAGCTGAACACACCGAACAACTACCACTGAGCAGTGTAACTTCGAGTAGAATACCACCGAACACCAAACACCACCGAGTCCATCGGTGAAACAACACATCTTCCAACCGAGAACTACCACCAAAGTGACCGAGCACCTCAGTTCTTCATCCTAGTTTACTACTAAAACCAAAATCAAACCAAAACATATTTTTGGTGATACAAGATTGCCAACTTACCTAGGATGCTCCTGCATCAATCCGCTCATGAGCACCATCCCTATCAAGCCAAGAATTTCCCCCAAATGCAAAAGAATATGCTTCTCCGTCTTGTTTGCTCCCAACAACACAAAATATACACAGGTAGGGAATGTGTTTAAAAAAATGAATCCTTCAGTTCAAACAAAGTGCGCTCTACAACACAAATTCTCCAGGGGGAAGGAATGCCTGTCAATGGTAAAAATCCGCGAAGAAGCCAAATTTACGCTCATCAGCATATTTAATGTTGAGAAGGAAATAAAATAAAGTTCGAAAATCCTCCATATGCTTCTATATGTGCTCACGAGTGCAACTCCTCAATACACTCGAAATGCTGCTCGACAATGAAAAATCCACGATGGAAACTAGTATGCACTCTATAGCACTAAAGGTCTGCACTTGCAGGATTGACCATTGTGAAGGAGTATCAATCGAAAATGCTACAAAAGGTCAAGCTCACCATTCAAAATTACCCAAACAGTTGGTGTGGTTAGACCTTCAATGAGAATACAACGATTTGGTGATGATGTTAAACATGATATTTGGAATTCCACAGTCCTATATGTTTGAGCCCTAGATGTGGTACTTCATTGAGAAGGTGACGATGAGGATCAATGCTATAGACTGGGCTGGAATGGTCAATGATAATCTGGATAACAACTTGGAAACTTGGAACAATCAAGAGAGTTCTACATGAGCTCTTATGTGGTATACATGTTGGCCAGGAAGACGAGGTATGAAGGATTGAGGTGCAAGGGGCCAATAGGAAGTCGTCCAAGCCATGTGAAAGTGCACGAGTATTATCTCCAGTTGCAGCTTTATGCTAAGGACGACTTCATGAGGGTCAATGATGCCTTTGCCATGTGCATTGTCAGAACTTTGCAAGACGGCTTCCATACAAGGCTTTCAGCTGAGGCGATGAATTTGGTAGAGAAATATGGAGCATGGTTCATCCAGTTCCCGACTTTCTCCTACATTAGGCTGCAAGGATTTTCTTTTGAGACATACAGACTTTCAAGGTATCCGGCTGATAAGATGGTGTTGTTGGAGATCACTAGGCAGCTGACTGTGTATGACAAGATCCAGAAAAAGAAGAAATTGGGACTTGAATTCCCAATCACCAGAGGAGATGAGGTTTAAATGTGTCCATGCATACAGGCAGCTGAAAGGTCATCAGATGAATTACATTTTTACCACCTGGCACTCTATCCAGCAAGAACAAATTATGATCCTTACAACCAAATCAGAGTGGTAGCCGATGAAAAATACCAACATAGGTTGCATCTTGAAGATTTTTGGGCAAACGTTGCTGATGAATATGAGATTAGGAGGATGTTTTCCAGGTTGCCACTCAAAATTATCAGGGCATGCCGGATCACCCAGTGCCAGACCAAGGAGAAGAAGATACAAACGTGATCCAGGCTGATTATGAGAAAGAGAGAGAGATCATCCAACCATATGATTGGTCTAGGAGGGAAATACTTGATCTCGATTCGATATTAGGGCCAGTCTTAAAGTTTACAAGATGGTGGGTTGAGCATCAAGTCAGGGGACTGAGGGTGAGTAAAGACCGCCTGACTTATAACTTGATGGGACATTTGGAGTTATGGGATGATAGATCAAAGTAGCCATCAGGAGTTAGAATCGAAGAAGGAGAAATTCCATCAAGAAATGTTGAGCAAGAAAAAGGAAAGAGTGTTGCCCGAGAAGTGCAGCCGAGGAAGAGGCTTGACGAGCATAGTGAAAAACTTCCTCAAAAAAGGAAGAGACCAATAATAACCCCAACATCCCGCAACAGGACCTCAAGCCTATAGGAAATTGATCCTTTTACAGGAGAAGATGTTGGAACCAGTGGGAGAAGGATGTCACAAGGAGATCAAATAACTCAACCAGTGCAAGATAGAGAAAGCATTAATGCTTGTCAAGAATTTGCCCAACAAAGGAATCAAGAGCAGGGAGATATCGCTGAGGAAGGCCTTGAGACCATATTAGATGAAGTAATGGTAGAGGCAGAAGTCCCCATTGCAGAGGTAGAAGTCCCTACCACACAAGCATAAGTTCCCACAACAGAAATAGAAGTCCTTGTCACAAAGGATGAAAGTCCCATCACAAAAGAGGAAACTAATGAAGGGATGATGCAAGGACAGGAACAATTGTTAGTTTATGAACAACACACTGCCGCTCCAAGTTGGTTAAGGGAAAGGGTGCAGAGAAGTCATGAGAAGGAAGTTGATCCTTCACTGGAGTTACAAGAAATCCTAAACCGAGTCAACAGGTTGGAGGAAAAAGGGAAGACAAAAAAACTATCAAAGGTCATCAAGGAAGAATCAAGGTCAAGGACTCTGCAAATTGCAGTACCCATAGTGGATAAGGCCAAGGACCAGATCACCTTAGAAGAGTACAATGTGACAACATTTGATTTGGGATAAGCCACTAGGGAGTAGGTCATTGAAGAATTTGAGGACTTTGCCCATGCAATGAAGGAGAAGATGAGAAAGTTGGAAGAAAAATGCCAAAAGGTGAAAAATGAGAACAAGGCTCTGTGTGGGTATCTGAACAATTTATCACATCCTTTAAGGGAAGAAAGACAAACATTCATTCCTCCTACAATTCTTCCAGCAAAGTTAGTTGAGGGCATTGAGGAGATGAGGGGAGTCACCCAAGCTGCAAAAAGGTTTGGGTGGAGGCAAAAAAGTTTGTTGAAGACGTGGTGTAGATGAATGAAAGGGCATTAGCTATCCTCTCTATGATGCAATGCATAGATGATTCGTGGGAGGATGAGCATCTTTACCAAGATGAGATAATCTCACAACTGCATGCCTTGATGGAGTCTCCTAGGCATATGTTGGTTGATGGTTGAGTGGTAAGGGAAGGAGAGGCATATGATTTTGCCTGCTGGTACAGTGCAGTAGTCATGGCAAAAGAGATGTATGAAAATTCTAGTGAGGAATTTGCTTAGTTGAGAAAAGCGATTGGAAACATTTAGAAGGGAATCTTCAACATAGTGGTAGCTTTGTTTTTGCAGAGTATGATCGAGGATGGTATGACTGCAGATAACTTGAAGGGCAAGCTAGAAGAGTTCTTTCAATCAAACTCCTCAAGGGATGGCTTTGAAAACTTTTCCATAGTCTCAAATGTCATGCACACTGCTCAAGATTTAATGCCAAAGTGGGAGAGCAGTTTTAGTAGACGTGAAAGAGACATGACCTTTCTGGAATTCAAACGAGAAGCAGTGCCAAGTGTTAGTGTAGATGAATTGGAGATAGTGTTGTCCAGATTCCAAGCATTTAAGGTACAAAATCAAGTATAGGCTATTTTGGGAAGACAACATTTAATGCGTAGTGGGCATTTATTTCGCCCCTCCCATTGAATGGGCTCACATAGTGGGCATTTATTACTCCACTAAGGGAATGGCTTTCTTTTGAATGGCTTGTGTGGACCAACTCATTAATCGTAGATTTTCTTCTCTCGTCCTAACCCTAATTAGGGTTGAGGTGGCAAAATTTGAGCCATTGGTTTTGTTTCAATCTGGGCCACTCGTAATTTGAGCCATTGGTTTTGTTTCAATCCGGGCCACTTGTTGTAATTTGAGACCTATGTAAAGGGCTCACTTCTCATTTGTAAATGACAAAATTTGGAGATTGTTGCTTAAGAGCTACCAAAGTAATAAAGTTGTCATTGAAGTTTGGTGATTTCTTTATGTATTTTGGTGCTTGCATGTCCTCTTTGTTCCCTCACTTAGAGTAGATTTGTTTTCAAATACTTAGATGAATGCGATTGATAATAGTATTATGGTGGAATCGTCTTGCTCAGACCTTTTGTTCTTAGGTGATTCCTAAGCGCAGTGTAAGGTTGGATTTGAGCCATTATGTGGATGCTTTACTTCTATCATTTGATGCACATTGTTCGTTTTGATGGTGTTCATTGGGATATAAAAACTATTTGCGCAACCCTTGAAGATTGCATTGGCTTTGCGTAGTTGTTGAATTTGGCGAAGCAAAGTTTGGTAGATTTCATTGTAGCAATATTCATGTTTCAAGTTCTTAGGATTGGCATATAATTTCTCAACCCTATTCTCATTTACTTTCTGCATATCGCGAAAAACCCCCAAAAGTATTTTCATTTGAATATCATTTGAAAGCTCCAATAGCCAGTATTGTTTGAAGTTGACTTGAGGAATATAACGTAAGTCCCCTCATGATACAACATATCACATTAACCATTGAGCTTATCCAACCTAGAAAAAACCTTGGAAATTACTTGTGTGACCTTACTTGCAATCTTAGCATACACGAAATTTTAATCAAGAGAGGATAAGATACTTCAATATTTTATTCTACTATTAATGCGGTCATAAAGCACACATCAACAAGTCCTAGGAGCAAATAATTGTTTTCTAATACCATTCTCTTCACAAAATCTATCAAATTCATTTGATGTAAACTCATCACCTCTATCAAGCCTCAAACACTCGATCTTAGCTTCTACTTGATTCTCAATCAAAATTTTGAATATTTTAAATCTATTTAAAGCTTCTGATTTTTCTTTCAAGAAAATAACCTATGTCATTCTAGAATAATCATCAATGAGCAACATAAAATACCTTTCACCATTTAGTCCTCTTGTTCTTGTAGGTCTGCACAGGTATGTATGAATTAGCTCCAAAGTTTTTGTAGTAGAATACTCCTTGTTCTTGAGCTTTTTCCTTGTTTGCTTTTCCATCTGACATTCTTTGCACATTGTATTTGTAGGCTTGATAACCTTTGGCAAATCCCTCATCACTTTAGAAGAATTGATCTTCACCATGTTCTCAAAATTAATGTCCCATTCTTTTGTGCCACAACCAACTTTCATTGCTCTCCACCAACAGACAATTGCTTCCTCTTCTTTCCTTTATATAGTAGACATTGCCATCTGTCCTTATGCCTTTTGCAACTAACCTTTTGGACCTTTTTTTTGATCTCACATCCGGATCCATGAAAAGTAAGCTTGTAGCCTTTACTGCACATTTGTCTCACAATCAAGAGATTATGTCTTAAATCTCATAAATGTCATTTGTCGTATGCTTGTCTTCAATGGATATGGCTCCCTTACCACAGACAGGTGTAGCTTCTCCACCGGTAAATTTAACTGATCCACCATCAAAATTTTCAAACTCAAGGAATTTCCTTCTACCTGTCATATGATATGAACATCCGGAGTCAATTATCCAAGCTTTAGGTTCTCTTGCATATAGTATGGTCCTCACAATCATTGATTTTTCACTGTTCTCTGCAACATTGACTTTTGAACCTGCTACTTAAATTTTTCTTAATAGCCAAAAATAGTATTTCATGATTTGAATCATTTGCATTTTCATCTTCATATGAATGGGTCATTACTGAAAAAAGACCCTTCTTACCCTTATCTCTGTCATCTATCTTTTTATTTCCATCATCTCTTTTATAACTATACTTTCTTTTATCACCATCAAGCCTCTTATATTCATCTTCCTTAAAAGGGCATCTAGCAGCATAATGACCTATTCTTCCACAATCAAAACACTCGATGGGCAGCTTACCTTTATATTTTATGTATCCTTTCTTCAGTCTTCTCACAAAGTTTGTTTCCTCATCATCGGGATCATTGCTTGTCTCAGGTACATCTTCAATCTTCTTTGTAACTTTGAATGCAACATCTTTCTTGATATGCCGATTGTCTGCAAATTTTGATATCTCAAAAGAAGAGATTGATCCATAGAGCTGATCCAAGTGTGTGTGTGTGTGTGTGTGTGTGTATATATATATATATCCATGTCATGACTTTCCTTAATAGCATACAACTACTTAGGTTTGTAGGATTTAGGCATGGTTCTCATTACCTTTCGCACAACTTCATTTTCTTCCATGGTTCCACCAATACCTCTGGTTGCACTTACAACCTTATTCACTTGATGCAGGTTACTTTCAATGTTCTCATCTACAAGTATTTCTAGGGTTTCAAAATATATGCTTCAGGTTCAGCATCTTGACTTGTTTGATCTTCTTATCTCCTTCATAGATACCATTCAGTTTCTCCCAAACTTTGCAGATTTGTAGGACATGACCTTCAACAATTTTGAATCACTTTAGCCACTGATAGTAGTGTTGATGCGAGTTTTGTGACCACTACAACATGCTGGATGAAACACTTAGTATTCTAGAATGAAACGCCAAATATCAAATCCTCTCTTGAATAAGGAAGCTTAGATGCTAAACAATGTATATGATTGTGTGATCAACTAAGACAACCTCAAGGTTCCTTCTTGTTGTGGACTTAACTGAATTTTTGTGATGTGATTTGCTGGTATCACCTGGGGACTTACATTATTCATTCAATGGATATCAACTTTACGAATGCGAATGATTTGACAATGATGGCTCTTCAATTACTTCTAATTAAACAAATTGCAAATGGATAAAGGGTTTAGAGAATCTAAGCTAACTCTAACAATGCAAGAGATCATTTAAGATGAGGTGAAACTCTAACCACTCCTTGCTTTTTCAAATCAACTGCGCAAAGGAGGGTGCTTTCTTCTAAGGATGCGTTGATGATTTTCATATAAAATATCCAATAAAGACACAATCCAAATTAACATCTTCAATCGACGTTAAATGCTTGCAATAAGGCCTAGACTAACCTTACACTGATACTTGCAATCAACAAGTACCAAAAGGTATGGACACTAGCTTCACCATAGTTCACCAACAACAATATTTTCCATTCATCTACTTCTACTTCTACTTCTTAACATAAACAAAATCCTACTCTAAGTGAGGAAATGTAGAAACCATGCAATACTCCAAAACAATACAAGTAATCCACCATGAAAACCAACAATGAATTATGAACAATTCTGGTAGTATTATTCTAACAATCTCTCCAAATCTCTCTTTTACGAATGATAAGGACTTGCCTTTTATAGTTGTTCAAGTACAATGAAGGGCCATGATCGATATAAGATCAAGGGTCAAAATTATGCCAACAAAGCCCTAGGATAACTACTAGCTACAAGCATTAAATGCTTGTCCAATTTACATAAAAAGCACCACCTTGTGGGCCAATGAGAAAATTACAATGCCTTTTTCACTAATCAAAATATAGGTTAAGTAGAAGCATCAAGTGGACTCCACATGTACACTTGGCACAATTTGATTGTATGTTCTTGGACACGTGCAACTGGAGTCTTCTGATTGGTTGCAGATGAGTGGGTGCCACCTCAGCATGCTTTATCTTGTAAACTTGATTAATTCCTTGATAATGATTAAATATCTCTTGATACTCAACATTATCAAGCCCTCAATAGATTATGATGGCATATATTCCCAAATTGCTTCATCTACATGAATTCTCCCCATCTTCTAGAAATTTTCTCATTGAAATAGCTTGAACTTGCTTGTACTTGTATCTCGCCTTGGTCGTGCCCCTGTAGTTGGATCTTTTAATCGAACTTGGATTTATGAAGGAAATTCAAGTTTGTTATAACGTCCTCCACTTTTAGCCTTGGTAATCTTCTTTGTACAACTTATTCTTGAATTTCGCCTTGATCTTGTTCTTGGGTTTACATCTTCACTTTGACCTTCGACCTCGAACCATCTTCTTATTTGTCGTCTTTGATGAATGGCCGACCCTTTGTAGATTTTTGCTTAAGGTCCTGAGCTTGATCTTGCCATAGTCCTTTATTCTCCAAGCATTCCCTTGTTCCATAGTTACCTTGTAAAACAAAAGAGATGATTGCATCAAGTCTATAAAATAAATATGGAATTCCTTATAAACTTTGCATTTTCACCCTCAAATTATAAGATCAAATGGTTTAAATCAACTTAAAAATTCCCATTTTTAGCCCAATTTAAACTATTTCAACATGCAATTACTAGAAAGAACCAAATTTAAAGGGGGCAAATTGCATTTTAAGGTTGAATTGGAAGTTTATAAGCTGGTGGAAATCTGATCGGTTTTGGACAATGGTGTCCATGGCGGTGCGTATTCCACCTTTTTCTTAAACAGCCTTGTGCAAGGTAGGTGCGGATTCCACACCTCCCTTGGACAGCACTCAAGCTTGTCCTCTTAACTTTTACATGCCTTCTTTCATTTTCTAACATTGCCTCCTTGATTTTTACACTTAAACCTTCACCTTGGATCGAAACATGATTGCTTTGATTGAGTTTTCAGTCTAAAATCTGAGATTAGATTACGAGTTTTTCACCTTGAAGATCTGATTTTCATGTTTTTGATGGAAAAAAATACCCTCACCATGAGCTTGGATCAGACTTACACACTTGCAAGTGCTCCCACTTATGCTTGAAATCATTATGGAATCAAAGTAGTCTCTTTTTGAGGGTGTAAAATTAGGGTTGCTCGGACACGTGTGACTGACGTAGGTGCAGATTCCACCTCCTCCTTGGACAGCCTTGTCCAAGGTGAGTGCAAAATCCACACTCTCCTTGGGCAGGCTCTATGCCTTCCATTTCTTACTACTTCGCCTTCTTTCCTTCATCAAACTTATTTCACCTTCATCCTGATTATGCATTTTCCCCTTGGACAAAGTTTTGATCTTTGTGCTTCCATGAAGCTGTTGGTTTCTACCCCTTTGGATCAGATTTGTTTTGGTTGAAAAGCCTATATGAACCCTGAAATGCTCATTCTTTAATGCAAGAGTCAACATGGAATTGAAATTTCTTCGAGAACCTGGGGTAGAATTTTGGGGTCTGTTGGACAAGCATGTCCAATACCAGTGTGGATTCCACACCTCCCTTGGACAACCCTGTCCAAGGTGAGGGCAGATTCCACCTCACCCTTGGACAACATCCAAAGATAGTTCCAAATCTTGCCTATTAAAATGCCGATTTCCCCCCTTTCAATTTTGTACTTGTCTTGTCAAAACTCACTCCTTTGTTATTTTCATTTCATTCATCATCAGATCTAATCCATAAGATCTCCAAAATTTTGAACTTTCCATTCTCAAATTTACTTCATCATTGCATCTTGTCCTAAGTTCGTTCTTAGGTTCGTTTTGTCTTTCCTTTCCAAGTGACTGTCTCCATCCCTATCTCCATTTTCTCTCAATGATGAGGACTTGAAATCAGACTTGCCATTGCCATGTCGGGTTCTAGGCTCCTTAAAATTTGGCTGAGTGTTGAAGCCTTGCTAATGATTTCACTCCTCTATGGCAAAGACTTAGATCTAGAGCTGCATAAACCTAGTCCCTTGACTCGGAGACCTTGAAATTGCCATTAAACTAGAGCCGAACTAAACAACTACCCTACTACCAAGCGAAAAGAGGGGGTCCCCATTTGCAATGGGGTGATAGTGTGAAAAGGTCACAACAATAGTATTTCTAGCATTGGCATTGTTCCCATGCAACTTGATCTCATCTGGAGCAGGAGTACCAGCCGGAGGATTATATCCTTGCTTAATAGTATCCCCTATTTAATATGGTATAAAGTCCAAATATGATTCCATCTGTGCCTTCCAAAAGGTATAATTTGTTCCATCAAACTTCAGTACTTTGTGACCATTATCATGCGTCATTCTGGATCTTCCTCAAGCAGTTAAGCTTCTTCAAGAGGAACTCAGTTTTGATACCAATTGTTGAACGCATCACAAGACTGAGTGGGGGGGGGGAGGGTGAATCAATCTTGAACAAATCCTTAAATCTTTTTGTCGCAAACACTTATTAATTATCTTTATCCAACTAACCATCAATGAAAGATAGAACAATGAATACAAAACACATGAACACCAGATTTTTTACGTGGAAAACCCAATGTGGGAAAAACAACAGCGAGAATCACTCTCACCATATGAATGACTTAAATACAATGTTATAGGCCAAGGGCCAAGGAAGCTCTCTGCTCCTGATTTGGACTTGCAGGCTAAGGCGCACAACCTTAAGGCATTATACAAGGGACTTGCAAGAATGAGACACATGATCCCACGACAATATGCAAAGAGATTTGCAGACTGAAGCGCACAACTCTAGGGCAAGTACAAATTTGCACACACTGTCAAAAAGACTCACTATCTTCTAGCAGGCACAAGGAATTAATGAATTGAAATGAAGAAGTTATCTTGATTATGAAACAATCCTCAACCACTTTGTCAAGTGACCAATATCATGCTAAACACAACTGGCACAGTCACCGCCTCATACTCTATCACACCAAAAGATATTATAATCAAAGCACACCACAAATTGATATTTACACTTCCATTCTTTCACTTTCGCATCTATACTCTGTTCACAATCAATCCATACTCAACTCAAACATCCACACATCTATATAATTCAACTTGATCATCGAAATCATCAACTAGGTCAGCCACAATAGAAGCAAACATTATTTACACAAGGTCAGCCACCATGAACAATTGCGCTCAATGTGGTCCACCCCAGGAGATAAAGGGGACCTAAATACATCACAACACGCCTTCCTCAATTGATTCAAACAAAGTGCATGTAATGCAACATCCTCCAAAGTCAACACCAAACGTAACACGTAGAAAAGCATTAAAACATGTTAACTAGTTTGCTAAAAAAACCTCATATGCAAATTACTTGATGCGGATCTTAACACGACATGGTAAGTCGTGTAACAACCTCTTAACTCATCCTCCAAAGCATATCCAGACCAAAATAATATAATTCAATTAAGATTACCTACTAAGTTGGCTAGAGACCAACATAGACAATAATGCCAAACAATGGAACAACATACCTTCACTTTCAGAGGAAACCAACTCATGAATTTTGAACTGGAACACTGAGTGAACCTTCTAAACATGTCCACCAAGCTGGAAACCCAGGATCAATATTGTAGAGTATTCTGCGGACTAGTCTTGATAGCCAGCCTCACTGTCAACAAATAGTATCTCACAACTTCAACTACTGAACTGCTAGGGACCTGAAATCATAATAGCGCAATATTCACAAACCATAGACATTACAACCAAAACCACAAGCCATCAACCTCTTATGTGGAGGAATGGGGAGGATTCTCCTATAAGGACGTCAAATACTCTTTCCTGCATATTCAAGCGTCTCATATATTGCCACCTTTCGGAAACACCACATATTGACACAACATCATCACCAGACATCAAAACAACATCTGAACACTCATTTCCGGACCTCTATCATCTTCCACATATCAGATATCACATAACTTCATTAGGTTGACATCAATGCACACAGCAAGTTGACATTAATGACAACACTGAACTCATATCGCTAACAATCTCCCCCTTTGTCATTGATGGCAACACCAACGACAAACACAACTGATATCCTCCTCTTAGTCATCAACGCCAAGTTTGACATCAATGACAACATATTGCAAACTGCCAACAAAAATGTACTCTAGTAAAATCCATAAGCAATTCAAATTAGGATTTGATTTTGGAACGTTCCTTACCCCAAATCAGCTTGTATATGGGTTGATTCTATAACTTTAGTGTAATGACATTTTGATTTGACAAATAATTGAATTATGATTTGTTTTTAAGTGCCTGGTAAACTTTTTAACGTGACCGGTGACGCTGGCACGGCATGCCCTTCAACACCACGTGAAACACTTTTGACCTGGAGCTATGAATCAGTGAGGCCACAAATGGGCGACCTCATCCCCTTATTACAAAGCTGAGGCCCAAACCTGCGAGTGCATTGGATAAGCGAAGGCACAAGCCAGCAATCACAATGGCCCAGCGGTGGTTTGAACCTGGGTAGGGACAACAATAACACCACCACTTAACCAACACACTAAGTGGTGAACCCCTGAATTATGAATCAGAATTTATGAGTATTTTCATTTTTGAAAATTATGATACGAGGTATTTAAATATTCTATTGATTCAGATTGGCAATTATGAGTATCACTGTTTTTTTTTTGATATTTTATAGTATTATAATATATATAGCTGAACCCATACCCCTTCTTAAGGAAAAACATTGCCGTATTACCCGGTACTGGTATCCATACCAGGGCCATTAACTTAGATTGGAAGCATTGTACTTTGCCCGTCGAACAACATCACCTGGTCCTTCAATTTTTATGTTACATATTTTCTCTATTTGGAAGGTGATCTGTATTGATTTCTAATTGCTGTAAATATTCCATTTGGTTTTTATGAGTGAGAATGAGGTTGAAATATATGAGAGGAAATGATACTAAAGATCAGTATATCAAGTTTCTAGTGAGGAATGACAAGAATACCTGCTAATCTTCATAAAAGAAGAAATTGTACACATACCTCAGATTTTTTTTGCAGTGGCTTGTCAGAATAAAGAACAAAAACCTCACCTTTACAGTTGTACATAAATCAAACCTGTCTTAAATAATGAAGCTTATGTGCTTAATTCTGTTAATGAAAGCAGAAGCACAGTCTGTTACATCATTGTTTGCCTTGAAGAACCCAATCTAGAGCACATGATACCAAAAAAATGCCAAAATATTTCTCAAGTTGAAGCAATTATTTTTATCACATGCTGACTTGTCTTTGTATTATGAAGATTGTCACCACTTAGCTCTTACAGCATGTGAAATCTATGGGATTTACTTCAGAGCTCATTCTCTTTCCTTTTCAAGGCTTTCTGATATTTCAAGTTCTATGACTGTGTCCCAAAGTCTTATTAATATGGCTTTACATGCCTTTTTTTACATGCACAATATAAAAATGGTCTGTTATTTATAATAGTCAGCCGTGACTATCTTCATTTTTTCTCTTCGATGAATGATGTTATAAAGTATCCTGGTGGAGGTCTGTCTGTGGATTCCAAGTTTGAGGAAGTTTTGCTTTAGCATTTATATGCTAATAATAATAAATGACTCCAATAAAAGTACTTTGTACTTGAAAGTGAGTATAACTATTTATGTGTTTCTATTTACTTGTAGGGCAGAGGAAGTTATGAGAGCCGGGCAGAAATGCTGCGCCTTATCGTTGATCTAGTAGAAGTGAGCTCCGTAGCAGACAATCCTGAGTGGAGGTGAGGGCATGGCAGTCATGCAAAATTTCCTTACCAGTTGCTTCAACTGATGTTAATCCAAAATAAAGGTTGTGCTTTTTCTAAAATAAGTTATGTTTTGATTGGTTTTCTCTCTTCATCTATACAATTCTATATTAAAATGAAGATTCGAGTCCTTTGTACAGTGTTGATGAACAGGCAGCAAAGGACATACAGCTATTGGATGCTATTGCAGAGAAGCAAGCTCAAGTCTTTTCTGAGGAATGCAAGCTATTTCCTGCTGATGTTCAAATCCAGTCCAGTTTTCCAGTGTATGTGAATTTGTACTGTTTACTACATTGTTTAGAATTACCAGCTGTTCAAGTAGTAATCCCGCATATAAACTATTTTCTAATGGATGAATACATTGCTTCCTAGCATATGTATAGCAGCAACCTTAAACTTTATCTGAGGATTGTAAGCTATTTCCCAATGACCTACAAATCCAGTCCAGTTTTCCAGTGTAAGTGAATATATACTGTTTACACTATTGATTGGTACATGTTTTCACATGTTAATTATCTTCTATTTGATGACCACATTTTTCTTTCTACAATATATATACAAGTTACAACCATGGTTCTCACTTTTGTTCTTCTTACTAGATTGACAAATGATTAGAAATGCTATTCATTACCTTAAACATTAGTTAAGTACTGAATCATTTTCCTCATACACATCTATTTGTGGTATACGTTGGACTGCAAGAGGACGTTACTCTTGCCTTGTAGTTGTGTGTGTAAAGTTCACTCTAGATACCCCTATCTTTTATTACCACAGAGAGATTCATTTCTGTTTTTGCTTGTGCCTTGTTTTCTCTTTGTGGATCTTGATTGACACTTTGTTGCCTGACTTTAAGTCACCCATTTTTTTTTTTGGCAATATTGGTCATATCAAGTCAGTCTAGTCAGTCTTGAGTCTAGGTCTGAGTCTTCATAGGTAGGTAATCTTTGCTAGATTTTCCTTCTTTTGCCTTTTTGTTCTAAGCTAGGTGG
>MU224474.1:1277274-1302129 GCA_018584345.1 Thuja plicata
AATCTCAACTTAAAATTATAACATGTGGGCCCCGCATAACACATAATAATAAAAATAAGCTTCGAATCACCTCTCCAAGAGCAAATACGACCATCCAATCTCCAAATAATCATCAAGATGACTCTCTTCATGTCACCACCAGTCTACGAGAGCCTGTGATAGACTGATCCGGCACGCTAAACGATGTCAGCCAGAATGGGGACATGACAGCATCCTAATACCTTTGGGGGCTTCTAGATCCTCAGATGTCTTCCAAAGTGCCTTGAATTTCTAAAATCATCTATACTTTGTATGTAGAACCTTAGTGCTTTTACAAAGACTACATTTTTGCTAACCTGCACCATGGTCTTACTGCCATTAATTGAAGCAATTTTGCATGAATGGCCATCAAGAAATGCACTTGAGGTAGTTTCATGAAATGAACAAGCAAAGTACTCCAAATTGTTTCTAACCTATGTTACCAATTCAGCAAGAAAACTTTGCATTTCATGGTATGGTTCATCCCAAATTGGATTTGGATGTGATTTGATTGTGGAACTAGGTAGGTTTGGATTTAAGTGGTTGGAATCGTGTGGAAGCTGTGAAAAGCATACTCGGACAATTTTGGGGTGGATGTGGCGATGCCATTTCAATTCCAAGATGAGTCCAACATAAGGGTTGCAACAAAAAACTAGTATTGAACAATGCTCATTTAATAGTTTCAATTTGATTTGATGAGTAACAACCAATAGTAAAGGAGGCACAGTAAATGAACTACTTTATTGCACAAAAAGTCAAACAAAACTTTGAATGTTTTCTGCTCCTGGCTCATATTCTTGAGTCGGAATTATGTCATGCATTCTGTTTCAAAAGCCGAGTCAGCATAATTATAACTTTATTAACAAACTACATGTTTAACTTTATTATTGATTTGGAATGCTCTAAAGCTAAAATATGCACTATACCATGTTTATTTTGATATTTTCATGTAGTATAGACATTTGTTACTATAGATAGTATTGTTCATATAGTATAGTGTAGATATAAACAACTGATATCAATTTCAATATAAATATGGTATATACTATAGATAGTGTGGTGTTAATATAGCTTTCTTGAATCTAGTTAAAATAAATATGGTATAGATAGTGTGATATAAATATAGCTTTTCCACATTGCTAAGAAAAGTAAATTTAATATACTATCATCTTTATATAATATACTATCATTATAGTATAGTTTTAAGGCCGCAATTATTCATATATTAATGATTTTTATATGTATTTTGTACAGACATACCCAGCCCCAATTTCTTTTGTTGTACCAGGATACTGTATCCACATTCTTGTACCCATAGTTGATTCTGATTCAGCAACATAGTTTCTATCTTCTCAACCTTTATATAAACTTTCTCCCATTATGCCCTATTTATCTGAACTATATGCAGTTGGATACCTCACTTTCCATATTTGCCCAGAGATCTTCAAGGATGTAAATCTTTAAATTGTAACCTGATCCAGTCATCTTAGATATTTTCTTATTGATTTGTTCTTTGGCTTCATCTGATAGGAAGGTGCCAGCATTTTCATCAAATCCAACTTCTGCCAGTTCTTAGTCCAACTTCTCAGGTTTGTCTTCCAACAGCTCATCCAATGAGGCAAATGTTCCTATTCTATTCTCCAAGACTTTTCTAGTGCCATTTAAATGATAAAGTTTCTGGTTCCTTCAGGCACAACTGTCTACTAATTCGAAACATGAGTTGAAATATTCTTTTTATTTTCTGCATCATATACAAAAAGAAATGCTGAGGTTGGCCGAGGCCATTATACCAAAGGGTTTTCTGCAATAAATGTGTTATAACGCTAGACAGACGCAAAATTCAGACATTAGGATGAGGAAATCAAAACCCTTGTTCTCATTCTCTTTATTTTAGTAGATTCTTGATTTTGATCATTGTTTTTGTTGTCAAGTTGATCTTCTAAGATGAATATTTTGGTGTATCATCCTTGGTGTTCTTATCCATTTAAATATAGGGAGTGGTTCTTCTTTTCCTTTTCAAGTTCATTTTTCTTCCTTTTGGGATTATCCTCATTGTTATCACCAAATTGTTGTATGGTTTATTATTTTTAGAAGAAATTCTATTGCAGCTACAGTTTGGCCTTGACCAACATCTCGTTTGTCCCCTTAATCTTACTGTGTAGTCATTTTCCTTCGTGAACCTCAGGATTTTTGAACTTTGGCAGTTGTCTAGTCTATATGGGTTCTAGCTATCTACTAGAGTTTCAGAAACATTGGGCAACTGAGCAGAATTTGTCACATAAGCCGAAGATGCCCTTACAGTGGTACATGGCCCCTCTATATTCCTATTGTCTTCTCACTCAAGCTTACCATTATAGGCAGGACTCAGAATAGTCAGAGCAGCAGGCAGGGTTATCCTTGCAAGTAGTTGTCATATCTTAATCATATCCAGCATATTTGTGAGTAAATTTTTTGATTGGTTTCTACATTTCACTGCTATTGACATAACCTACTCTTGGTGGTATCATGGGCAAATTATCCCTCTATTCCATCAACTATTCCGATTGCAAAAAAAAATGTTGTCACTCAATAATTCCCAATAACAATTGGGCACTGAATGGGGGATGTTTCTTTTGACTTCTCATTTCGAACATTTTGTGAGTTAAAGTCTGCCAATCAGAATATTATAGTACATTGTGGGGAAGCTCAGAGGGTTTTTAACCAATGATGACTTGGTATTCTTAGTAGAAATTCCGTTTCGGCTACAATTGTGTCCTTGACCAACAACTCCTTTTCCTCCTTAATCTTCCTGTGTAGTCAGTCCTTTTCCTTGGAGAGGAAGCACAATATTTTTCAACATTTGCAGTTTTCTTGCCTATATTGGTACTTATGTCTACTATGAAATTTCAGAAACATTGTTCACCTCTGCAGAATTTGCCACATAAGTTGAATGTTCCTGCTACATTACTATTTTCTTCCAATTGAAAATTATCATTTCAGTCAGAATAATCAGTGCAGCATGGAGGATTAGCCTTTTGTTACCGCCTTGTTACTACATGTGCATCATTGTAATGATTTACCATACCATATTCATATCTGGCATATACGTGATTAAATTTTTTGATTAGTTCTTCCAATTCACTTTGTTTTCACAACTTCCTCTTGTTGGTATTATAGGAAAATTATCTCTATTTCAACAGCTATGCCAGTTGCAACAATCATTTTAAATCATAATTCCCAATAACAACTGGGTACTGAATGACTGACATTTCTTTTAGCTTCTCATATTGAACATTTTGTGAGTTAAAATCTGCCTAGCATACTTCATTTTCAAAATATTATGAGGTACATGGTGTGGAATCTCAGAGGGTTTTCAATTAAAACCAAAAGCCCTGATTTATGAGCTGCCCTATTATGTATATACCAGTCTCCCAATAATATATTGCCTTTCTTCTCTGATATTTAACTTTTTCTGAATTTAATATAATCCCTAAGCTCCCCAGTAACTTGACAAACAAAACAATCATTTATCATTTTAAAGTGCCTCTTCATGTTGCCTTGATGAAATTAAATCTCAAATTCTACATGTGAGAATATTTTAGGCCTATTTTTTGTTTCAGGGAGGGCATAAAATAAATAAGAGGTAAGTCAGTTTCCCTTACTTCAGCAATCAAATATTCAACGAGCTAGAGATACATCTTTCACCTAGGAACCACAACCTCTTTTGATAAACAGGTACATCCAGTCTTCAAACTCAAATGAATTGCATTCTCTCCCAACTCAACTGAAAAGAATAAACCATCTCAATATTCTCCCTTATTTTCCCCATGTTTGGCATGAAGGGATGCATAGACGGTAGTAATAATCTTTGAATCCCAATCTTCGTTCTCTGTTGGGACTCTGTCTAGCAACACAACAACGCAAAACTGATGCAGCCAAGGTAGGAGGGTCCAAGGAAATGAACTATCCAACCTTGCAGCAAGAGTTACACAACAGAAACTTGAAGATTTCAAGAAGCAAATACATAGATTAAGAATATGGAACACACATGCAACCTTTTCATTCACAGGTAAAACAATTACCAAGATCTGCAATAGCAGTCCACATGCCCAGCTCAAGTGCCAGGGACTTATTACAAAGAAACCTAATTATCCTTCCAACCTAATGACTGTAAACAACCTTCTTCAAAACCCTAGCTTACTGCCTTCGATCACTGGCTTCCCCCTAAACAAGCACCAAGATCCAACCTAAATACATGACTGCGACCTAACAAGTTGGCCTCAAGATTACATTTTCCAAGACAAACAAAACGTGTTACCAACTAACTACCCAGTCGGTCTCCGATCAAGAGATCTTTAACCATCGGTTAAATCACAAAGAGCGATCATACAAACAAGTCGGCCAAACACGTAGCTACATAGGAAAATGAGCCATCAACGCTGCCGATCAAGGAAATCCAACTGAAGATCCAAACACTGACCAGTGCAAGAACATGAAGAACACATTCTAAACACAGCCAAAGAATCCAGCATAACTTTAGGCGCGATACTCCAAATGAGTTGCGATCATAGGAAAAGCTTCCTAATGATCTCTAGAACATGAATCTACGACCACAACCACCAAGGATCTGTAGAAATTGACCGCGACAGAAAACACAGCAATCGGTGGCCAGGAACAGAAAAACTCAAATGTTTTTTTTGGTTGATGCAAGATTACAATGAACCCAAGATGCTCTTGCATCAGACACTCGGGGTTATTTGAAAAGTGAGCCTCTCACTTTGCTAAGGTGAAGGAAAACCAAATCGGTTTAACTCCACTTGAGAAATCCATGAAGAATCCTCAACTGGTCTGTTTTTCCGCTTAACAAGATATTCCTCATACTGCTTTCCTCTAGTGCTTCGACCAATTCTGGGATCCAAGATCTGTTCAACCTCCTCCTTCAGCTTCTTAGGATACTGTAATTCACTCTCTGATCCATCTCCTTCACTGCTACCTGATTCATGATGTTTATACAAGTCTGCTATGTTGAATATACTTGATATGTCCATGTCCTCTGGTAACTCAACTTCATAAGCATTCCCTGAATCAAACTTTCTCAAGATCTTACAAGGTCTAAACTTCTTCATCTTCAACTTACTATAGGTACCCATTGGAAATCTACCTTTTCTAAGGAAAACCATAACTTCTTCATCAACTTCAAACTCCTTATGTTTCCTCTTCCTATCAGCTCTCACCTTATACTTATCTTTCATGCCTTCCAAATGTTCTTTAACTCTATCATGCAAATCCTTTGTAGGATCTGTAAATTTCTCAGCTTCAACACTCCTCTTTTCTTCAACACTGACATCCCTCAATTTCGTCACTCCTTTAGGATGTAAACCATAAATAATCTCAAAAGGTGTTCTCCCAGTACTCCTATTCACTGAACTATTACAAGCAAACTCAGCTTGTGCCAAAACCAAATCCCAATTACCTACCTTCTCACCAACGAAGCATCTCAATAGATTACCCAAACTCCTATTAACAATTTCAGTCTGTCCATCTGTCTGTGGGTGAAATGTAGAGCTAAACTTCAATTCAGTATTAAGCTTCCTTCAAAGTGTCCTCCAAAAATATCCAAGAAACTTAGTATCCCTATTTGAAACAATGCTCTTAGGCAACCCATGCAATCTGACAATGTCCTTGAAAAACAAATCAGCTATATGTATTGCATCTGATGTCTTCATACAAGGAATGAAATGAGCCATCTTTGAAAACCTATCAACCTCCACAAACACTAAATCATTACCTCTTTGAGTCTTTGGCAAACCAAGCACAAAATCCATGCTAATCTCCTCCCAAGTTTTCTCTAGTACAAGCAATGGTGTATACAATCCAGTATTCCACTATTCCCTTTAGCAACTTGACAAATCCTACACTTCTGAATGAAATTCCTAACATCCTTATGAATCTGCGGCCAATACTACTGCTCCTTGATAATTGCCACTGTCTTACCAATCCCAAAGTGTCCAACAAGTCCTCCACAATGCTTCTCCTTAATCAAACTAAACCTCATAGATCCCCTTGGTATACGCAGCTGAGCTCCTTTGAACAACAATCCATCCTGTATGAAATAATCGAACAAAGTACTTCTATCGGTAACCAAAGATCATCTTTATACAATGTCTTCAATTCATCTAATCCAAGCACTGTCACCTTCATCTCTGTCATAAGATTCCTCCTACTCAATGCATCAACAACTTTATTAGACTTACCACTCCTATGCTTCAACTCAAATGAGTAACTCTGTAAGAATTCAACCCATCTCATATGTCTCTGATTCAACTTACTTTGACTATGCAAATATTGTAAAGCTTGATGATCAATATACAACACAAACTCCCTAGGCAATAAGTAATGTCTCCACTTCTTCAAAGCTTGAACAATATCATAAAATTCTTGATCATAAACATAATACTTTCTCCTTGCATCATTCAACTTTTCACTAATGTAAGCAACCGGTCTACCTTCTTGACTCAGTATTGCTCCGATTGCACTTCCACTAGCATCACAGTCTACTTGAAATACCTTACTAAAATCTGGTAGTGCTAACACAGGTTGTTCAGTTATCTTTTGCTTCAACAAATCAAAGCTTCTTTGTGCTCCATGTGTCCATTTGAATTCCTTCTTATCTCCCTCATTGTCTCAGTCTTAGCTTTACAAACATAACTAAAATTCCTAATGAACTTCCTATAAAAACTTGCCAAGCCATGAAATGATCTTACCTCACTAATACTTTCAGGTTCAGACCACTCAACAATTGCTCTAACCTTCTCAGGATCCATCTTCAAACCTTCAGCAGAAATCACAAATCCAAGGTATACAAGGTCATTCTTCATAAAAGTACACTTCAAATTTATCAGCAACTTCTCCTTTCTTAACCTCTGTAATACATGCTTTACATGCAACATGTGTTCCTCTTTTGTCTTACTGAAAATTAGAATGTCATCCAAATAAACTTACAAACTTACCCAAAAATTCCTTCAACACTTCATTCATCAGCCTCATGAAAGTACTTGGTGCATTAGACAAACCAAAAGGCATTACCAACCATTCATACAAACCTTCATTAGTCTTAAAAAAAATCTTCCATTCATCACCTTCTCTTATTCTGATCTGATGATAACCACTCTTCAAATCAATCTTTGTGAAATACTTAGCTCCACTCAAGCAGTCCATTATGTCATCCATCCTAGGTAAAGGAAACCGGTACTTGATAGTGATCTTGTTTATTGCTCTAGAATCTGTACACATCCTCCACTGTCCATCCTTCTTAGGTGCCAATACTGCAGGTACTGCACAAGGACTCAAACTTTCTTTGATTAATCCTTTCTGCAACAACTCATGTACTTGTCTATTCAATTCCTCATTCTCTACTGCTGTCAACCGGTGAGCTGCTTTATTAGGCAAACTAGCTCCAGGAATTAGGTCCATGCAATGACTAATACTCCTAATCGGTGGCAAACCATCTGACACATTATTTGAGACATTATTTGAAATCGTATCTGTATACTCATCCAACATGTCCTTGATCTCTTCAGGGTATTCACCTCTTAAATCTACATCTGTAGTCCTCTTTGGAACAATAGCAAAACAGACACTCTCATGTCTCATACCTTCCAAGAATTTCCTTCCATCAACCATGCAAATTCTAGCACTGGTACAAACTTCCCCTCTAAAAGGTTCCTCCAATGGCAACAATCTTTGTTTCATACCATTAGCCACAAAAGTATATGTATTTCTTCTGCCATCATGTATAGCCTGTCTGTCATATTGCCAAGGTCTACCCAACAAAACATGACATACATCCATAGGCATTATATCACATAAGACTTCATCATGTATTTCCCTATTTTCATCTTAACCCAACATTGTTCACTTACCAACACCTTGTGATCATCTTTTATCTAGGCAATCTCATAGGGTTTGGAATTTTTCAATCTTTGCAACTGCAACTTGTCTACCATTTCCTCAGATACCAAATTCTCAGAACTGCCACCATCGACAACAACTTTACATACCTTACCACCAAAAAGACATCTTGTGCGGAACAGGTTTTTCCTTTGCCAAGAATTCATCTTTTCATCATGGTACAAGGTTCTCATGATCAATGTTTCTCCCTTTTCAGCCTAATTGTTGTTAACTGATTCAGAAGATCCCTCTTCTTCCAAAAGAGTTGTCCTTCTGCTGCTCTCAGTCCTCTTTTCAGATCCATCTTGTTTGCTCTCAGAGGCCCTATGACCTTCTCCACCACACTTGAAACAAATGCCCTTAAACACCCTTTTATCATCTCTTCTGTAGCCCTCATTCCTATAGCCACCTCTGTAAGAATTCCTTTCAGGATTCTTCTCCTCTGTCTTCCCTTTGTCAGAGTCTCCAATCGATCTACCACCTCTACCTCTCTGGAATCTTCCACCTCTGCCTCTTTGTCTTTATTCTTGTCTTCTACTTAACTTGTCCTCAGCCTTAAGGGCATACTAGTAAGCATCTTCCACATTCCCAATCTTGATCATACTAAGCTCCTCTTGTATTGACATCCTCAAACCACTCAGGTATCTTGCAACTCTCTCTACTTCATCCTCTTTAAAGCCAGATCTAATATCCAACTTGTAGAACTCCTCGGTGTACCATTTCACATTCATATCCTTTTGTCTCAAATTCTGCAATCTTCTGATCAAGCTGACCTGATAATCAGAGGGTAAGAACTTTGCCTTCTTCTTGTTCACCATCCTATCCCAAGACTTGATCTTCTCTTTACCTCTGCTTCTCCTATCAGTCTGCAAATGATCCCACCAAAGTGAAGCATGACCTCTTAACTTAGTACAAGCATACTTTACCTTCTTGTCTTCATCAGTACCTTCAAAATCAAAGTACTTGTTCATAGCTGAGATCCAATCCAACAACTCATCGATACCCAATCGGCCATCATAATCTGGTGGATTAAAATGTGGTCTGGTATTAACCCTAGTAAGAGCCTTAATAGACCTTTCTTCCCTTGATCCACTTCAAATTGTTCTCAGGCTTCTCCTTTTACTTGTTCTTCAATTTCTTCTTCAACATCACTTACTTCTTCAATATGTCGACCTCTCCTCTGGGCCGTTTTCACCGCTTCCAATCTAGCAGCAATCTATCTCAACATTTCAACGACATTAGGGTTTGCACCTCTTCCACCTCTAGCACCTCTCCTAGCCATCTCAAATGAATCCTCTGCAACTGCTTGCTAGACCCTTATTCTGCTACCCCACGACAAACCAATTTAGGAACCGCACACTCAGGAGACACAATCCGTTCACCGCAATCGAAAATCTGGCTCTGATACCACCTAATGCAGCCAAGGTAGGAGGGTCCAAGGAAATGAACTATACAACCTTGCAGCAAGAGTTACACAATAGAAACTCGAAGATTTCAAGAAGCAAATACACAGATTAAGAGTATGGAACACACATGCAACCTTTTCATTCACAGGTAAAACAATTACAAAGATCTGCAATAGCAGTCCACATGCCCAACTCAAGTAAACAACCTATGACTGTAAACAACCTTCTTCAAAACTCTAGCTTATTGCCTTCGATCATTGGCTTCCCCCCTAAACAAGGACCAAGATCCAACCTAAATACACGACTGGAACCTAACAGGTCGGCCTCAAGATTACATTTACCAAGACAAACAAAACGTGTTACCAACTAACTACCCAGTCGGCCTCCGATCAAGAGATCTTTAACCAACGGTTAAATCACAAAGAACGATCATACAAACAAGTCAACCAAACACGTAGCTACATAGGAAAATGAGCCATCAACACCACCGATAAAGGAAATCCAACCAGAGATCCAAACACTGACTGGTGCAAGAACATGAAGAACACATTCTAAACACAACCAAAGAATCTAGCATAACATTAGGCGCGATACTCCAAATGAGTTGCGATCATAGGAAAAGCTTCCTAATGATCTCTAGAACACGAATCTACGACCGCAACCACCAAGGATCTGTAGAAATTGACCGTGACAGAAAACACAACAATCGGTGGCCAGGAACAAAAAAATTCAAATGTTTTATTTTTGGTTGATGCAAGATTGCAATGAACCCAAGATGCTCCTGCATCAAAAACGTTCCAAGTCTGGTGCCCTTTTTTTTGCCTTGGAGTTGCTTTGCCCATCATAAATATCTGATTATAAATTTTCCACCGTGAGCCCTTTGGTCAAATTTGTGTTTGGAGCCATGCTTGGTCTCCTCTCATAGTCATGTGCCTAAATGCAAAGTTTCCCCAAAACTTTTGAAGTATGAAGCTATTTGTGTCTTTTTGTAGCCATCATCGGGGTTCCAGACTTCTCTCTAGCGTGCTTGTCTTCCATTCCCCGTGCTTCTTGACTTCTTCAAAGTCCTTTGTGTATTTTGGACTTTCACGTATTTCTTATTGTAGCACTTGGTCACTTGTTTCCCCACTCGTGTTTTCGATGCCTCCCACTGTGTTCTTTGGTTTTGAGCTCAAGATTTCAGAATTCCACATAATCCTGTATTACAAAAGGAGTATCCTTGGAGCCTAATCCCCAACACCCTATTGTTTCATCTTTAGGCCTAGGCTTTTGAGTTTCCATCTCCCTTAGAGCAGCTGTTATGGGGTATTCCTTTTCCCTGATCCTTGTTTCCTCTCCTTGTAGCATTGTGTATGCAATTTCTTTGATCCTTGATCATCAATTGCCTTCATTACTGTTTTGTGGACCTTTGGCCTTTCCATCTCTTTCTCCCCAATGCATTTTTTGTACTTTGTGGTCTTGAAGCTTAACCCCTATCTACTCATACCTTCCCATCAGGCTGAGCTTTCCTCTCCCCCTTTACAGTTATAATGGTAGCATGTATTTCTTCTCCCTGATACCTCCATCCCATCTTGCCTTCTCTTTCTTGGACGTCTAAGCCTCTAAGGTTCTTAATGCTGTTAATGTTTTGGCCTTCACGGCAAAGATCAACATATTGGACAATGTGGTAATAATAATAATTAATATATTGGATATATTATTGATATTTAATTATGATAAAATCAGTTGGATAATAATAATAAATATTAAAGGTTATATTTATTATTAAGGATTGATTTTAATAATTAAATATGGAACAAATAATATAAAAGAATATATTATTATTATGGAACCAAGTTGGCCAACTTGGGAGGCCAAGAGTTCATCTTAATAAGCTCATAAATTAGAGCGACTTGGAGAAGGTAAGAAGCAACCAAAAACATAACGTTGCCTTCTTCCTTCAGCAAGATCTTTGGATGAGCAGAATTCAAGGAGAATTAAGCAGCCCTAAAGGACGAATTAGGGCAGAATTAGTGCAGCATTCAAGGGTGAATTGTAGCAGCCCTAGAAGGGCGAACTTGGACAATATTGAGCAGATTATTAGGGCGAATTGTTGTAGCCCTAGAAGGGCGAATTTGAGCAGCTCCAAGGGGCGAATTAGGGCAGTCCAAGAAGGGAAAATTAGGATGAATTGAAGCAGTCTTAAGGTGTGAATCTGATAGCACATTAAAGACATTCAAAGGCAGATTCATAGCAGTTCTTGGAGGCATAGGTGAAGATCAAATTCATTTCAAAGTCAGATCTGAATGCTGATTAGGATCAATCAGAATTGGAAGAAGCTCCAAGTGGGCTGAATTCAACATCCATAGAAGTCACATTGGAGAACTTGAAGTCTGATTTCCGGGTACTATCTCTCCTTCTTTGTGATTTCATATTTATATCTTGTGCTTAGTGTTTGAAAGACTTCTATAGATTGCATATTCCTTGTGATAATCTGAAAACATTAACGAATGCTGCCCTACCTAAAGTGGATTCACATGTATCTTAAAACCAGAAATCCCACAATTTCCTCATTGTCATTAATCTGGTATGAGATTCCCCTAACTCTTGGTGCTCTTTGGCATTTTGGTTTTTGATTTCCCAAATTCCCACCCCTTGGCCTTCACAACATTTTTTACCTTTTTGGTATGCTTCTCAGCAGAACACTACTACCTGAACAAGAAATGCTACCTTCTCCCTTGCATTGTTTGGCATGCCATGAATGATCAGAGATGACACTGATGAATGCATATAGCTGCTCTGTTCTCATCCAAATGCCATTTGACTTCATAAAGGTATGGGTCAAGATGTGAAGCTAGGTCAGAGAACAAAGACAGATATGGACAACTCGAATCCGTTAAAAGCAAATCCTAGCTGCCACAAGTCTACAAACTAGTCCTTGGATACTTTCTGAACATTAAAAGGCTGTTTTGGCTTGCCTATGTCATCTAGCACCAACCTTAAGGTCGATTTGATTGCAGGAGGTTGTGTTGGTGCATGATGCATCAAATGCCTTGACTGGTAGAAGAATCCTGCAACCCTTGATGAGTTGCCATATTGCATGCAACTGAAAAGCCCTAAATATAGGGATGGAAGATGTAAGAGAAATTAATCATCTTTCATTTCTTCCAAGTGTTCAAGTGTCAAAATGTTGTGTGGGTTTTTAATTTTTGGAAGTCCAATTTGTTTGTTGGACAACTGATTTTTTGTAAATCACAAAAAGGTTTTCAAATGGTTATTGTGTTTGTAATTGACTATCTACATGGCAGTTTGTAACTCTCTTTTCAAGGCCATTATGAGGGGTCATAAATGAGAAATGACTAAAGATTTGACTCAAGCTAGCCCTCCAACTCATAGGTAACTCACCTAGGGTCACCAAAAACACACAAGTGGTCAAAACTACAATTTTTTTACCCTCTTAAAATCTCACAAATAACTGAATCTGAGAATACACTTTTAGATGCAACTTACAACTTAGTTCACAATTTGAACACAACAATACCCTACCCAACACATCACACCCATACATCATTCCACATTACTCATTTGCACATTACAATAGGAGAATCTTTGAATCTAGTTGTGGGTTTCCTCTTGGCACATCTGCTGGCATGAATATAGCAAGGGTATTAGGAATGTGATAACATTTTAAATTATTGCAAAGCTTTCGTGGGGGTCATTCCTCTGCTTCGTGTGGATTTTTGCAGTATTTATATGGATTATTAAGTATGTTCAGTTGCATGACATGGTATCTCTGATTTGTGCGTGTATGCAAATCTAGTTATAATCGTGATTTGCATGTGTATCTTCTTCTTTCTTGCAATTTGGGATTTCGTTACCCATCGGAATAGTCACTGGTCTTGGAATTGAATGATTAATCATGTTCCTTCACAGAAAATCTATCCTTATTTGCTTTTATGATTTAGTGGGTATATCCTAGGGAATACTATAAGTGAAGTATAAGTCATTATTTTGGAGAATTGTGTTGTGTATGCACTCATCTTGCACATGTGCAAAGATGTTGTTATCAGCTTTAAGAAGGTTTACACACTGCTATTTAGTTATTGGCCTAGTGACAAATCTTCGGGTCAAGTATGCATTGGTTATGGCTTTAGATGGTTTAATTTTTCTATAGTGTCCCCTTTTTGAAATAGAATTTAATAATATATAATTAAAAAATATAATGTAATGAAAATTTAATTAAGTTTAATGAATGATCAAAAGGTATGAAATGAAGAGTTGTGACCCCCTCAAATGTGAGATATAAAAGGGAGAAAAGTTCATTAGAAAAGAGATATGGAGGAAGGAAGAAAAAATGGAGCATGTGAATTGAGAAAGAGTTTATAGAAGAAAAAAGGAATGGGAAGAAAATAAGGAAGTGACTCCTCCAAAAGACAAAAATAATGAAGGGTTGTGCTCTTTCAAAGGGTGGTAATTGTGAAGGGCTGACTCTTTCAAAGGACAGAAATGCTGAAGAGTTGAACTCTTTAAAGGGTGGTAATTGTGAAAGGTTGTGACTCTTTCAAAGGGCAGAAATGATGAGTGTTGTACTCTTTCAAAAGGGTGGTAATTGTGAAAGGTTGTGACTCTTGCAAAGGGCTGGCATCATAAAAGGGTCGCAGCTGTGAAAGGATGTGACTTGCAAAGGGCAGACATGATGAAGAGGTGTGCCGTCTCCCTCACATTGGAAGATATAAAAGGTCCTTGCTCTATCTTAATGAAGACAAATCCTTAGCCTTGAAGATAGATTAATACTCTAGGATTGTGGAACTTTGATTTTGGGACCCAACATCCTCATAATATCTTTTTTGGTTTTGCTAACTGCAACATCTCCTTAAAAAGACTAGGTCTAAGCTTAGCGATAATATCAGAAAAACCATGACTTCCTTTTTCTGTTTTGCATGATATCTCTGTAAGCAATTGTTGACTAATTCAGGACAGAGAATCACCCCTTTGAATGCAATTGGTGCTTCTACATCAGAGCTTTGGATTAGATTTCCTCTCCTTCAGATTATAGTCATTTGTAAAATTCTTACAAATCGCTGTGCCTCCCTGTCCTTGTCCCTGATGCCACTGACCGTAGAGCCAAGTTGAGCCCAGGGTTGTGACTTGCATTTCATATTATCATTTACTGCATATACCTGAATATCAGAAAACATACAAGTTATAACAAATGACAAATAAATAGAAACATGGGATTGATGGATGTAAGCCTAAAGGTGTGGGTCTGGTTGATTGCTTGAGATGATATGCAAACCATTGAATATGCCTCAGGAAACTCATCCTTATTCACTGTTTAGTTGTGGACTCAATCATTTTTTAATGCAAGCTATTGACAGTGGGCCACTGGCTGTACATCTCTACATATTTTCCCTTTCAAATGATATTTTTTCCGGTGATCTTCAATTCATATCCAGAATGAATCAACCTGTTGATTATGCATTCTAAACAAAAGTTTGCCCGAGAGGAGTCTACCAACATGGGTATCTACATGGTTCAATAAAGCTATCCACAAATAAAAATTGTATGATCTATAATCAAAGGATGTCAATAATTGCAAACTGAAAAACTGCAAAGGGTGATCTGAAAAGTAAGAACTTGTGCATAAGTGTTGCACACACTATCAAGTTGAAGAGTGTTGCAAATCTTGTAAATGAGGAGAAACTCCTTTCATCCTATAAATAAGAAATATGAAGAAATTTGAAGGCCAACCTACACTCAATGAAGTCAAATTTAATGCAATTGAATTGTAACTGATTTCTATCTCAATGTATAGATAATAACCTCTAAGGCTCATTTGAGAGATAACTAATCCAGAGCTCCCAAAAAAGGTGGTTGTTTTCTGTAATGTCCCCTTTTGGGCACATTATCTCGTGCCTTATAGTTAGCCTTTTCATCATGGTCCGGTGGGCTAACCGAGGTTTGGCAGAGGATCAGAAGGGTGTTTGGCCTAGGTGTTTTCAGTTTCAGGCCAATCGGATAAGTTTCCATAGGGTTTCTAGGGTGCTTACTATTTATAGTAAGTAGGAAGAACTCAGTATTCCTGACATTTCAGTATTGGACACGGAGCGTCTCACCGAGAGCTTTCCTGCAAGCTATCACACGTCTCCATCCGAGTTCGTTTGGTCCTTCGTTTTAATGCCAGAAGATTCCTCACCTTATTTTACTATGTCACTTTATAACTCATGGTTATATTTATTTAAAAAGTGACTTTAAGTGAGAATATGAAAAGACAGAGAGGGAAACTGAAGAGTCACAACCATTGCTTTAAAAGAAAGATTGAAGGCTCATTTGAGATAGGCTTAGTTTATGATATGATATTTTATCTCTTGGAGATATCAGGAAGCTTCATCTTTTGAATTCAGCCTTCAGGACGAAAACCCTTTTGACTCAGAGGAGGATTGGACGTAGCCCCAGTTCGTCTCCGGTTCGGATTCACTGCAGAGTTCGCTATTGCATTCATAGGTTCTTTTCTGTTGATTGTCATTCTGCTGAATATTGTAATTCAGATTTTGGATTGTGGAAATTCCATTATTATTGTATTGTTGCTGTTTCACACAATAATATTACTGAGGTTTTATTGGGATATTTGCTGGATTATTGTTATCGAATTGATGATTTATTGCATGCATTTAAATGTTTAAATCTGTATGAGATTTATTGGTAAAAATTAGAAAAATGGCCGGTTAGGGTCATTACAGTGGTATCAGAGCTAGTTTTCCTGCCAGCCTGTGAAGTCTTAGCAGAGACAAATTTTCAGAAAGGTTTATCATAGTTTTCTTTTCCAGCCATAGCAGGCAAGGAGATAAGTAATTCCAGAAATCTCTGGGGTTGGATTCTCAGTTTATTATCTCAGTCAAAACCAGATTTATTAACAGTCGAGCTTCGCATTGGATGACGTGATGACTAATCAGTTTGTTATTAGTTTTAAATGCTGGGCATTGAGTGGTCTTTTGGCTGTGTAACGTATGTATGTTGATCATCAAGACTGAGCCTTCATCGTGGTGTTGGTGTCTGCAAAGAGACTGTACAGTCCGAGCGTTTTTGTTTGGTCATCATTCTACGGGAGTGACGACATTCTATATGTTGGACGGCACCACTTCTTGGTAATACGCGGGCTGCTGGTACTCTATAGCTCCTTTACATTTCGGGTGGTGTGAAACGTAGCTCGGGGTAGATTGCGTGGATTCATTATTTAGCATCTTTTAAGTTCGGGTGGAAAATATTATGCAGTGAATATATTTCCGGACTCCTTGGTGCGGTGGAAGGTATTGGAGATTAAAATAAGAGTTGTGGCGCAATTCAATTGTTCTTGTCAGTCGGAGGCAAATATTTCATTAATATTATCGGGCTTATGAATTTGTGAAAGCTGAGACTTATAAAGTGTTGCCGTCATACTTAATGTTTTGGGCCCGAACATTTAATTTGAAGCCGTGGCTCTTCTACGTTAATCCAGCGAATGATATTTAATATAGTTGGCGCTGAGGACTATGGTTAAAATACTTCTCCAACGGATTATTAAATTTTAAAGGCTGAGCTCTTATTGGCTACCGCCAATCATTATAAACTAGAAGGCTTGTTTAATAATGCGTAGGGCTGGTGCGATGTATTTCAGGGGAGGTCGATCTTCGGCATATACTCTGAGATTTAAATATTAAAGCTTTACGGGGATTATTCTTGTGCTTCGACATTGTAGAAGGCACTGTCCATGCAGCGTGTAGTTTTCATTGGGACATCTTTGGCCCCCTATGAGTTTTCCTCTTTCTAAGGATTTCTTCCATTGATTATAACTGGAGTTTAATGTTTGTACGATGGTATTTGGGAGCTTGTCGTGAGCTGTAGAAAAGAGTTTTGTCGTGGTTAAAATGGGGCCGCCATTTACATCTCAGAGGCAGGAACGTGACTATAGTATTGGCGTGAGGATACAGTGAGCGCATTTGCTTGGTGACGGGAGGTAACAGTACGACATTTAATCAGTGGCGCTTGGAGTATTTTGATAACTTCTGGGCAGGTATATTCCCGAGAACGGGTGTTGGGAGACTCACGCTTGGATTAAACCTCACTGTCGTATGCTGTAATAACTATTGAGCACTTTGGCATCGAGTGCTAAATACCAGTCTGGACGGCGTGCGGGGAAGTTGTCGTGGCATCCTGATTCATCTACGGCGCCTACCGATTGCAGTCCAGCCCACCGCATAAGCTACAACCATCCTTCATTGAATGACGCTCCTATGACAGGTGCATGAATCATATCAGTTCTCCTTTATATGCTAAGTGTAAGGTTCAGGTTGACAGTTTAACATATTGAAATGTGTAATGGTATCAAATATAAATAAGATGTCGAGTGATTTAATGAGTTGTGTTCAATTGGAATCCTATTTCTACTGAAGTATTACCACGCTGGTCTCTTGTATTTGGATTAGCCAGCATATTAGTTGATACATTCATTCTTCATTCACATGCAAACTTGGAAAAGTGAATTAGAGACAAATCATACACTAGACTCGTTAAACAATAGGCAAGAGTTCACTGTCAGAAATTAGAATTTGTTGAAACAAATTGAGCTATAACTAGTTGAGATTATTTTTGGAGAGTTGTCAAATGCATATTACAGAGGGGAAGGACGCAGCTTGCAGACTTAGGTATTGATTCAAGACATCTTACTGATCTGAATTGGATTAGTCATATTCAGTTTTCTGACTGTGATGCAGATGACTGCCATCCCCTCACGGGACAAATGTTGAATGCTAGGACTGTTGTAAATTAAAATCTATGGTTCTTAAAGGTTGGCTTTGGAATACTAGCTAGTTGTGTGACAATACAGAACAGAGATAGCATCTTGCAACTTGTAGAGGTGTGCATCAGATTTGGCGAAAATTATCAGAGAGAAGAGGATGCAGATCTGTAACAGTTTCAGGGCATTAGCACGGAATTGTAATTCAGGGAGTTGTTATTTTGGCTGAGAGCATACAACATTGAAGTATATGTTTATTGATATACAGGAACACTTCTTGTTGCGTATGAGGTTCGTTGTTTGTTCGGAAGCATCAGAACTGGATTGTTCTATTAAATTGGCAGAATATTGAATAGTATCCTCAAACAATGTTTTGTCTTCATCTCTATGAATCTGTTTCAAACATTAATAAGAAACACCACTATCTATGTAAGTGTGAGGTGTTGTTAATGCAAACTGTTTGACATAATTCCGCCCTATCTGGGTAGATGAATGAAAGAATTTTGATACAAACGGGACAGTCTTAAATAGTTTGGACCAGGGTTACCACAGTTGGAATTGGTTCCTAACTTGAACAACAAGATAGGTCATGATGGAGGGGTTGTTCAGCGACACACAAGCATGGAAAGACCTTAAACAAACACAACAAACACTCAATCGGGAATTGTAGCATTTAAGTGACACTTTCCAGGAAATTTGGAACCCCTAAGGTTTCATCTTCATCTACAGGTGCAAGTAAGAGACTTCATGCCATAACAAATGATGCAATTATGACCAGCCACCAGAAGTATTGCATTCTTCCTAAGAAGATTTGTGACCATCTTCCCTTTGCACATTTTATGGGTGTTCTAGAAGAGGATGATGATGGTTTGGATTCTACAAACTCAAAGCAACAGCTTAGTGAGAATGAAGCCACTACTATTCATAAGGGCCACAAGGTTGAAAAGGATACAATCTTGGATCACCTACCCGAGAATTTGAAGGAGTCTCCATGCACTAGGGCATCATGTCCTTTGGTTGATGACTATAGGGTTGATAAAGCTTCTTTTGAATTAGCTATTTGTGTAGCAACAACTGAGGAAAGTCATGAGGATATTCACTCTTATGAAGGTAATACCTTGATCCAACATAATGTTGATTGGATGAAACATAGTGGAAATATAGAACTCAAGTTGATTGATAACTTACTCTTTGAGATGAGTGCTGATTGGATATTTGAGAGTCCACTATTTGAGATGGAGAATGGACCACCTCTTGAAATTGATCAGGATTCCCAACTCTTGATCTCAGAGAGTACTTTTCAGTTAGTTGCCGATTATATCCAGGAGGCAGCTGCCTTGCCACATTCGATAGATAGACATAATGCTGATTGCAAATAAGCCTTTGATAGAAACATGGCTATCAGTTTGGCCAAGAAGTTCATAAGGAGAGAAGATAGTGTTGATATGTATCCCTTGATTCGTTTCCCTCTTCACACAGCTGGGACTCAACCACATTACTGTAACGATTCATCCAGTGCCTATGGTAACTCTACCATCAGAGATATCGAGCATGATGTTGACGTTTGGGCAAAGTCTTTTCAGTATGGGTTTGTTGAGCTTGGTGTGCCGATCATGCTTGATGGTGTGAATTTTTCACACAATTATGTGCATTGTACAATTCTTGGTATAGAGAGACAGTTATGGAATCCTAGTGCCGATTCGGGATTTCCAGTAGAGTTGGTGAGTGCATCGCATGTTGGCCACATCGTATGGGATGCATTTTGTTTTCCATTCAGCCTACCTACGAAGAACCTTCTTTTCTGATTATTGTAGGGGTGTGGGGTGAGTGATCGGTTTGGTATGCTTCCTCGCTTGCAGATGGAAGCCTTGTCCGATAGTCCGCATATCTTGCCTCTTCAATACAGTCTCCAGTTCAGGCGACAGATCATAGGGGCAGTGTTATGGCAGTTGGACATTTCTGGTGATTCACTCAGTAGGAGCAACAAGTATCAGGATATTTCAGCCAGCTGGGGAGATGGATGGCCCTTTTGCTTATGGGATCCAGGAGGGACATACTTGTGGTTAGTATATATTCAGGGAGTCGATTGGTGTGAGGTTTGGTTTCTCCCCACATTTGATCGTAGCGGTGCCAGTGCTCTCAATTGGAGTGAGGTTCTCAGTTGGGTTGAGGACTTTCTCATAGATGATGGTGACACAGGGCAGTTTGGTATGACTGATCCTGCAGTGAATTGGGATCCTGACATTAGACTGGTTGTTTTGTTGCTGTGTGAATAGCTTCACAGGTTAGGGCATAATATCTGTTTCAGTTGCACACGACAGGTTGGTGGAGCAGTTTCCCTGAGGTTGGTTTGGGATCCAGGTATTATGATCGCAGCATGCAGATACTGATTGCTTGAGGGCAAGCAATCTCTGGGAAGGGATGATTTGTAATGTCCCCTTTTGGGCACATTATCTCGTGTCTTATAGTTAGCTTTTTCATCATGGTCTGGTGGGCTAACTGAGGTTTGGTAGAGGATCAGAGGGGTGTTTGGCCTAGGTGTTTTTAGTTTGAGGCCAATCGGATCAGTTTCCACAGGGTTTCTAGGGTGCTTACTATTTATAGTAAGTAGGAAGAACTCAGTATTCCTAGCATTTCAGTAGTGGACTTGGAGCATCTCGCCGAGAGCTTTCCGGCAAGCTATCACACGTCTCCATCCGAGTTCGTTTGGTCCTCCGTTTTAATGCCAGAAGATTCCTCACCTTATTTTACTATGTCACTTTATAACCCATGGTTATATTTATTTAAAAAGTGACTTTAAGTGAGAATATGAAAAGACAGAGAGGGAAACTGAAGAGTCACAGCCATTGCTTTAAAAGAAGGATTGAAGGCTCATTTGAGATGGGCTTAGTTTATGATATGATATTTTATCTCTTGGAGATATCAGGAAGTTTCAGCTTTCGAATTCAGCCTTCAGGATGAAAACCCTTTTGGCTCAGAGGAGGATTGGACGTAGCCCCAGTTCGTCTCCGGTGCGGATTCACTGCAAAGTTCGCCATTGCATTCACAGGTTCTTTTCTGTTAATTGTCATTCTGCTGAATATTGTAATTCAGATTTTGGATTGTGGAAATTCCATTATTATTGTATTGTTGCTGTTTTACGCAATAATATTACTGAGGTTTTATTGGGATATTTGCTGGATTATTGTTATCGAATCGATGATTTATTGCATGCATTTAAATGTTTAAATTTGTATGAGATTTATTGGTAAAAATTGGAAAAATGGCCGGTTAGGGTCATTACATTTTCTTAAAGAAAGAAACTAATAAAGTAGCTAGTGGACGCATAAAGTTCTTGACGACAAAGGTAAACCAGAAATGAGGCAAAGAAAGCTAGTTTTGCTTGACATGAAAGATAAGGATGATAAACATATCAACCAGTTCTAGGCAAGGTGGCCTAAACTTACATGCCCTTAGAATACTCAACAGCAGCTACATGCTTATGTTGAAAGCCAATACAATTCTAAATTAAATTAAATTAATTAGAAATGCATCTGTTAGTTGGAGCTCTGTAACGATGTCACTTTCCAGTGGCCACAAGCTAGTTACTGAGTAATAGCATCCAAAGGGTAGTGTTTGGTAAATATATCACTACTTTCTTGTGCACAAATGATCATGGTGGCATGTTTTGGGCCCTGTACTGTTAAGTGCGTGCTTCCAAAAATCTTACCATGGAGATTTAAGTATTCATCATGAGCATACCTTGTTGCACCCCATAAAACTGCAGATCGTATATTCAACAGAGGTAGTCAATTACTGAGGTGTAGCTGTCTTTTCTCCTACTAGATTGTTATAACTTGCTACCTCCAAGCATAAAACTTTCCTAAAACATATTTACTGCATTCATGGTTGGAAGGTAGTGTTTTACGCTGCATTGGAAATAGCAAGGATTTATTATAAGACTAGAGAGCGCAATTGGCATTTTGAGATAGAAAAGCCATGTTATTTGTAGTGGATTTTGTGAATTCAACTATCACATCTTGTAAGAAATGTTGGTTTATTCATGGGAAAAAAAACAATTATTAAATATAATGCATAAAGATTCTTAAGCATATGTCATTGTACAATGCTTCTGTATTATAGGGTTGCTTGTCTTTACTGATAAGCTTTGATGGTTGATGTACTTTATTTTATTTAATGCAGTATATTGTTTAATAAGACATGGAGACAGATATGTTGGAAACTATGGCTGCCTCTAATTTATCATGTATGTGCAGACCAGATATCTCGGAATTAGAAGATAAGCTTTCAGAGCAGACTAAAAAGCTGTCAAGCCTACAACAAATTGTCAATGAGCTGGCTTCAAAGGTGATTGAATGTTTCTTGTGCAATTCATGTGATATCTGCACTTGTAAAACGTTTTATTTACTCCGTTGCAAGAACTATCTGAGGTGACAGCTCCCTTAAAAAATACTTGTGTAATTGTTATTTGGAAACTCCATATAACAACAATCCCTTGCCAATATTCATCATTTGAATTATCATATGACTAACCTTTCTTTGTCTAGTGTAACTGGAATTATCCTAACAATTAGTTACTATACCGAGTAGATTCTGCTTAATGTTGTGATCTTGAGCCTAGATTGGGCAGTTTTAAAAAAAAAAGATTGGGGGATATTGATAATGGTTTCCTGTTTTTTATTAGTCTTTCCACACTTTGCAAATTAATCTATGAAATGCAAGGTGACTTTTTTTTATAAATGGCATAAACCTTAATTTTCATTTGTACCATACAAATGTGTTTGTGTTGCTTTTTATGCGTTCGATTTGTTGTGATTATGAAATATAATTGAAGAATATAATTTTCATTGCTACTAACACTTGCAAAATTTGGCATATGTGTGCAGCAAAGCTACAATCCTAATGAGGACCACACAGAAGTAGAAGCACGATTGCGAGCGCAATTGGAATCCTTTCTTGAAACTGCAAGATCATTCAACATGATTTACACAAAGGTGATATTATCAGACTAATTAATTATATTAAAGACAATTGACGAAGTTCCTTCCTTTAACTAATGAGTTTGACATTTAAGAACATTGCTGCCTTATTGGAACTTGCCAATAAATAGAGTTTATATGTAGCATATACTGGAACTTAGAATGATGCCACGAGTGGAAATGTGTAGTATCAATGGGTCTATTTTCTCTCTCTATGCATGTTTGTTTGATATTATAACAGCAAAAGAGTTGAAGAGCAATTCCCTAAAAACGGTTACTAGAACAAGATTACATCCCCAAAAATCTCTAGTATGAAAGGGCATAGTATTATATAATGAAACTGGAAAGAAAGAAATCTTTGTAGTCCTTCCTAATACAAAACTGAGAAGTATGATTTGCAACAATGATCAATATTGTCTTGAAGAAATCTGAGAAATTTGCAACAAAGGACTCATCTTACCAAGACTGAAGGACCTTTAGTGGTTGGTAGTAAAAATGTTGGTTTCTATATGGCTCTTGTCCCATAACCTCTGTGAGTCTGTAGGTATTGTAAGATGTATCCAATTCCTGTGCAGTCTATGCAAGAGGACAGTGCTCAATGGGTGTATTAAAACTGAAAGAACTGGATATGCTGTGGATGATTTCACACACTCATTAGTGAGATAGGAATAAAGAGAAAATCAATTAAACTGGTAGTCTACCCTGACCTCCAAGTGAGTTGTCATTTAAAGTAACCGCCTTTTTGATTAATAGAGTTGGGTATCTCATATCTAAAGAATGTCATCAGGCTACCCATACCATTCCTAATCAGATTCTAGAATATTTTTAAAAATATTGCTCTGGCTCATAATTTCAAATTAAGAAAAATTCATAAACAAGATCCTTTGGTTTTGAAGAAAGCTCTTGTTTAGATATTCATATTTGTCACTTGAAAATTAGATGTTCCTTAGGGATGTGTTGATTACTATTGTTAATTTTTTAGGATACCTGCAAATGTAATAACACTCTATGTTGTATGTGTTTTTCAAATGCAACAATCTCTCTTTCATTTATATTGGAAATGAGGTTAAGAGAGACATGTCCCTTCATGGGACATGTCTATTCATTATTATTTATAAGAAAGGACATGCCTCTTCCCATTAATTATAATTTAATCAATCTTATAATGTGTCATCAATCAATTATTAATTAAGAATAATATAATAATTTAATATTAAATATTAAATTTCATATGATTAATAATAATATAACATATATATTATATTATTATTAATCAACATATATTATATGTATTCTAATGATCATACGAATGAAGCTACAAACATTAATACTCCCTCTTAGCTAGGGAGGATGATAAAAAAAATGTGTAGTGGTCTCCTGTGTCAACACCTATGACCCTTACCATAGCTACACAAAAACATCAACACTCCCTCTTAGCTAAAGAAGTTAAAATCCATAAAAATGCAATTCACAAAAGATCTATTACTTTTAAGAGAGAAGATATCACCTCATCGTGACATCAAGAGATATGGTCTGATCAAGAATATCAAGTCTCATGATATTCACCATAACTCAAAAATTTCCATAGGTAACGTATCCTTAATGTAAGGTATCATCTATTGTGATCTGTTTCAGCTATCACATGATGTCTATCACAATAGAAGGTCAATGGTCTGTTTAAGGAATTGAATCCACCATGCAAGAAATCATCTATTGTGATCTGTTTCAGCCATCACACGATGTCTATCACAATAGAAGGTCAATGGTCTGT
>MU224474.1:1302405-1324612 GCA_018584345.1 Thuja plicata
TGTAAGATCGTCACCTTTCAATAACTCTTACAAATACAAGTGATAATCATTTGGAAGTCGTCACTTCCTCATGATGTACACAGGGGGCAGGCCCATTAAAAATATGGAGTCATACACATGACATCCATCATGCCTCAGCGCAAAGGGTGAAAACAAGGGGTTTCACCTCGAACTTCTCTCACAAAGAAGAACTCATTGAGTAGATATCAATCTATTGATCATCCAAGATTGCTTAAGATGAATTGTCAGACTCCCTCTGAGTCTGATATCAATCTTTTAGCTCCTCTTCCAAAGTTACCTCTGAAGAGTCAGACTCCCTCTGAATCTAATCTTCTTTTTCCAGCAAGAGCATCTCCAGAAAAGATCAAGACAAATATCTCTTATAGTACGTATAGAAATACAGATGAGAGAGACTATAATGAGTAGATAAATGTAATATTCAAAGATAATAAATACTTATCTGCGCATCAACATCCTTGACACAAGTTGCTTCAATGAAGGTCCATATACATCAAATAAAAAAACACCTTATCATATTATTTGAGAGACATCTCCCCTTTGAATTATCTCCCCCAACTAAGCATGGTTCAAATGGAAATGCAACATTGGTTATTATTCTCCCCCCACAATGTACAATTTCCACTCTTATATCGTTGAACAATTCTCATGTCTTCTTATGAAATGAATTGATTACTCCAAGAGAGGTGACACTATATAATTGATGCTTTCTTTATGTAAATAGACACCCTTCCTTGAATGTATGCTTCTTTGTTATTGATTTACCACGATCATAACAAATTAATATATCTCTTTAATGAAAGTTGTTTTCAGAAATTTCACATAGACCCGTACATAGTCCGTCATAACTTTTGAATCCAAGACTTTCTCTCTAATTGCTTCGGTGAGATTCTTTGAAATTGGGTTTTCACCAACATATCCAAAAGTTAGCAAAATCCAACAGTGCATTTGTGAGATATGGTCCTTTTACCAAGACTGTATTTTCTAAGACAGTCACACATTCACCATCAACAAACTACTCTCTTACATTTGCAACCTGGCTCTGATACCATGTTAATGTTTTAGGATAGCTGCAAATGTAATAACACTCTATGTTGTATGTGTTTTTCAAATGCAACAATCTCTCTTTCATTTATATTGGAAATGAGGTTAAGAGAGACATGTCCCTTCATGGGACATGTCTAGTCATTATTATTTATAAGAAAGGACATGCCTCTTCCCATTAATCATAATTTAATCAATCTTATAATGTTTCATCAATCAATTATTAATTAAGAATAATATAATAATTTAATGTTAAATATTAAATTTCATATGATGAATAATAATATAACATATATATTATATTATTATTAATCAACATATATTATATGTATTCTAATGATCATACGAATGAAGCTACAAACATTAACAACTATCAATATGTGAACTCGTAAACAAGGTTCTTGTTTTGGGTCCTGTACAAGGTTCTTTTCATGAAACTATTTGTAGAAATGAATTTGATGATTTCTTGTTGTAAGATGGCTATTGGAGGGTTTCTTTTCCAATACTTTTTTGGTGTTTTGGTATTAAAATGCAGGTAGGTGTCCTCTCTATAGTATTTTGGCCAGTACATATTGTTAATGAAATTTTTTTCTTAAAGGGAAGGTCTTGAAGCCATTCTACAAGGTTAGGATTAATGTGTCATATTTTGTTTGTCTTCATAATGTATGGTTAAAATATTACAGTTCTTATTTTAATAAATTAATTTGTCATATACTGTGCCCAAGTTTGCAGAAGTGTTTGTTTAGGATGCATTTTATAATGTAAGAAAAAAATATTATGCTCACGTGAAGTATATCTAAATTTGCATAGAGAAAATTTTAGGGAAGGATGTGAATTATAATGAATATTCTTCAATTTTGATTTCTTAATTTATAAAGTTTACTGATGATAAATAAAATATCATTTTAATTTCCTTATGATTTTTACCGCAATACTTCATGAATTAACTAGCATAAAACAAGGAAAAATTGAATCCATAAAAGGTTGCAATAGGATAATGTGAGTTAGTTCAAATGTTGGATAATCTTACAAGGAGGAAAAACTGAATCCATAAAAGATTGCAATAGGATAATGTGAGTTAGTTCAAATGTTGGATAATCTTACAAGGAGTTTTAAACAATGATACCTTATAAATGGATTAAGCAATAGTGCTGACATCAAAATACTGAGATACATATCAGCGAGTGTTGGATCAGGCTGTTTAGCAACGGGACATTTTACAAAGAAGAGAAGAAGATAAAGACAGGCATGAGTCCAAATGAGATGAAATCATCACTTTGTTGAATAAGAAAGATGTCACAAAAGGACAATTTAGAAAGAGGGACTCCAATGCTTGAAATGTCGAATTTAAAGTCATATAGAAGAACATGTCTGGAGCAGTTGTGTGATTTCTGGTGTAAGAACTCATGATATTACTGAATGTCCATTTATTATCAAAAACATCAAAACAGATAAAAAATATGTGATGGTACAATAGACAAATTCTAGAGTAATAATAGTGAGGATTTAGGAACAGAAGAAATAATAAACCATCAACGTAGTAGTGGGAGTAGAGGACCATAGATTCAAATCTTAGAACATAAAAAGGACAAACCTTGAATACAAAGATGTGTATGTAATTAATGGGTCATTTTACCTAGGAATGGCCAAATCATGAAAACTAGATCCCAAAACTGTGTACCAAATGTTGTCCAAGTGACCAGAAGTGAATTATGATGATTGACAAAGTGGCTGAAACTAAAATCAAACAACACGGTGGAAGTTGTGTTGGAGCTCTAAATTTTTGGCAAAATTTAGAGTCCTATATAGTGATAAAATTCTAAAAAATGACATCCTAAAATCCATGCCCAATAATTGATGATATGATGAAGTATATGAAATGGGATACAACAACATATTACATTTTAATTAAAAGTTGAGGGATTAGGGAAGAAAGCTTTTTGACCGGAACAATCAAAATTCTGTAAGCAAAGGTTTCAGAGATGCTGGAATTTCAACCTTCTATAAAGATGATGTCAACAGAGAATGAAAATGATCAAATATTGCAAATCTAAAACAGACCTAGTTTGTAAAATCAAATTTCCTATCTCCAGTAAAAATCTTTAGTTTGTACAGTCTGATTTGGATTTTAGACCAAAGTCAAATCCGAAAGATAGGTAGTTATTAGTTTAGTTAGTTGATTAGTTTTTCTCAAAAGTGTTTTCTAAATTTTAATGAAAAATAATGTCTTTCACCCTAAAGGGGTATGAAAACTATTCAACCACATATATATGTGGTGTAAAATGTAATCATAAAGGGGAAACACATTGTATAATAGAATTTGATCACAATTGCAACATGAACTTCAATGTACTAGTTTTTCGATATCAATAAAGACAAGTGCTCTTCTTTTTATTTGTGGTTATAAGTTATATGTTTTCAATTAGTCTTTTAGATATTCTATGTATTAGAGTATTTCACTGTGTTGAATTCCCTGAGTATCATAATTCAAAATTAATATATAGTTTAAATATCAATTGAAAGATCTGCGTATCTTCTCTTGTTTTTATCGGTCTCTTAATTTGAGTTAAATTCGATAAGATTAGTTGTATAGATTGATTTGAATTATAAGTCAAGTGGAAGCCTGTGAAGTGGTAGTCTTGCTTTATTAAAAGTAAGTTTTTAAAACTGTCTCCGATTGTACATAAGATTGAAAGTTATCTGACTCTATAGCCCAAGTTTTTAGAAGGCACTGATCTAATCATTATTTGGAAATTATTATATTAGTTCATACTTTGTAGTTTGTAGATTATTAAATTATTTATTTCAAAGCCTTACAATTAGGATCTTAGTGATTATCATTTTAGTTAAGTTTCATATTAGAAATTATCAGGAGATTTGTTGTTTTCCTCCAAGGATCATTCACCATCTTGGGAGGAACTTTGTTTGTTTGTGTAAGAAGTTGTGCGACATAGAAAACTTGATAGTTCAAAGTGAAATCAGGCCTACCAGCCTTGGCTTGATTAAGCCAAAATTGTAGAGGTATCAAGTGGTGCATCACCATTATACCTGTCAGTTGGCCAAAAGTGAATCCATCGTTTTTGGGCACCAACAAGTTGAACAAGAAAATGATAAATATCTTCAAGCCTTTACAAGGGCAACTAAGAAAAGAGAATTGCACGTGGAAGTAATTAAACAAAGAACACAAGATGTTATCCAAGCTTTGAAAGATGTAAAACTATCAAGCTAGTCAAGTGGGATGGACGGAACAAGAGGAGAATATCCAATACAACATTTGGCATCATTAATTCACGGCAAAATGGCTGCAATTCTAATTAAATTACTGATGGACTACGTTAAGCACAGTCATCACACTACCAAATATAAAGAAGCAGCCAGTGAAGATAGAAAAATCGACAGAAGAAAGGGATGTATTATTATTGACAAAAGATGATGTTTCCAAAATAACTAAAATAACTAATAAAATAAGAGAGATGGTCTTACCAAATGCATCAGTTGATGAAGGTTCAGGGATAAATATAGTTATTAAATAAGGAAAAAATTTGAGTAAACCACCATTTTTGAAGGAGATAAATAAATTAAGACAGAATTGTGCTATTGATAAATTTGTTGGATCAAGTAATCACCATAGCAAGATAAAAATACAATATTTTTAGTAATAAGGATGAAATGTGGGTTAAATTAGTACGATGCCACTTTAGGATGCCTATGGTTAGAGCTGGTCAAAGCAATTCATTACTGGGAGGGAACACAAGGCTACTCAGTTAAAAATTGGGAAGGGTCTAATAATGGATACAATACAAGATCAATTAACACAGAGGAGGAACATTGTTCAAGTGGTGATCCAATTAATTAATTTAAACTTGATGGTGAGGGTATGCTACCGCTAGGTGAACGTTTATAAGAAATCATACTTGTGAATTTCATAGAAGCAAAACCACTTATAGTCAAGAACAAGTAGTTGATCGTGCCATGAGCAGCGCTTGCTGGTTAGTGGCAGGGTCTTGCAGCTTCCAATGAAACTTCTAGAAAACTAATGGATACTTAGAGAGGAGACCTTGATATGGGAAAATTCTGTGTTTGACAACTGTTGGTCAAGTTGTCATTGGTGACTGCAGAAAGGTTCGATAAATGTGCAATGGAACTACACAAGAAATGGAACTGTTGATTGAACAATTAACTAATAATTTGGTAATTGATGTTTTCCATAATCAAACAAGAGAGTAGATGATACAATTACAAACAGTGACATCAATGATTGGATGTCAGATATCAATGTGACTGTTGGTGATTACCGTTCCTAATTCGATCAATTAATTAAACAAGATAATAAAGTTATAAAACAGCACTTGCCAATCTATGAATCTAACCTGCAATAGTTGATAGAGGACCAGGCATGCATCTATTGATTAAGAATCATGATTGATGAGCCTGATTGGCATACTTTTGTTCTAGATTATGTATATGAGCCTGATGACCAGGTAATGGAACTCCCACCCCTTATAACTAGCAGGACTACCATTTTTATCTAATGATCTGAGAATACCACTGGACTTAAAATTCTCCAACTTGGCTCCTACGGCTTGAATGCCTCACCTACTTGTCACCTCTTTTTCTACTCCTTTAGGGCATTTGCTGTCATCTTTTGCATCTTTTGCTCTTATACCTTGAATGCTTTCTCGGAGTTTTCTGACGTCCCTTTTTTTAAATAGGATTTAATAATAAATAATCATAATAAAATTAAAATACAAAAGAATAAAAATAAAATTCAAATTAAAAATATAAAATAATAAAATTGAAATATAACATAATTATATTTAGTTAAAAATGAAAAGTTGTGACTCCCTCAAACATGAGATATAAAATGGGAGAAGCGAACTTCATTTTAAAGGGGGAGAAAGAGGAAGAGAAAAGGAAAGCTTTGAAGCAAGGAGATTTAATAGAAGAGAAAAACAAAATGAGAATAAAATAAGGAAGTGACTCCTTTTAAAGGTATAAGTTATGAAAGGTTGTGAAGCGTCTGTAGGGTGGTACTTGTGAAAGGTTGTGACCATATGAAGAGGTGTGATTCTCCCTCACATTAGAGGCATTCAAACCTGCAGTAAAAATATCAATGGATCTTATACATGATTTCTTGCTTATGAATAAAAATTGGGTGTTTACATATATGCATGTATTTATTCCATATGAGTTGGAGGAAGTAAGCTAGGGAGATGGGGTTTACTAGCTCCTCCGAACTAAGTACGCCACCTCAAGAGGGGGAATTCGGTCCATCATTGGACATTCCTGCCTCTTGTGGACTAAATGATGAATTGATTACCCCAAGAGATGGATTTGGTCCTAGTTGGACGTACCTGCCTCTTGTGGGTTAAATGATGAATTGAATACTCCAAGAGATGAGTCTTGTCCTAGTTGAATGTTCGTGCCTATTGTGGAATAAGTGATGAATTGATTACCCCAGGACATGGATTTGGTCTTGGTTGGATGTTCCTGCCTCTTGTGGGCTAAGTGATGAAATGATTACCCCAAGAGATGGATCTGATCCTGGTTGGACATTCTTGCCTCTTGTGGGCTAAGTGATGAATTGATTACCCCAAGAGATGGTTCTAGTCCTGGTTGGACGTTCTTGCCTCTTGTGGGCTATGCGATGAATTGATCACCCCAAGCGATGGATCTAGTCTTGGTTGGACATTCCTGCCTCCTGTGGGGTAAGTGATGAATTGATTACCCAAAGAGATGGATTTGGTACTGGTTGGATGTTCTTGTCTCTTGTGGGATGTAAGAGGAAAGGCCATATTGAATTAATGATTGGTTATGTGATGGTACCCTTCAATTTGGGGAAATTGCAAAGGAACTCCATCAATTAGATTGAGTTAATGTTCCTAACCCTAGTAGGAAAGATATGTTTTATTGGTTATGTTGCAATTGTAATTTTAGGGCAAAAGCTAGGGTGTTAGAAAAGCGAACATTACAAGTTTCCCCAACTATCTCCTCCTACAATGTAATTACTCCTTTTTCCTCTTTGCATTTCTTTTCCATCACTTGCGGGCCCACCACACAATAGTGCTAGATTGGGAATATCACTCTAGCATGCCGACTAGCACTATGATGTCCTTGGGAGAATTGAACCTTGGCTTTTAACACGAGAACCAAGTGGTCCCATCAATTGATCACCATCCCTTTTGACACCGACCAACATACTTTTACTAACCATGCTAGAAGATCCAAAAAAATCATTAACAAAGAAACCTAGATTCTCAAATGAAAAAGAGCAGTGCAGAATGATTACTAAAAAAATCAACTAAATGGAAAGAGTGAAGAATTGAACATGCATTTCTGGTTTACAGCAACAAAGGACATTAAATGCAACTATTGGAGTGCGCAAGAATGCCAATACAATGAAGAATACAACAAAGAATAAGCTATAAGAATATGATATAGATTTTATCCATGTTTAAACAAATGTTAAATCCTGCTAGGAGCTTTGCTTCTCTATTTGGTCTTGTATCATTCAGCTCTTGATGCTGGATTTTCTGTTTTTCAGCCATCTTATTTTGCCTTTCTTTATAACCACCTTAACTACTCCCATTTGTAATCCCAATTCCTAAGCATTTGAGAACTTGGATCACCAATTCCAAAGTGGCAAAGATCTTGACAAACTACATCATGAAAGAAATCGTCAAGTCCCATTCATTGTCACACATTTTCAATGATCAAACCAAGGAAAGGTTGCACTCTAAATGATTATGATGGCAAGAAAGTGCGGCAATGCAGTGATGAGTTTGAGTATCAAGCAAAGGCGCATCTTTTAGCTGGTGATGCAAAGTCAAAGTGGCCATGGTGGCTGAAATGCTTGACTAGCATCAAATATTAAGTAATTTTACTTTTTCTAAGTGGCTATACTAAAGAGAATGTGTGACCAAAGTAGCAACAATGGTTGAATAAAATGAGAAGGGAAGGCAGGAATAAAAGAAAATCAAAATTTTGCACATGTGTTGTGGTGATGCCATTTACAAGCCGAGATTAAAATGAGAGGGTGGTCAAAATATGTGACAAGTTAATAGAAAGGCAAAAATGGAAGTACAACTTACCTTTTTAAAATGGTAATGCCACTTAAAAGTGCCAATTTAAACAGTCAAGATGGCTGAAAATCACAACAAACATCAGCCATTTCAAGGGCAAGTCATTTCGCTCCTTTGATGTGGTTTAGAGTCAAAAGTGTGAGAGGACTGCTAGAAAAGGTGACCAGCTGAAGACTTGAGGCTGTCAAGTTAAAATCACACAATTAAGGTGGCATTGCCACTTAAAAACTGCAATTAAGAGGCAGCCATGGTTAAGCTATGTGAAGAAGTATCAAAGACCTCAATTTTAAGTGATTTCACACCTTTCAAAGCTGGTTATAATGTTTAAAAAGTGCGTTTCAAGTGGCTGAGGTGGTAAGAAAGGGCGACCATTTGAGAATTTTCAAGATCAACTAAGTTGTGAGCCAGCTGGATATAAAGGTCAAAAAGTATGAAATATGACAATTTTTGCACATTCTAGTTGTTGTGCCAGTCAAAATAGTGAATAAGGTAGCAGTGGTGGCCAAAACGTGCTATATGAGGTTTCATTCATCAAATAAAAGCAAGATAAGAAAAAATGAAGGGTTAAAAAGGAAAAAGTGACTTAAGGAGAAAGCCTAGTTAAAGCAAGGAAATTTGAAGCAGTTTTAGTTTTTGGTAGCCTCCTCTCAGTGGATAGAATATAGAGTTTCCTTAAAAGCAATTGTAAAGCATTATTTTATAATTGTTTTTCCCTAGAAGCTTCTCTTCAAGAGCTTACAAATTGAAACAAGTGCTTTATGCACATAGAATAGGAAGTGTGTGTTAAGCTCATGCCACTGAAGTCTTTGTTGAAGTTTTAGAGTTTGAATTTTGTGTTGTTATTGTGCAAGTTTGGCAAGTCAAGCAATAATGAAGGTTCTTGTTTAACTGTGATACATTGATATTCTACCTTTGAAATTAACTTTGTATGCTTTGGAGTTGTTGCATGCATTTATTCTTGTTCTTTGTCAAACGCTGTTATAAGTATTCTGTTTCTTATTCAAACCAATCCATGTGTTGATGCGTGTATCTATTGATCTCTGTTTTAGTAATTGGAAAACAGTATTGTTTAAATTCATGTTATAGTTTAGCTGCAAAAGAGAGAACTTCCCAGTGATGCGTACTTTCAGTCATGCATTGCTACCTTCAAGATTTAAAGGTCGTAATCATTTTTATCAAGTATTTTGTTTACATGCAAAACCCCCAAAAGATCATTTGTACAAGTGCATAATCCATATTCTAGTTTCCTGGTTTTAGATTTTAGGAATAGATTAAATTAGACAGCTTCCCTTGCTATTATTTGTGCAGTGTGCATAATCGGGATTCTAATATTACTTGTTTTAAATTTAGATCTTAGGAATAGATTAAATTCAGGTAGCTTACTTTGCTAATTTTGAGAGAGGATTTCTTCCCACTGTTTTGTCGTGTTGTCATGAAAGTGACAAATTTAAATGCTAACAAATTGTTATTGCAGTATGCCAGTATCCTTTGTTGAACTTATCAAAGGTCCAACTTTTGGTTTTTCAGTTCTGTCAATGTAATATTTGCTTATAACTGATTTTGTATCTTTTGCCTGGTATCTTGTAGCTTTTGGCTTGAGAAGTGCATGGTATTTATGGTGGGCACCAAATGGGACTCTTGGCTATGTATATTTGTATTTGTGTTCTGTTGCTAGGGTTTACACATTTTGGGTTTATCACTGTTCTTGTCTCTAATGTTTAATTATTCTAGCTATAGTCGTAGTTACCTTCTCATCTTCTAGAGTTCTTTTCTGCATTATTGCATCAATATTGTAACTGGATGTAATTTTGAGTTCCACTCACCTACTTTGGTTAGTGACATGAATCTAAACTTTATCTTTATATCTTCAAGATTGGTAAGGATGTGTGTTTCTTATATCCATTTTGTATGTGACTGAAGATAAGAATGGCACTGAGCTATTAATCCTGGATGTAATGTTTTACATCAAATGGCTCTATTTTGTTCAAATTCATTTTATATTTTACTTCTCGTTTGAAAGTGAAAATAAGAAACTCAAAAATATGTTCATGGACTCAAAAGTGCTTGCTCGCTTCACGAACATGCTATAGAGATGGAATGAAGGTATGGCTTGTGTTTTATTTTTTTCTTGTTTCTTGATAATGTTACTTGTGCCCAGGAAATTCGACCATGGACTCATATGATGGAGCTTCCACAACTACATGGTTTGGGCCCAGCAGCAAATGATTTATTGAATACCTACAAAGTGTTGCTAAAGGTTGTATCTCAACTTTAAATCTCTAATTTTCCTCTCAATGTGGAAGTACATGGACAAGATTTACCTGATTGGATATTTGATACATGGTTGACCTTCTAGGCCACTGGGTAATCAACTCAATTATAGAATATCTTGAACTCACACACTTTCTCTGTCCAAATAATAACCTAGCATAGAGAGTAAATTGGACAACTGGATCAATAGTTGGTCTTGCATGATAATAAATGGCCTCAAGGATGTTTAAATCATGTGTAAATGCACACCCACATGAATCTTTTATATGTTGTACTTAAAATGCAGCCTTGATGTTTGCAGAAGGTAAATTGTCTTACGGGGTTGCCTTATTTTGCTCTTAATGCTTTACAGTTTCTGCGGAACCTCCGAAATTTGAGGGATTCATATGCAGCAGTTGCAATTGGGGCAGATGCAACAATTGACAATGATTCAACTTCTCCAAAGTCATCATCTGTTACGAAGATCATCTCAGAGTGTGAAGAAGCTTTGACCACTTTGAATCGTGATCTTGGAATTCTTTCAGCAGCTTGTGTACGAGACCAAAGATCAGAAGCTGCTGATGAATAATAATATTGATCAAATGTCAACTTTCTATGGCATGCTAATGCTTCTAACAAGATTGATCGGGAGATATGGCACTTAAGTTTTGTATTGAAATTAGTTTTGGCAATAGAGAAAATCGATTGCCTGTAGTATGTTGTATATATATGATAAAGCTATTCCCATCTTAGTGAATAAGACCTGAGCAAGTGATTAATTATTTCGTCTTGGAATCTAAACACGGTTGCAATGTGAATTAATCTTATAAATCTGACTTGTTTGTTCGGCACAATAATTTCATAATCTTTCACACATTAATGAAACTTCCCAAGAGATCAATGCCTACTGCTAGGTGCACAGAAGCTCGGTGCTTATAATATCTACCTTGATGTTGGGAACATGCCCAGGTCATTCACATTGAATTCACAACCCAAAAGCTAAAAAATATAATTATATCTTGATATGAAGGCTTTCAGTCACCTTATTTAACCTGTGTACTTATAGAGAAGACTCCTGTTTATATAACCTTATCTACCTATTTTACAAGCTTGAAAACAACAAAAATAAATCCAATTAAAATGGCACACTCCTAAATAAATTTATTCACTGAGGTATTCTTCTGGTATAGATTGCATTCATCCATTTGAAACCACTCTTAAATTGAATATAAAGCAGTGAAAATGTAACGATCTTCCTTAACTCCATTTAATATAAGCACCTAAGAGGACGCATTTGATACGCTGCAATCAATCCACTTTTAAATTGAATACAAAATAGTTGTAAAAATATAACGATCTTCGTTGAACCCATAGGATAAGCACCTTAGTAGCTCCTAAATTACAATGATGTTTTTAAACAACCCACAATTCAATATTTTTGAACCTTCAAGATTTCTCCCTTTTCCTCTATTCTGAAATATTTAAATCAATAATTTAGAAGTTCTGTACTTTGTATTGAAAACTTATAAAAATTAAATTAAAAGAAAAGCCCAACACTGTTACACCCATTAGAGGGTTAAGAGATGAGACGCCTCTGCTCCCTTTGTTGTATCCCCCACACTGCTTGCACCTAATATATCAGAACTTCATAAATTTGATTGGAGCATCATCCCACAACGTTTTCTGGGTTGCCTTTCTCATAAGGAATGAGTAACAAAATCGAGATGATGGAACTGGTCTGAGTTTTGAAGATTGCACTTTCAGAAGGATATTTGCATTAATTAATGACAATGTAATACAATTTCTAGCATCTAATTAATATGATTACTTTATGTTCACTCTAAGATTCCAAAACACTGTTTTGGAAGAATAAACACTCAGGTGCCTTGACTAGTGCTAGTGGCAATAAATGCCCAATAATTTTTGAAAAATAAAGCATCAGGTCTCTGGACTGATGCTAGTGCCAATGAACGTCCAATTACAGTACTGATGATGGGCTGCGGGATCTTATCTTCAAAGATCAGTTATTTAACTATATCTTATGGTGAGTGGTATGCATTTACAAACATGGACTTACTTTATGAGAATGATGGTGTAAGTCGTAGGCCCTTTACATATTCGAATCTGGTTATTCCATCAGATTTCTGGGACACTCTTATAAGTAAGAAAATAAGCAAGCATTTAGTTTTTAAGGTGTGGTACGAGGCAACCAAGAGTACTTCGTCATTATTGCAAGACTGGATGGGCTTAATTGAAAATGCATATGTTCCCCAAGCAAGGGGTATTAGTTGTATGTTACAATATATGAATTAAAAATATAGTTTGGTGATACAATAGGAGGCTTTTCTATCATATAAATTGAATTGTTTTGATTCACTTTAATTTAAATTATTATTTGTTCCCGTCAGAGAACTATAATGGCAAGGGTTTTTGCATTTAGCTAGTTATTAATAATAAAAATTAGTAAATCAAAATTAAGAATTTTTTTTATTAAAAAAATATTTTTCTTTTTTATTAAATTATAGATGCATATTTTTTAATAAAAATATATCTAGAATATGGACAAACTTTCTATTTAAACTTGCTTTCTTCCCCTAAAATATATTGGGTTTTGTTGTACTTCAATTCACTTAAATAATTCATGTCGATTTGATTTTTGTGTCAGAAGATTGATCTGTTTTTCTACTTATTTTTTAATATTTAAATATTAATATTATTGTTTTTGTAGTGACATTCTTGAAAATATAATTTTTTAATGTGCATAGAAGGTTTTTAAGATACTGTCAGTATTATGTGTAGAAAATGACGTTACCAGTTTTTTAAGGAATCATATATTAAAAAAATGTTTATTTCTGAGAGATGTTAAATAATAAATAATAATTTAGTTTTTGAGGTATCATAGTATTACTTTTTATTTATTTCTGATTTGTGAGGGGCAAACTAGTCTAGAGACAAGATTTTGGTATAACTATGTTTTTAAAAAATAGTTTAAGTCATATATCTTAATATATGTAATGAGTTTCTTTAGTATGAATAATTGAAAAATACCTTTATTTGAGTATTAGGCAAATAAGTGATCTCACATGGGTAAACAAATAAATATAAATAATTAGTTGAAAATTTTAATATAGATGAAGGAATTTTTTTATAAAAATTAAATTTTATTTTTAACATGTGTAAATTAACTTGGTGTAAAAGTGCAAAAGTAAATTGTCTTCTGGAAATGAAATGTAAACTTAGGTGTGCAAGTCTCGACCATTAAGAGTTGCTAAAGCTCCTAGATTTTTTTGCAAAAATCAATTCCATCGCATTGTTTCTTTCTTGAAAAAAATGTTGGATATATATAGTTTGTTTTGCAATAATTCTTATCAAAACCTTTTGGATCAGTGAATACAAGTCTCTTTATTTTCTAGAGGTTCGATTCACCCTTCTAAAGAGGGTAGTGGACCTTACATGAACCATGTTAATGTGATGACCTCTCTTACCAGCTTAAAGACACATGTCATGTTTATGTAGCATATTGTGAAAAACAAAAATTTCCTAACCCCTTTAAATATTACCATAACCATAACAATTTTTTGCCTTTCTTTTAGTTCTTGCATTTTAAAAATTGCGACTCAAGCACTAGCAACATATGTAAACACTGTGACAAAATGTTTTAAAATTTGCCCACACCTTTGCCTATGTCTAGTATGTTTTTGATATTAATCAACAACAAAACTTGGGTGTTGACCCTTGCAAAACCACTGTCTGAGGGTGTACAAACACAACATACTAACAATACAAAAACATCAAAAGCTGCCAATAACATAGCTAATAAAGTAATTAAACATAGGTTGTAGTCAAGTAGCCTATACATTTCTATCACAGTACAAAGTAGTACCATTCATAATATAAAAAACTGAAATCCTACTCCTACAACCAAAACCATAGAACAACAGACAAGAGTCAAGGAATCTAAGCAGGCTAACAAGAAAAATATTCACAAAAACTCCAGAGGGGTAGGGGGTCATAGCCCAGACCAATCAGAGATAAAGCATTATGGGAGGGTCTGATGTCACAACCTGACTAGTGTAACACGTGTCCAATCTTTAGTAAGGAATTTGAACAAATCCTTATAATTGCCTTCATCTTGTCCATCGTTGTTGAGCATCTTACATTGCAACAAGCGCAACGAAGTTGTCGAGCTGTGCATCACCTGAAGGTTGAAATTGGAAATGCTTTCTAATTTTCTTTCCACCTCACTCAATATGTTCTTTAGACTGTCCATCTTAGTTTGTAGTTTGGCCAAATCTGATGCTGAAGCTGGATTGGAGTTAGGCGAAATTGGATTCTCCTCATTTAGTAGCATGTCAATATCAGTATCAATATGCCCCTGCTCCCTTTTCAGAAGTGCGGGTCGAGTTGTTTGAGGTAGACTTATTCAAGCTACCAAAGCATCAACTTCTAAATCTTCACACTCCATAGTCTTGGTCTTCTCACTTTCCTTTTCAAATTTTTGATTTCCTACTCAGTGTTTTCCTTCGAGACATAACCAACCAATAACTTTTTCCCTTTCTTTGGAGAAATGGTGGCCAATATGTTAGATCTACGACAGGTGCTGTGCTCTTCCTTGTCTTTACTATTTACTTCCTGAACAAAGAATTTAGTTGACTTGGTAGGGGGGGGGGGGATTTTTTCCTTTCCTCTTGGAGGTGGACAACATAAAATCTTTACCTTTTAAGAAAGCCTCAGGAGCCGGTGTATCAGAATTCGATATGTCCGAAGTGCTATGATAGGAGGCAATTTTAAGGGCCCTTGGGTGCCTAATACCATTCTTTTTTCTTTGTCCTGGCATATCAATGATGCTAGTAGGCGAGGGGGATTGTGAAACAAGGGTCTCAGACAACAACGGGTTTCAGCGGGAAGAGGGCCAAGTGGAAGTGGTATAACCTAAAAAATAAGATCCTTCATAAGAAAAAAAGTAACAAGATGATTTCATGATTCCCGAAGTGGTTAAGAAGAGGCATATGGTAAAAGTAATAAACTTTAAATGCTAATGTGACCATCTATGACCCTTGTGTAATGCCATCTCATCATTTGAGGGTTCTCTTTCAAGTTATTGTAATTTTCATTATTAATTAGGGGTCATCTAGGCAAAGTACTACACCATAGATGGTAATTAATGTCCTCTGGATGAGGTCTTTTCATAATCTGACACCGTCATGCCACATCATTACCCTCTATTCAAATTCAAAATATTTTCACGATTCTCACACCACTGCTTGATACATAACAGGTTAGGGTTATGGAATACTTACACTGTATGGTACAAAGGAGACACCACCTCCAATACAAGCTTTTACACATCATCCATGTTGGAAGTTGAACGCTCTCCATTCAAGAGAGTTTGAATGCCGACTAAGAGAGAGTGAAGGTTTTGCTAGCACCTCAGCCCCTCCCATATAATAACCATTAGCAACAAGAGAGTCTACTACCACATTGCTCTCCATGTAAAGATGGTTGATAACAAAGGAGTCAAAGTTGTGCAAGAGCCTGTGAACATCTCCCAAAATGCCCTCAACTGGCTAATTGAACTTGGACATCCCTTTAACAACATCAATGATGAGCTTATAATCCACTTCATTGAAAGGGTTATAATACCAATGGAGAGCGCAAGCTTGAGTCCCCAGATAAGGCCCATTCCGTCAGCTTAGTTATTCATGTGTTTAGGCAGTGCACCACTGTAGCGAACAAACAATAATTTTTTTGGTGTCCGTTCTTATTACCTCTCCAGTAGCAACCAACCCTTAAGAGTGCTTCGTAGTACCATAAAAGTTAAGCTTGGACCAGCCAGGCATATGAGGGGTCCATTTTGTGCTTTTCCATTTTATATTTTTAGAGAAATCAAGCTTCCCAAAGGAGTCTGGGAGTCTCCAATTCCTTGCAATTTGGTGATCAAAAGGAGAGGGAAGGATGGGGGGCAAGGTCACGTAGTGACAGCCAAGTTTTCTACCAACATTATATGGAAAATACAGAAAACAACTTTAGGTGGGAATTCCACACCCTAAAAAATATTTTTATTTCTTTTCTTCCAAATTACCCAACTCAGGTGTGGAGGAATTTTCCACCAAAGTTGTTAAATAAGAGGATTATAAGAGGTCCCTTCCTAGTTAAAGACAATTTGTTGAACATCTTTATTCATAACCCAATCGGTTTGAAGCAGGTGCAAAATTTTTTGCCACAAGTTGCACGTTAATGGGAAGTGTATTTGCAGATGATCAAAAGACTCCTCATTCTATTTGCAAAGGACACAATAGTTTGGTAGCTAAAATATTCACTTGGTGAGATTGTCATGTGTAAGGATTTTGTTATGCATGACCATCCATCAGGACAGGTTAACCTTAGGGATAAGTTGGGAGTTCCAGACTTTTTTCCACGGTTTGCCACAATTACCCTCATAGACAAGCACGAGGTAGGAAAACTTCACCATGAATTCACCATTGGCATTCTTTTTCCTGACAAAGCTATCATCTCTAGGAAACATTAGAATTCTCACCTCCTTGAGTCTTCTTTATAAATCTAATGCCAAAGGCATCAGTTCTTGAAGGCCCTGCCAGCAAAGCGAAATGCTTTTCTAGGATCTAGACTGACCAATGTAGTCCTCCACCTGAACACCAAAGAATCTTGTAGAAAACTCATAGAGGTCTCTATAGGCTAGTTGAGAGGATAAGGGTGTCTCATCCAACTAGATATCCTCCTAGAAATGAATCATTCGACCATCACCAACATGTCATTTCAAGCCTTGCAAAAGAAAAGTTATGCAATTAAGGGTACTATTACATATCATGGATCCGTTGGGGAGCCATTTCATATTAATGAAGTAGTAGAAGCTTTCCTTGTTTAGGTATTTTGCAGACATGATATACGCCAATTGGCTTTGTGCCTTGTAAGGTTCCAACCAACCTTTGCAAGAAGAGCTTTGTTAAGATGAGAAATTTTCCTGATGCCCAGTCTTCCCATTGTCTTTGGCTGGCAAATGGAGTCCCATTTGACCAAAACCATCATCTTCTTTTCCTCCATACCTAACCAAAGGAAGTTTACTTGGATTCTCTCAAGTTTTTCAGCCAAATAATTAGAGATTCGAAAGAGAGAAATGAAGTAGATGGGGATCCCTTGGAGGGAATGCTTTAAGCATTGCTATTTTCCAGCATTACTTACAAGTTTACCCTTCCATTGCTATTTTCCAGCATTACTTACAAGTTTACCCTTCCATCCCACCAACTTGTGTTGTGTTCTCTCAAGTATCAAGATTCAAAAGGAGTTGGAAACCTCTTTGACTGTGAGTAGCAACCCAAGATAAGCATTAGGAAGATTAACACATTGACATCCAAGAGTATTTTTGATTTGTTCTGGAGATTATCAAGAGTGTTAAAAAAATAGATTTTTCTTTTGACATAATTGATGTTTTGTCGTGACACAAAAGAATATTAAATGAGAAAGCATTTCCAAGCTCTTGCTTCATGCACTGAATTAGTACCAAAAAGGATTGTGTCATCAACAATCTGTTGTAGGACAACAGGGGGCAGGGTGGAAGCAGAAAACACCCCAAGGAGTTTATTCTCATTTATCATTTGCTAGAAATTTACCCCTAGGACTTCTGCCAACATAATAAATAGGTATGAGGATAAAGGATCATATTGACTGATAGCTCTAGCTACACCAAAAAAACCCCTAGGAACACCATTGACTAGGACAAAATAACGGATTGTGGTCATACATTCCTTGATCAAGGCAATCACCCTAATGTCAAAGCCAAACCTTTCAAACACTTTGAAAATGAAGTCTCATTTGACTCTTTCATACGCTTTGCATATGTCAAGTTTGAATGCCATCCTTGACAACCTCCTTTTCTTCCTGGAGTGGAAGACTTCGTGGGTAGTAATGGCTGCATTAAGGATTTGCCTCCTAGGCACAACCATTTAGCTTGTAGTTGATAAGATTATCTAGCATGGATTTAATTTTGTTAACCAATATTTTGGAAAAGATTTTATAGGCCGTATTACAAAGGCTTATCGACCTAAATCATGAACAGAGAGCGGCTCCTAAATTTTGGGGATTAGGGCAATGAAAGAGAAATTTAAAATTTTAAGGCATTTTCCCATTCCAAAAAAATATCTAGTAACAATAATCACATCCATTCCAACAACGTCACAAAAAACCAGAAAGAAAGCCAGAAGGAAACCATCTGAGTTCGAGGCATTGAAAGCACCCATAGAGAAGGTGGCACTCCTCACTTCCTCTGTAGTAATCAAAGCCATCAACGATGCATTGTTGGCCACAATAACAACCCTTTAGAGATAATCTAGTAGCTGGGCTTCCAAAGCATAGTCAATAGCACAACTATCATCCCTGCAAGTCTTGTAAAAGTTATTCGAGGCGAAGAGACTCTGCTTCACATCCTCCCTTATGGCCTCACTATGTTCATCTCTGAGGCTAAGAGTAGTGTTCCTTTTCTTATGTGTGCTGGCTGAAAGATGAAAGAAGGCTCAACTTTTGTCCCCTTCTTTCAACCACTGGATTCTGGACCTCTACTTCCATAAGATTCCCTCCCTATACAAAACACCTTTCCATTTGGATCTTAAAACCTCCCCTTCTGCATGTGTTGTCATTGAAAGGTCACCCCTGGCCATTTGTTCCTAAATAGAGGTTAGCTTCGTATGAATTTATTTTGTCTGCTAAAAAATACACCCAAATGTGAAATCGTTCCATCTCTTCACATTCCTTCTAACAATGCTTAATTTTTTAACCACATGATACAGTGGAGTCCTAGACACTAGTGAGTCCCACCACTTCTTAATGCAAGAATGAAAGTCAGGCCGAGTGTTCCACATGATTTCATAATGAAACAAGTTGTCCCTTATGTAGTCTATTCTTCCATTCCAACAAGAGGGGATTATAATCAGACACTGTTCAAGGGAGAGCATTTAGGAAGGAGTTGAATCTTATGTCCTTGTTAGCAAAGAAAAGGAATATATCCTACCTAACATGAATGAGGTTCAAGCCTTTCCCATGGTTTGACCAAGTGAACAATTATCCCATTATATCAATGTCGACTTGGCTCGTAACATTAACAAAATATGATAAGTCAATCATACTATTAGTATAGTCCTCAAGCCCACCCATTTTTTTCGTGGGGAAAAGTGACAAGTTGAAGTTGCTAGTAAGGAGCCAGTGTGAGGTACTGAATTGTTGAATAAGGGATAAGATCTCATCCCAAACCTTTTTCCTAGTAGTACAAGAGTTGGACGCATAAACATTAGCCATGAACCAAACATGGTCCTCAGAGGTGAGTTTGGTAATTAATACATTTTTATTAGAGAAGGTCAAAACCCCATCAATCTTACGTGGATTCCACATGTGGAAATACCACCAAAGGCACCATTAGCTTCATTCATGCAAAAGTGTGAGCTCGACCACAAATACCTTGCAAGAACACTGGAGGAGAGTTTTTTCATCTTTATTTCTTGAAGGAGAATAATATCAATACCGTTTTCCAAAATACAATTGGTTTTTGGGAGCCATTCAGCCCCCTCATGTTCCATAAGAGGAACTTCATTTCTTCATCTTGGTTGTGGAGTCAAGGGTCCTCTACTTGCCATTGTCGATTTCCCTTGTAGCTTCTCTTTGCCTTGTGACACGTTGCAATGGCTAACCTGCCTTAGTGTCAGTTCCAACATCAACCTTCTTGTTTTTATTTTTTGGATCATCCATCCATCATCACCTGTTGAGGTACTAGTAGACGCTCCTGGTGATGAGAAGGTTTTTCTTATAGGGGGGTGTGAGAAGTGGTTTAGATTAAGTGTCAGCACCACTTTCTCCAGTAGGGATCATGATAACTCTCGGTTGGGGTATGAAAATAGTCTAGTTCAAAGTACCGGTCAGATCCTTCTCCTGGTCCTAGTCATCTTTCTTAGGTGTTTCCTATCTATGAAGGGATATTCATCACTATTAGAATTAGAACCCACAACCTTTGGAACCGCAATGACCCTTAGAGGAGAGGTAGATATACCCTTTAGTTTTTGTTGCCCCTTGAGAGTTTTGCAATCAGAAATCACACAACCTAATTTGTTACACTTGACAGAAGACCGTAGCATTTTCATATACCAATGCTTGTGTCCACTTCCCCAATTTAGATTGCAGGGTAATAAAGTTGGGGAGAGTTTTACTAATAGCCTATTAACACAAAAATGAGAAAATACTAACCTAGATTTCGCCTTGGTGACTTCATCTATGGAAACGTAATTGCCAAAGGTGCTGCCAATCCAATGAAAAATTTGTTCATCCCACTATTGAGCAGGAGACCCAACATACGAACCCATATAGGGGCTATCCGACTTGGTTCAACAGTAGGGTCAAAGCCCAACTTTCATCTACAGATAGAGAGGTGTTTCCCATAAGTCCATGAACCAAACAAAACAATACTCGTGTCCTCTACAACTGTAAATTTGAAAAGAAATAAGACACCAAGCATTGCACTAGTCACAACACTTCCCTTAAGTTTCCATCTCTAAGAGACCCACTTCCTAACCATATTAATGGTTGGTGTGAATTAAAAGAAGTGACCAACCAAAGCATTGTTCATCGAAGAGACAATATGATCAACAACATCGGGAACCCTGATAGTCATTCCCTCCATTTGTGCACACTCTAGCACATCCTCATCTTCTCCCTCCCTTTAGCAACCGCCTACCAAGACATGTTTCCACCCTTCAGAAAAAGCGTTGCTTTGACTCTTTGCCTAGATCACCTTGTCAAAAGCTGCATACGGGACTGCATAGCCAACCTTAGCCTTACTATTTTCAGCTTCCAGTGTTGTGATCCTAATAATAATAGGTTTCCGTGTAGTGGGACCACCAAGCCCCTCTTGCAGGGGATCTACAGTTGATAATGAGGGCTCGCCGCAGGGGATGTACCTCCCATCACTATCATTCACCATGAAAATACAAAAGTTCAAAAGTTTTTGATTAAGGTAAAAACAAGTTTTGAAGGGGCCCCGAAACCTTGTACAATAGGTCAAAAGAGATATTCAAAGAGGCACTCTCTAACGAGACAAAAAACCACCACCACGAAGGTTTTAAAATAGGCTCCCTCAACCTAGACACAAAGGAAGATACCATAAAAAGAAATCTAGCACCCAAACAGAAATAAAACGCTGCAAAGAATTAATTTTACAGTTTAAACCAGCAGCCCAAAAGCTTCCAGCGAGCAGCAAAACATCTGCTAGCAAAGGAAAGCACAAAAAAGTTATTTCTTCCCCTTTTGAGACCAAAAAGACATATCAAAAGAGGGCGGACGTTTTGATTTTTTCTTTCCTTTAACAGAGGTCCACCCATCATCCACATTCTTAGCCATTTCCAGCAAAGAAATCGAATCAATATTCAGGTCCCCCAAAACTTGAGGTTGTCCCAAGAAAAAGCCAGGAGAATCCAAGGAAGCCGCATCGGAAGATGACTCAAAAGCAACCTTATCAGAAGAAACCAACGAGGATCAAAAGTTCAAAAGTTACAGAGCGAGAATTCTTTTATTCCAAAATATAGGGGTTTGCATATAGTTTTATCTATTAGTTTGAATGCTTTAGTTCCCAATGTCTAGTATGTTGCTTCTACATATCCTTTCAATTATTTGGTATCCTATACTATTATAACAAAATGTACGCCTCTCTCTCCGGTTTCCCACAGCTTTCCAAGGGCGGGGGTTAGTAGCAAAGGTTCACAAGTGAATGCAAATCAAGTACGCAATAACTACTAAACGAATAACAGAAACGTGAGCAA
>MU224474.1:1341426-1365055 GCA_018584345.1 Thuja plicata
CATTTATTTAATATTTGTTTTCAACATGTGAGATAATTGAATTCTTTTTAATTAAGAATTGCTTAATTTGATGAAATTAATTTAATTTAATTGAAATTAAATTAATTGGAAGAATTTAATTAGTAAGTTTAAATATTTGGATTTAAACTATAGGAAATTGAGTTTAATTGATTAAATAATGGTAAATAATCATTTAAAGGTTAATTAATTAAATAAAATTAATTATTTAATTAATTTTGAGAATTGGATTAGATGATTTGAGGAATGAATTTAGAAGAAAATAGATGATTAATTAATGATTAAGAAACCATTAATTAATAGATGAAAATTAGTGTTTTTAATGCAAAGTCGCAAGCCTGTCCATTTTAGGGTGTCTACACAAAACAACTAGCATTTGGCAAGAACTTCGTTGTATTGCAACCCTGTTTTAAGTGACCAAATTTTTTGAAATAAATTCTAAATCAACAAAATTTGTTTACACTGAACAAATAAACAACCTCTAAATCTAAATTAATGAGCTTTATATTGAATAAATAAACCTAAAAAGGCAAATAGAAGAGAACATTGAAAAGAATTGAAAAATAATATTGGCAAGAGTATGCATTTAACTAGTTATTAATTTTAAAAAAATAGCATTTAAAATTTAAATTTTTTTCTAAAAAAAAAATAAATTTTTATTTAAATATAGATACAAAATTTTAATTAAAAATATTAAAAATACTAACTATCTTCAATTAGTCTACCACAAACTTTCTATTTTGACTCTTCTTTTAAAGCCTACTTTCCCCCTAAGATATATTATAAATTATTAGTTCAATTAATAAATACTAAAATAATGTACGTTGGTTTGATTTTTGTTTGAGAAGATGAACCATTTTTAATTTTATTTTTAAAAATATTTCATAGTAGTTTTTTTTGTGTTTGAAGTGTAATTTTATTATTATTTTGAACAATGTAATTTTTTAAAACTATTGTGTAGAAAATGATGTTAAAAGATTATACATATTAAAAATGTAGAGAAAGTTCACACTACAATGGGTATGGGTTCTTGTGAGGTTGGAATGTGCAATTTTTGAGTAGTTAAAACGATTTTGTGGATGACTTCTATTAAAAAAAAGGTAAATCAATTAAATTAAATGAGAGGTAAACAAATGTAGCCTCTATAAACTCATTCACTCATTACAATAAAAAAATTACATAAATTTAAATAATTAGTTCTCAAATTTCAATATAAATGAAGGAATACTTTAAAGAAAATAAAATATATTTTAACATGAGCAAGTAAACTTGGTTAAGTGTGCAAAAGTAAATTATCTTCTGAAAACAAGATGTAAGCTTAGGTGTGCAAAAGTAAACCCCCAAAATCAACTTCATTGCATTGTGTAGGATATTGTGAAAACAAAACTTTTCCAACCTATTTTAATATCACCATAACTATAACTTAACAATTTTATGCATTTTTACTTGCACTAGAATTTTAAAAATCAAGACATGGAGGCACTAACAATGCATGTAAACACTATGACAAAATACTATAAAATTTGCCCACATCTTTACCATTGTCCACTATGTTGTTTCTACAAATCCCTCCTAGGCAAGAATTTAGTCTTGTTTTAAGTAGTCTGAACTACAATAAAAAAAGGGATTGTAATGATGTGAGTGGATGTGTATGTTAATATGATGAAAATTTTATAAATAGAATCTAATTTTATGAACTTTGTTTACACTAAAATTAAACATTAATTGAAAACTTAAAAAATGAAGATAAATAGAAGAGAACATTGATATTTTTTAAAAGAATAAACAAGCAAAAGAAATTTCCATAGTTATGAATTAGAGATTTTGTAAAAAGATGATGTATAATATTTTGTTGCATTATTTTTTAGATTTAATGTTGTTTTTAAAAATATTATTTTAAATTTTTTAGACTAATATGATAAATATGATATATAAATATAATATTAAATTTGTAAAATAATGTAATAAATAACTAGTTGGATCAAAATTGTCTTTATAGTTTTTTTACACATCATGTATGAAGTGAATTGTAATATTTCATTGCTAAATAATACATTGATACAAAAATGAAGAGACAATAAAACCAAAAATATATTCCAATCAATCAAGAGATTGTGGAAAACTAATGTATTTACTTCAAAAATATTAAAGATCTAATCATTTAAAAAATTGATAATAAGCTAATATGAAGTTCAATTTTTTTCATAATTGATCCCTTCCTATTATTTTCAACTTAATCATAATATCTCCTGTTTGACATGTTCAAACAATATACATTACATTACAAAAGCTGAAACTCCTTGTTGGTTTTTACTTCAAACAAACATTAAAATCTCTCTGGCTGCTTCTCAGCTCAAACCCTATTGTTTCCTACCCAGGAAATGATCTACCTATACAGTAGCTTCCCAATTGGATTAAGGTAAAGTTTCTATAATCTGCTGTGTTGGTGTTCAAGGGGATGCATATGATCACTTGGGTTATCAAGATAGGAAAGAGGACTGCAAAAGAAAATTTGGTACCTTTGGAAATACATACCATGTGGTTAGAGCTGATACAAAGAAAATATGCCCTTTTTCATTCAAATACAGGGTTTCAATCTAAGTAAAAATATATAAAAGAAAGCAATGGAATTTATGCCAGAAGAATGACTTTACATATGAAGCTATCGTTGTCTTCCACCATGGGAGGAAAACAGAATTTGCAAGCTAGCAGTTTGGTTTTTTTTTTCTTTTTACACAGAAATCTCTCGAGTGCAAAGGTACAGAAATCTACTAATGGCTTTGCATATCAGATGAGTTTTCCTATCTTGTGATCAACCATTACCATTTCCAAATTGCCAAGTTTGAACTGCAATGTAACATAATCCACCCACTGAAATGGATAAGGTAACAAATGGTAAGAATAACAGGGAAATAAGGGTAAACAAAACCAGTGTAAGGGCGTTGATGTAATAAAAATGGAGCACTGGTAAGAATATGACACATTCAAATCGCCATGGCCCAGAGAAGGCCTTATAAAATCTTGAAATGATCGGAAGGCAGCTCATTAGCCCAGTGGAGAGACCTGAAAGTTCCAGAAAAAATATCCCCCAAAAAAACCCTAAATCCTGATCAGTTACAGTTGACAAAATCTGCCTCAAAAAAAACCCCAAATCTAGGCCTACCTGAGACCCTCACCACTTATCTCTGTTGCTCCACCCACAGACACCCAAAAAAACATGAAAGCCCTACTAAGAACCCAAATGAATGGCCTTTCAAATGGGTGGTGGAACATAACAAAATCTAACAAAAGCCAACCATTACTGTTCAAATGAAAGCCCTAATAAACACCTAATTGCATGGCCTTACAAATGGGTGGTGGAACAGTACAAAATCTGATTAAATTGATCCATAACTACTCAAACCCATTTGAAACATAGGGTTTCAAAATTTGAAGCTCAGCATACCCGAAGAACTGAAACCCTCGAGGATTGTGCAGAAAGGACAGGGATGTGCAGATAGGAGAATAGGAATAGGGGGAATAGGCAAGATTTAAACCAGATACAGCACACCACAACACCATACCCGTTGTAAGTCTTGCCTGGCCTCCTATTCCTAACGCCCCTCATACTGCAGCTCATCGCTGTCCTGTCTGCAATGGATTCTCTTCATCTTCCTAATCTCGATTGAAGTAAAATTCCAGAGAAGAGGTATAAAGCCCTACACAGAGGTGAGAAAAATAACCCTAAGAAGACAAGGATAAATATAACTTAAAACAACGTGCTACAGATATGATTTTAGAAATCGTATTACAACAATATGATTTTTACTGATACGTATGTTTGTAATTTTTAGTTGAAGGTATTATCTTTATGAAGTGGACAGTTAGCTTTACGAATCAAGAGTACAGAATGTTGGAAAAGAGAATTATAAACATGTTCTTGAGAAGGTAAAGAAGTGTGGTGTTGTTAGTTTGGACGAATCAAATAAGAGTAATTGTGTTCTTATTTCAAGATAATATAGAATTGACTTCATTTTTTAATGGATTCTTTTAACTATAAAGGGTTTTTCTCCATGTAAATATTGTGTTGTGTAATTCTTTTATGTTTGTTTTTTATATAAAAAAATGACCAAATAAGGGTGTTGACACTTACAAAGACGGATCGAAAAGGTCATTTAGAACAAGGTGAAGAATAGACCATTAACAAGACACTAGCAGCACAACTAGTAACCCACATCAAGGGTGGGTAGACAATTTACCCACACCTGGGGAAGAGAATGAGAAACTGAAGAACAATCTTTCCTACGCTAGTAGACAATGGTCTAGGAAATACTATCTCTAGGATCCCCATTGCAAGGGGTAGTAAATGGGGAAAACCTCTTTATGAGACGATATGCACAAGGGGCAAAGTGCTAACAAGGTTGTACATCATCAACCAAGGGTTGGAGCAGAGTAGGAGTAGCAATTAGAGAAGGGTCCATGTGACCGGAGGGGTCCACACCAACAAGAGGTGGAATAGGATCCAAAGGGTCGAAGGAGGCCAGATCAACAACATGAGCATCATCTTGGGGATAGTCATCATCAACCTATGAAGAGTCATTAGAGGAAGAGTCAGAAGTCGGGATAGTCAAATGATCACCATTATCATCCTTACACCAAGTGCTTGTGCCCTTATCATGTGAGAGAGAAGAATCTGTCACTAAGTGACCAGTAGAGAAGCACCAACGATAAAATAAATAAATGAGGGAAAAATGATTGAGTCCATGACCTATCCCCAACCATGAGAACCACATCCCTAGGAAGAGGTATGGAGATGTCAACGTCAAACAATATGCATGCAAAGGTAGAGAGACGTCTCTTCAAAAGTCATGGTATCATCCACCTTTAAGAAATGACCAATAGAGTTGTTGATTGCCTCAAAACAAGATTTCTCCCAAAAATGAAGGGGAAGATTGTGAAGACAAACCCACACTAGATGCACACTAAGTGGTTCAGTAAGAGGGTTGAAGGAGACTATCCAGGGTTTGGCTAAAAGAGAGTGAGTCCCCCAAGCTCACAACTTACTCAACACTAGATCTCGATCATCAGAAGCAATAAAAAACCCCTTAACACAAGGGAAAATGTCAATTTCACTAGAAGCTAAGGGTCTCCAAGGATCTGTCACCCAACTATAGTAGATAAGGCCAGAAACCAACAAATCTACAAACCAACTAGCAACATTGGTAGAAGTCCACATTGTCCACCACACCAAGGCCACAAACAACCACAGGGGAGGTCTTGGCACAAGCAAGAGGTTGGTATTTTCCCTTAGGAGGAAGAGTAACAATAGATATAGAAACACAAGCAAAGTTTCGCCCATCAGTAGCAAAAAGAGGCTTTAGTGGGGACTCCAACATTAATGTCATTAGCGTACTAAAAAATAGGTCTCCTAGAAGAGACCCCAGTGTCAGCAATCCCCACACCACCAAGATCATATACATGCACATCCTCAACCCGAGGTGGAATAGGGAGACCATGTAGCAAGCCAACATCCCTTGCAGCAACAACTTCAACACCCAACGCCCCCATCGAAGACCCAACCACACACTCAAGTAGCACTAACGTAACAAACGAATTCAAAATGCAGGCTGGACGAGAGATGATTGTGGACAACTTTATTGCATCGGACAATTGTTAACCATAAAGTTTCTTTTTTTATTTGTATTTTCTCAAATCTCCAATGATATCATGCAAATTAAATTTCAAATCTCCATATTGTAGTTGTTTTCTTTTATTTCTAACAAATACATAGGATTTATTTATAGCAATGCCCATGAAAAAATGATATTCATTTGTAGTTGTCTCGTGTTGTTGGTATTATTGATATTATAAATGGGTTTACTTTGTCCCATATTGGACATTTTTATTTTTCAGTTCATATGATATGTACGTAGAAAAACCTAGTTGTTTAAAGCCAATTATCTAGATGATATCTACTTCTCTAAGTGATGCATTTACAAGGTCAAATTGAGTCCTTAAGTTGGTTATTAGCAATACTCTTTGGCATATGCACAAAAGAACTTCTAGGTGAAGTTGTTTGTCACTATTACTAATGTTTGATTTACATTGTGTGTTATTTGCAATTGAACTATGTAGTAATTTCAAAATATTTTTTGTGTCAATCATCGGTCACAAATAAATGCATTGAGAAGTCAAAACTTCGTTTCTCAAATATTCTTATATTTTTTTCATGCAACTCATATACTTCTCAATCATTTGTATTGGCTCAAAATTTATTATGTTTTGTAATGTATCATGTAATTGAAATTAAGTTGGCTAGTCACTATGCTATCAAAATACTATTAATAATATAAAAACACATTTAAATATTTATCCTAGTATTTTTGCAGTATAGTGTGAAGTGTAGATAATTTTGTCCTAACATGTGCAAATTGGGAAAGGTCATTGTCTAGGAATTCTAAATCTACCAAAGTAAAGGTGTTGTAGATAGTGAAATGGTTGATATAATGTATTGTCTATTTCTAAAGTAATAACTTTAGTTTAATTCATCTTATCTCCTTAATAAGGACATATTCTATGTTTTTAATAACTTCTAAAAACATTGCAAATGATTGTCTATGTAATGGTTGCATTTCTTTAATTGGAATATTTATGTTGACATGTATTATTGATGCAATAATGTTGAATGGATCAATTCCTATTCGAGCAAGTGTGAGGAGTGGGTTTAGCTTTTTTATATAATGAATTTTGAAGTGCACCCTTGATGCAATTTATTAGATATGACTTTGTTGTACTTGTACTTCTTTGAATGCTCATATGCAGTGACTATTTTAAAGCACAATCCATCTAGTCCTTAGTATTGATAGTCGATGTCACTATATCATACAAAATTGAGTGTGTGTTGTCTTCTTGTTGAGACAACTTGTTTGCATTCATGAATTGAATTGTAATGCTATGTAAATGTGGGAATATTTTAGCTATTCCATATGTGGTTGTTTCCAAAATCACATCATATAAGAATTTCAATTTTATTTAAATTAGAATTTGTAGCAAGTCGCATTTGGGATAATAATTCCCATTTAGACATGTTTATATTAGTAATCATGTATGTCTCTTTATCACTCTATTTATCATCTTCACAACTATCATAACTTTGTTTAGTGTGTTTGGCATGCCATACATAGTATTTATTTTTCATGTGTTTCTAATTTTTAGTACTTCTTTTTTGAGACTTATATTCACGCTTATATTACAAAATTGTTTGTATAGAAGTAGCTTACTACAACAAAAAAGTTTAAAATTTATGAGTCCTCTTTTGGAATAATGTAAAAACATATAAGCACATTCATAACTGATTTTTCTTTTCTCTCTTTTCATTTATGCTTCTTTTTAGCCAAGAAAAAAGAAAAAAAAATTTGTTACTTCAATTTTAGTGTAACTATTTATAGGCTAGGTGATCATTGCAAATATGAGTGTAGGTAGTTATATTGTATGTGGGTTTTATTTGTATTTTTTTCAAGCTAAGAAAATAAAATAAATTCAGAAACATTTAAAGATATAAAACTTCAATTACAAATAAGAAGAGATATTTTTTGGAGCATATGACATTTTACTTTTCTCCTAATTTGCAATCTACTATAGTCTAAATAATGAATTTTTGATATACTATCAAAGCTATTGGTATGTAGCTATTTGATTTGTACATGTTCTCGTTAACATACTCACACAACTTTATGATTTCATTTAGCTTTAGATGAATACTTTTAAATACATCAAAGAATAAGTGTTCTTGAAATGATAGGTCAATAGTTTATAGTAGCTCTTCATTGTGAAAGTATCTTATGATTGCATATGTTTAACTTGTATACTTTTTTTTGTTAGTTTAAAATTATTTTACCATTATCATCATATTGTAAGGAAGCTAAGTAGTATAACAACTTCCTATGTTGAGCTAATATTGAGAGGATGGTTATGCAATATTTTTAGATCTTTACAACAATTATAGAAATTAAACACAAATTACATTCATACCAAAACACAATGATTTATATGGAAAAACCCTTTCAAAACACAAACCACACACTCCAAAAGTTGCCCCAATATATTATATATAAATCAATAAGATTACAATATACTTGCAAAGAAAGATCTCACAAAAGTATCACCAACCAAAGAGCCGAAGACAACTCAATAATCATCAAACTATTATAAAATACAATAATACACACTTGTAAGATAATGCCCTAGTAGGGTGGTCCCACAATAGCGTGGTTTGGCCAACTTTGACACTGAGATCAACATTTTGAAAAAAAATTTCACTTTCGAACACCTATTACCACAAAACTATTAGGAATTTGAGGATGATGTAAACTAGAGTCTTTTAGCATTTTCTTTCTAGTCTCTAAATAGATTAAAAAAAAATAAAAAAAATTGATTGGAATCCATTTTTCCTTCTCCTTAGAAAAGTGGTTTGTGTGAAAAATCAGTGTTTTAAAGGAGTGGCTATCACTTGGATCAACATAACTATTTTTTCAAAAATGCTAACCATGTAATTATTTGGAGGTTATATTTGTAACTTCAATATCTAATGGATGCAATCGGTTTCATTCATTTTGGTTCAATATTTCATAGTTTAATAAGTTCTAAAGTGACAATAACTATAATATAGACATAGGTTATTTTGGATCGCTCTAACTTGTTCTATATATATCGAATTCATTTTTTCTTTTTTTGATAGAAAGGTAACACAAATACTCTTTTCCTACAAATTTTTCATAATTTTTTTGTAAGTTACTACTTTTCCCGAAGCCTCGAAGAGATATGTTGTTGAATGACCAAACAACCTATGTTTAATTAAAGTAAAATGTGAAAGTGAAAATGAACTCAATATGTATTAAAATTATAATCATTAGAAAGCTTGCCCTGAGTAGCATCATTTGACATTTTTTGTTTCATAAAATCATCTTGTTTGCTCCTTGTTTCAGGTCTTGAAAGACCATTTTTTGTAGTTTTTTTTTGTCTCCTGAGGAAAACTTCAAATTTGGTTCCCACGAAGGTTTCTCAAGGCTTCGTGCGAAGGGGTCTCCGCGCGAGGACCCCCATGGGAAAATTTTGACGGGAAAAACCTCGTCGGACTTTTACCCGACCTAGTTCGGCTGAGCTAGGTCGGCTAATTATATTTTTTTATTTTTGTATGGTATAAAAGTAAATGTTTTTTTTTTCATTTTTCACACAATTGCAATCAAGTTAATTCACATTTTTTTTATTATTGATCTGATTTTTTCAAAGGCATTTTTTTGGAGGAGAATTGTTATTGGTGTTTTTCTCAAAGAGCATAATTTTGGAGAGGAGAATTACTATTAAGCTGATATTTTCTAAGACTTTTTTTGAAAAGGAGAATTACTACTGACAATTTTTTGGAAGACATTTTTTTGGAGAGAAGAAATGGGGAACAAGAAGGGAAGGCAAAGTAAATCTGCAAGAAAAAGGTCACTTGGTACTGAACAAAGAAATCGTGAAGCTGCATTGGCATATTATTATAAAACTAAAGAGGGTATGGACCTAGACCTCTAATTTTACGTGCCTGAAATTTATGGACCTATGCTTTATTTTTCTCTAATTTGATTCATTTTTGTGCATGTAGCTCACAATCAACATGGTCAAGGTGAAGGAGAAGCTCAAGTAGGAGGGTCAAGTCAAGTTGAAGAAATGCACATTGAAGAATGGTCAGGATCACTCCCTACAGATGCTCAAGCAATGGATGTTGGAGAAGGGTCAAAATCAAGTGCTCCTATTGGTATGGATGAACTTATAGATCTAGCTCAAACTATAAAGATAAATATTAATTATAGAAACTTAGATCATTTACTTATAATGGATGTGGAGAATTTGAGATCACTTGCTAATGTTCAACCCTTAAGTCTGCCTAAGAAGAGGTTAATGAATATGATAACACGAGAAATATTGGCTAAATTTGATAATTTTGAAACACTTGAATAAGCCCAATTGCTTTCAGTTGTACATATAAAAAAAAATTTGGAAGGGACATTAAAATTATTGGGTATAGACACAACATCAAAGAAGAGAAAAGTTGTTGACATGAAAACTGATATGATTGAAAATCTTAAGAAAGGTTTGAACCAAGTAGGGAAGCAATCTCGAACTAAAGATAAGACCATTAAAGAAAAGTTATGTTGGCATCCATTGTAGGTAACACTATGCTCTGAAACATACAAATATCATCAGTTTCATCTCGGATTGGTTTTAGTAGGAAACAATATCACGATATGTTAATAGTAGAATTCTTTTGGATGATAGCACCTTGGAAGGAAATTGGGAAATCGTGTGTAGAGATCCTCATTCTGATACGATTAATGAGGGAATCAAGAATTTGGTCACATTGTTTTGGAATGATAATACTCATCCTTCATCAGACAGTAGAGATGTTATCAGACATAGAATTGCAACTAATCAATATGAACATCATACAAAACATTGGTTGGACACAACACAACATGAAATACATATGTTTCATTTTGTAGTTCAAATCCTAATATAAATAATGGGCAAACATGGTTTGAAAGATTGAAGCCATATTATGTTAGGACAAACAAAGTGTTTGAAACTTGTTGTCGTTATCATATTGAATTTGATCTCCACTATCAAGTTTTATGAAAGCTTATAGAAGACACTTATGGTTTTGAATATGCTCCTCCTACTAGATGAAGTGAGTTCATCTCATCCATTTTATGTGACAAAAGAGATGATGTAGTTGGTAAAATAAATTGCATAAAAGGAATATGTGAAACATGTGCTGATTTGGCTCTTTTTCATTTGAAAAATGAAAACATTGATGTAACAAAGATGGTAAATTGCAAGAGTTACAAATATGTAAAGAATGAAATTTTTTTTGGGAAAGAATCCAAAAGGTTAGAATATATTGAAGAGGAGATAATTTCTGGATTATTTATGGACAAATTTAAAAAATTGATTCAACCCTACATTCATCATGTTTTTTTTGCAAAGTGGCAAGCACAACAATTTCAAATACTGAGAGATAATTTCTCACTTGGAACTATTCTATCAGTTGTTGATTTTGTAGAAAACTATTCCTTTGTTCATCAAAAAGCAATTCAATCAGAATATTATTTTTCAGAGCATATTACTATTATGGTATATGTATGTTATCGACATGCACAATTATATTTGGATGGTATTCAGAGAACATTTGAAGCACGGGTTATCAAGAAGGAATATCATTTTTATATAAGTGATGATAAAGAGCATAAAATTCATTATGTAGAACATTGCTTCAAGATGTTTTTTGCAGATTTGAAAGAAAGAGGCATAAAAATTAATAAACATTATGTTTGGTCAGATGGATGTGTTGCACAATTTAAATCATCTAGACCATTTTATGCACTATGTAGATATCGTCGTAATGAAAACATACCACATGTGTGGAGTTTCTTTGAGAGTGGACATAGAAAAGGTGAACATGATGGTGTTGGAGCTTGCATCAAACGTGCTCTACAAAAGTATCAATTGAATTATTAGGGAGTTTGTATAAAAAATACACATGATGTTGTTGAATGGTGCAGGACGCATTTCACACTAAACGAAGATGGCACATCATCAGGAATGACTCAAGTGGTACCACATAGAGAATTTTGGGAGATAATACGTATGCATGCATTTTTCAATTATGCATGTGTGATATATTTATTTATTCTTGTTTAAATTTTACATTCTTTATTCAAATTTATAAAATGAAATTCATCTTTGTCTCCTTTTATACACCATTATTTATGCACGTGTTCAGATGTGGATAGAAAAATTATGCATGGTTGCAAGAGGATAGAAAAGGCGTGATCTTTGCATTCAGTTATGAGTACGAATCATCACAATTAGATGCTAAACACTAGGGACTACTCATGCTTTTGTTGTCACTGCATTGGTGACAATTATAAGGAATGCACAAATCAGGAACATGGACATGTAGGTGCATGGAATCTGGTGCCAATATTTTTACTGATACATTTGATAGAGATGAAGATGAAAAATTTGATGACGTTCCTTTGATTTCTATTGATTACAATCATATCTTGGGATTGGTCAAAATTGGTAAGTATAACCAATTGAGTTTCACATTATATGTCATTGAGTTGCATGTATAGATCAACTGTCTGTGTGTAGGTACCACTCAATCAACCCTACGATACTGATCATGGTCTGCAAACATACCACGCCCCTGACCAAAATATCTTGGAAGATCTAAATAGTTGACCTTGAGTCCCAAACAGAACTCAGCGTATAACTATTGGGAATAATATAATTGTTATTAGGATAACGACCATGTGCTGTGAGAAATTTAGGGTATATTATGCATGCTATCTGAGGAATCACACATCATGTAACTTGATAGGCCCTTACCTTGGGCTTCCCATCATAATATGGGAAAACCTCTCGTTTGATGATTTTCTTAGGGACACGGCTCTGGACCGTCTCTAAGGAAACATCTCCTGATACCTCAACTCTCGAAAAATAGTATCAACAACTTGTGGTGTAAAAGAAGAATGAGATCTCAAACTTGCATTCAACTCCTCCAAAATCCTCAATATAGTAATAAAAATGTATCTATACAACCCTGGCTCAGATGTACTGATGGATTCTCTAAGTCAATCCATCTCTATCCGAGTAGTCTGAAAAATGCTCGTAATATCTAGAGTGTGAGGTACATCTCGAGCTGGTACATCGTGTGTGATCATTTAGGTGTAAGATGTGTTACTTGTGTTAACAATTAAGTACAAGTATATTACAAGTGCATGTAAAATGGAAACTAATATCTGAATCTAAAATTCTACTTAAATACAATACTAAATGATGGATATGTAATAAAGCACAATTTTTATAACAAGATCTAACTATACATAATATTTAAACTATAAGGGTTGTTAAGGAATCTTATGTCCCAAATGGTCCTAATAAGGGGTCCTAGGTGTTTTAAGGGGTCATATGTTGTAATAGGTCATCTTAAGGGGTCACCATGTCATAATAAGGGTTGTTTAGGAATCTTATGTCACAAAATGTCCTAATAAGGGGTCCTAGGTGTCTTAAGGGGTCATATGTTGTAATAGGTCATCTTAAGGGGTCGTCGTGTCATAATAAGGGTTGTAAAGGAATGCAATGTCACAAAAGGTCCTAATAAGGGGTCCTAGGTGTCCTAAGGGGTTATATGTTTTAATAGGACCAATTATTTCCTAATAGATCCTATTATGTCATAATAAGTCACACTAAGGGTTCTTAAAGAATCTTATAGAATCTTAAGGAATCGTATGTCATAATAAGGGTTGTTAAGGAAAATTATGTCCCAAATGGTCCTAATAAGGGGTCTTAGGTGTCTTAAGGGGTCATATATTGTAATAGGTCATTAAGGTGTCATACGTCATAATAGGACCTATTATGTCATAATAGGTCATTCTAAGGGTTCTTAAGGAATCTTATGTCACAATAAGGGTTGTTAAGGAATCTTATGTCACAAATGTAATCACATAAAAATGGTCATCTAAACCCTAGACCCCCAATCTCAACAATTAATCAAGGAATCCTAATCTAGATAAACCCTAAGTCCTAAATCAAACAGGCAATTCCTCAATCTATCAAATTCAATCTAATATGACCTAAACCCTAGGTCCTAATCAATCATCATACTTGATTAATTAATTAAATCCCAAATTCACAATACATTGGAAAATAAACCTTATGTTAGTTATTTAATTGATATTCTGATATATTAATTAAATAAAATTACAAATTTGCCAATTAAATAAAAAAAGAATTAAATTAATTATAAAAACAAAAATATGCATCCAAAATCAATTAAATTATTAAAAATGCATATGACATCATCAAATCAAGTTAACTGATTATCAAATTGGAAACAATCTAGTTCCACTCAGTTAACTATTTCTCCACTATTTATCATTTTGGAAACATTTCAGTTAACTAAGAACTGATTTTGGAAGTTTCCAAAATAACTGATCACTCAGTTCAGTCAACTGACTCTTTCGACCAATCACATTGCTTGCACATGGATTGTGCTTCTTCAATCAAATCTAAGCCACTCTTTTATTTCAATCTCGACCATCGATTCGAGAGAGATTTCTATAAAAGAGAAGCTCATTTCCTTCGCAAAGGATCCTAACTTTTGCATTATTGTTATTATACTGCATTTTACTCTCAAGCATATTCTAGCTTTCTTGCATTTTATCTCTCAACTTGTTTAACTTCAATTGTTAGTTTAATTTGTTTAAGCATGTAAATCTTAATTTTAGAGCACATTTGAATTTGGTGCTTTAAAATGAAGCTTTCACATTTCAATTTGGTGCTTCTAAAACAAATGCAATTAGATTGGATAAACCACAAACTGCATTTTCATATCATTTTAGATCAATCATATAGCTTTAAATCCTTCGTTTAGGATATTGGTGTAGTCACTGTTTTTGTGATGACCTGAGAGAAAACTCATACTCCTGCCTACTAGAAGGCAATAGATCGATTTAGGTTAGTGTAGTTTACTGCTTTTTGATTTCATGTTTTCTAACCCGCTAACCAGCAATGATCTATTGAAGTGTGTGTGTTTGTGTTTGCAGAACAGGTACCCATTTTCACATATATATTTTCACATATACAAGTACTCAAAGCTGGATTCATCCAAGCTATTGATTATGTAGAATGGATTTCCAACATCGTACCAGTATCAAAGCCAGACAAATCCATCAAAGTCTGCACTGATTTTAGGGATCTAAACAAAGCATTTCCAAAGGATAACTTTCCTTTGCCTAACATCGACATGATTGTAGACATGACAACTGGGTATGAAATGTATTCTCTCATGGAAAGTTTCTCTGGGTACAACCAAAGCAAGATTGCTCTAGAGGATCAAGAAAAGACTGCCTTCATATGTGCCTGGGGAACATTCTGCTAGAATGTCATGCCTTTTGGTTTGAAAAATGTAGGAGCTACCTATCAAAGGGCAGTAACAACTATCTTCCACAATATGATGCACAAAACCATGGAAGACTATGTGGATGATACTATTGCTAAAATAATGAAACAATCTATGCACCTACAAGACTTAGGCCCAATCATGGACATAATGGAAAATTTCAAGTTAAGGTTGAATCCCAAGAAATGTGCATTTGGTGTTACATCTGGAAAGTTATTGGGTTACATTATCTCAGCTAAAGGCATAGAGGTCGATCCTAAAAAGGTACAAGCGATACTGGAAATGCCACCTCCTAAGAATATTAGTTAGATGAGAACACTCCAAGGGAGAATCCAGTCTATCAAAAGATTCATCTCATAGTTGGCTGATAGGGCACAACCGTTTACCAAAAATTTGTGCAAGGGAATTACTTATCAATGGAGTGAAGAACGTGACAAAAGTTTCACTCAAATCAAAATGTACCTAGAAAACCCGCTAGTACTCATGCCACCTCAACAAGGAAAACCATTGATTATGTACATTTCAGCTACCTCAACGTCACTGGGGGCACTTCTAGCACAAGAAGATGAAAAAAGAAAGAACGTGCTATCTACTATATCAGTAGAACATTGGTGTCCTATGAGATGAACTACTCTATGATTGAGAAAGCATTTCTGGCAGTAGTCTTTGCATCTCAAAAACTGTGACACTACATGTTGGCTCACTCAGTCAAACTGGTGGCTAAAATTGACCTGTTGAAGTATCTCCTAAGTAAAGCTACCCTCACTGGAAGATTGGCTAAATGAGTTATGCTTCTTAGTGAATTTGACGTAGAATGTATTGAGCGTAAAGCAATCAAAGGGAAAGAAATTGTAGATCAACTGGGTGATGCTCCACTGCAAGACAATGAACCAATCAATGCTGAGTTCCCAGATGGATCTATTTTGCACATCACTCACAGATCCTGGAAAATATTCTTTGATGGCTCCTTCATGCAACAAGGTTCAGGTGCAAGGATTTTATTTCTGACTCCTCAAAACTATTCCATTCCAAAGGCATACAAGCTCTTGTTTCCTTGTACAAACAACATAGCATAATATGAAGCACTGGTAAATGAAATCATTCTGGCTCTTGAATGGAATGTTTCTGAGTTACATGTCCATGGTGAATCTCAACTTATAATCAACCAAATCAATGATGTATACCAAACCAAGGATGACAAACTCATGCCTTATAAATGAATGGTTGGTGACTTTAAGAAATACTTCACATACATCACATTCCAGCAGGTTCCGAGGACACATAACAGAGCAGCTGATGCCATGGCTACATTTGTTGGAAATGAGATAAGTAACTATAATGAAGAAAATATGATGTGTTTGTGTATATAAGAGATATTACATTTAAATTTGTTTTGGGGGTAAATAAGATGCTCTCCTTCTATCCTTAGATGTGCAAATGAAAGATCCAAGTTGATTAACACAAGAGGAAGGATCAATGCATAAATGAATCAATCATTTGGAAACAAGAATAAGGAAGGAAGATCTTAATTACCTGGGTTTGATTTGTTAATTTGAAATAGATGTAGATGGATTGATAACTTTAATTGAATTGAATAGGAGAAATGTACTAACCTTGAAATATTGTAGATTTGAAGAATGTTGTTTTTTGAATCCTGTGTTGAGTTTCTAGAAAATTTGAGACCAAATCTGGAATAGAAACACATAAACCACTAGTAAAATTGGCACCCTTTTTCGACTAGACATTGGTCTAATTTTCTACAAATATTGGTCGAATGATCCATACATTGATTTGTCTCTATTTTTCTAGTCGAACTTTGGACACATGATGGATAAGGTCGAATGTTCTACGCCAATATTGCTCAAAAGTGGCAATTGAAATTGGACATGAAAGGGTGCGAAATAGCAAAATTTCTAAGCAAATTAGGCCTTTTTCACAATTTCATAGAAAACATTTCATGAGGCTGTGAAACAGTGAAATTTCGCTATATTGCTAAGGCAGAAATCAAAGGGTGTGAAACAACAAAATTTTGCCATTTCGCAAAGACAAAATATCAAGGTAGTGAAACAATGAAATTCTACCATTTTGCGGGGGAAGTAAATCAAGGTTGCGAGATAGCGAATTTTCTCTATTTTGTAGGACATGTTAAAGGAGGTTGCGATTTAGCGAATTTTTTCTATTTCGCAAGAACACATTTCGAGGCTGGCAAAATGGCAGAAAGTAAAAATATTTAATGCATGTTCAAAATCTTTAATGATGATATGGCACATATTGAAGGCATCTTGTTGGAGATGTCATGATGAGAAATGTCAGAAATAATATGCATTTAATGAGGCAAGTTATAAAATATTGTGAAGGATTTTCAAATACATTTGCACTCTCGAGATGAAGAAGCTAGATGAGCAAGAGCGACGAGGAGAATTGTGAACCCGCCATTAACACACCAGTAAGTTTAAAATCTTTGCTCAAAACTCTGTAGCTTACTGCATTGCTAGTTTTATAAAGATAAATATGTCTAAGAGGAAGGAAACTAGCGTTAAGAAAGAGGCCTCAGAGAAGGCTAAGATTGTGAAAGAAAGAGCACCATAGTCCACCCTCTTTACTGTATTTCCAGGGTCAGCAGACTCAGGGGATAAAAATGTGTTCATGGATGAGTGGAGTGCATGCAGAGACCCCACACTCCGAATACATGGTAGGTCATTATTTTGGTTCTTCTATTCAAATAGAAATGAGAAGGTGCCAAGATCAAACCCATGGAGACTAGACCTGGCCAAGGTGATAGTTCCCAATGTCTTTGTAGACATCGAGTTGTTGAATTTCCTAGCTAAGAATTACAAGCCTAAGATCAGAATGATCTAAAAAATGGATGGATTCCTGCTATTGAGCATTACAAGGGGATATATAGACAAATTATTTGGCTTGAGCAAGCAAGCCCTAATCAAAATTGATAGGGACCAATTTTCTATTGATTTTGAGTGACATGTGAAGTTAGTTGGTTTTAGGGAAATATCCTACTTTACCAAAAGAGGAGCAAATAACAAGATAATGCCAGTGGACAGCAAGGGGCCACACCCAACTAGCAACTTCATGAGTTTCTTCCAAAATACATATTTTGCTTGGGCACAACTTTGTGGCGAGGATGCCAGACCTAAAATCCCATTGGATTTTATGTTTATGTCTATGAGAATTTAGAACCCCAACTGCTACATGGAGTTTGATTTTGTAGCTAAAATTGAGAAGACCTTGCATCAGAAGCTGGTAAAATGGAAGACTACAAAGTCTTTCAAAAGCTATTCTTTATTGCTACATTTGATTCTCTTCCAAAATGTTGCCGAGTTCAGAGAATATTTGAAATTAACCACACAAGATGATCAGGGAAATAGGTTTCCAGTACATCTATGATGCAGGTCTTGGGACAAGCACAACAAAGATTGCAGTTTTAAAATTTTTTAGGATGTTTTTGTACTGTGGGTTTTCAGAATGATGAGATACCAAAAGGAAAGGGTGACACAAAAAATCAAATTCATGATCAGACCTAAGGAGTTCATGCCTGACAGAGGATATCCCCACAATTTTGGTGATTGGATATGTTTCACTAAGTATACCGTGATTATAATTTATGGGTGCAGACATCAACCCCATCTTTTACCTACTCATGTTTCTGAAAGAGTAGGATTCATTGAATTTATGTGGCAAATGTTATGGTTAGAGAAGGAAATCATAGCTCCAAGGAAAAAGGGTACTTACATGCCATATAGTGTGAAATTTGCAGGAATTACCACTGGATCTAACATGCTATTAGAAGCTCAACAGTATATTAATACTCATTTCAAACTAGATAGTTCCAAGAGCAGAGATTATGACCCCGAAGGACACATCCAATCCATTGTGGCCAAATTCAAACATCAATTAAAGATTAATGAGCATGTGATCAAAAATTGTGATGATGTAGCAACTATCATGCAAAATTTGAAGAAATGGGGAATCATTTTGAAAATGGAAACAGAGAGGATTGCTGCAGGGCAGTCTAGATTTTATGATGATGAAGAACTAGAAGTTTTGAGAATTGAAAAGTGTATTCTAAATTTTGAGGAATTATATAGAGGTAGCCAGCAGTACAAAGAACATCAGAAAGCTCTTGAGGAAGTTCCTAAGGAGGCTTCAAAAGAGGTGCAACAGGAATCTACTAAGGAGGTGGAAAAGGCACAACCTCCTCCTTGAAAAAGAAGAAAGTTTATATTGGATGATTCACCTCCTGATTCACCACCAAATGTACATCAGGAAGTTTCTATTTCTCCCCTTGTGGGATATAATGAATCTGATGAGGAAGATTGCCCAATTGAAGTGGCAACTATTCTTAGAACTTTAAGAGGAGACAGTAAGGCAAGCCCTTCTTCTCCACCTCCCATTTATCAAGAAGATGTGCATGACTACCAAGCACAAACGAAAGAGAAAGACACTATTATAGACATGAGTGATGAGAGAGAAGATATTTCTCTTAGGTTTCTATAAGGAAATGAGTTTACTAAAACTCAAGAATTTAAAGATTTCTGGATACAGTAGAAAATGAGGGATTTTGAAGAAAGGAAAAAGGCTAGACTAGAAGGCGTTGATGAGTCTCAACATGAGGCCATCATTCAAAAAATGATTGAAGATTTGCATTTAGATGAGATCACATGCATAGTAGAAGAGGCCAGGGACATTGTGAAAAATATTCAAATGTTGATTGTTCTAGGTCTGTCACTGAGAGAATTGTTCTTGTTGGATTAGGTCAGGAAGCAGGATGAACCTACATTTGTTGCAGAATTTGATTCTTTGGAAAAGATTGAAGGATCAGGATTTGATCCTAAAACTAAGACTTTGGAAACTTGGGTTAGTTTCAAAGGGGACATCAAGCCCAAGTTTATTGATATGACCAAAGGGTTAGATGGAATGGCTATTGTCCACATAGTGGAAAATACAAACCCTTTGGCCTCTACTTCTGAATTGGTTCACAGAGCCATGTTCAATAGGGCTCAAGTCAAGCATCTGCAGGGTAGCTTGGAGGAATCCTTATAGAGGGAGATGGCACATAACAAATTCATAAATGAGATGTTCTTGAAGATGGCCCTGATGGAGAGTGACATTCTCCAACTGAAGACACCGAGGGGAGCTACATCCCTAATAATTCCCAAGGTCACTGCACAGGTGGTTATTTAGCAAGAGAGCAGACAGGTAGAGGAGCACAAAGATATGCATGAGCAATGTGATTTTAGAAATTTAGAAGACATTCTTTCATTCAGAATAAAGAACATTATAAATAAGTGTGATGAGGTATATACATGTTGCAATAGTCTAGTTCATATAGTTGAAAATTTTAAAAAGAATCACCCAGTATTGAAAGAGCTTCAGAGGAAGTGGAGACTATCTCTTTTTGAATTGAAAAAAGTGCATGATATTACCAGAAGGGATCATGATGCCGCAGTTTTGATAAAAAAATAGTACTAATTCTGGAAAATGTTTCCAATGACATAAGTTATGTCGAACATGAGCAGGGAAAGATAGAGCAGAAGTTATCTGACTTTGTATCTGGCAAGCACTGAACTACCCCTCAGGTTACTAATGAGAATGGAAAAATAAAAGATCTGCAGGATTGGAAGAATGAATTTGAAACTCTGTCCAAGAGAATCATGGCATGATTGGAGAAGGAAAAGGAATTTAAGATTGATGATTTCAATACTATTCTGGACAAAATCATAGTTTTGGAGGCCAAGTTTAACATATTTCAAGCAGAGGTCAAATTGATAACAGGAAAGAAATGGAGAGATTTTCTGCTGCACATTGACGACATTACTAAATTCCAATGACCTTCTCTTGTAGTGGTTTCCAAGTGGATAGATGAATACCTTAAATCTCTAGAGTCGGTGATTAAAGACACAGATGAGGAAGATGATACTGTTATATTAGAATAAGTTTCTTTTTACTTAATTGTAATTTATTAGCAATCGTTTGCAATTTAGTTTTAGTTTAGAAGGGACACATCAGTTGGAAGCTTGTATGCATCCCAAATTTTCATATTTAATGGGATACCACAACCGATGTAGGGAAGATTAACATATATACTTTTGAGATTTTGATATCGTAATGGATAGTATACAGAGTAGATGATTGCAACCGATTTGCATCTCAATTGTAGCAAAAATTTTCAATTAATACAAAAGAAACCTGTTTCTCTCTCCAAGATTGAAGAAGTGAGTCCATTAGTTTTTTTTGAAGTTCATCCTTTGCATTCTTTAGTTCAGTAAAAATCCTAATCTATTTGATGTCAGAAGGTTGATTTTTAATATTGAGTTCTGAACAACAAGGGTTATATCTGATTCTGTCATTTGTATAATTCCTTGTCTAATTGGTTTCCTTATAAGGGATTAAATTCAAATAGACTAAACCAATATCAAATATTAATATATCCTTGATGATAATCCCATTCATTTCACATAGGTATTTGCCCAAACAATGGTCCTTGTATGTCATATTCAGATCATATATAGAAGTTCTTATACACAAAAGCATCTTCACATAAATTTCTTCGTACACAAAGATCTTCATACAAGATTTTGGTAACTTGGCTCAATATTCAACTAATATTTCACTACTTTTCACATTGAGCAACAATACTAAACTAAGAGTATAATATAATTTAGATAATCTGTATTGAAAGAAGAGGAACCTGATATTGTTCAATGTTGTCCAATCGCCTCTTGAGCTCTTTTCTGAAACCCCTTTTCTCAATCCAGTCGCTGGCTCCCATTTTATATTGCTACATAAATGTATACAAAAGATTATTTGATTATATCTGGAAATTACAGTTATATAATTTCTAAGATTTGTTATATTATTTTTATACTTCTGATTTAGACTGCATGATCATCAATGTTTAGGATCATACTAAACGATCCATCATCAATGTTTAGGATCATACTAAACATGAGGGACTGCAATATTAAACATAGACAAACATACATGAAATGATATGAAGATCATAACAAATCACAACAATAGGCAAGTTTGAGAGTGATAGAGGTTGAAGATGTCGTCCAATGGGAAGAGCTCGATACAAAGTTGCCTGACAATGACACATTCAAAATGCACTTATGAGTAAAGATGCAAAATGAATGAAATTGATTAAATAATGAAGGTATGTGAGTTTGAGCTTCACTTGGTTTCGAGAATACTTTAATATTCTCTACTTAACAAGGCCAACCATGTGAAGGTGGAAGCTCATCTGGCCTCACCCCCCTAACATCAATCTATATTCCCCATTAACATCTAATTACACACTTCATTCATTCATTCATTTATGAACGATAGCATTCAATCAATACAATCAAATAACATTCACTTATATGATATAATATTAATCATTAATACGCAACACTAATCAAGAATTCATTAACACATAAAAATATTCATTAACATGACATAAAATTCAATATTAATACGCAACATTCATAGTTAATTACTTAAAGTTAATCAAACAAGTTTTATCAAAGAGCATTTTTAAGAAATCATTTCTTTTTTGAGTTTTTCTTAGATTTCTTAACCCAGAAAAGCCTTCCATGAGCATCAATATCTTCCTCCTCTTGTGGCTGTGATCTCAAATTATGGTGCTTCCTCATGTATTGAGGAGCAAGAGGTTGCTGCACTAAAGGGGGGTCTACTGCAATAACAAGTAAATGGGTTAAATTCGCATACTTTTTTTACTGTTACATGTATTTCAATAACCAGTAGAACATAACATGCATTTTTCTTTACCTGACAATGCCACATCATGTACAATAACATTTTGATCTGCCGCCACCTCAACATGATCTAAATATTCAAAAAAAGGTTACAAAACCAATTGCAATTAAAGTGCTAAATTCTATTAATAATTACGTAATTTATTTCCAATAGCAAATTAATACCCCCACTACTGTGATGCACATCGTGTACAACAACATTTTGATTTTTCGCCACCTCAACATGCTCAACATATTAAAAAAAAGGTTACACGGCCAATTGTAATTAAATATATTAAATTCTATTAATAATTACGTAATTTATTTCCAATAGAAAATTAATACCTCCACCACTGTGATGCACATCATGGCCTTCATCACGCCCAAGTTTTGTGATAGGATTTGAAGGCTATAATGAAATGTCATGCACATTGTTATCATGAAATAGTCAATTTATGTTCGAAATTAACTATTCAATTTGATTTACTTTTCATTTGACCAATTTACCTGTGTCTCATCTGGTGTAGTAGATTCTTGGTGTAGGCGTGCAGCCACGACTTTATAGCCTTCCTTCAAGGCTATTCTTTTGTCTTCATCTGTGGGCTCTAAATTGAATTCTGTGCCCTGTATTTAATATTTAATATCGTCAACTTTGCATGTATGATTTGATTAAACAAAATTGTTTGCAACCTTATATATAAAAATTTGATATGAAATTCCAATGCTGCTACTTACAAGTTAAGAGTGAAGTTTCATATAGCCACCAGAGCCAAGTTTGTGTTGGCCAACCTTTTGTAATCTCGCTTCTATAGCTTTTGATGTGTCTTGCAGTCTATGAAAAGTTTGAAACATGTTAGATTATATATTT
>MU224474.1:1388874-1406409 GCA_018584345.1 Thuja plicata
TAAAGAGAAACTGGTGAAGGATAAACTTCATACAGTCCTGATCAATCAAGCTAAGGGAGAGCTAAAGAATTCTGCAGACACCGACGAACAGTGAAGCACAACATCACAGAGCAGAAAGTGTGAAGCAAAAATGAATTGAATTGATACATTGATCAGAGAGGTATTGTACGTAAATAGATCTGAATATCTGTAATTCAAAGTTGCATTAGAAATAGGTCATTGTGTTTTAGTTTAACCATTGAAGATTAAGTCTCCTAACAGAGCAAGACTTAAACGTCTTCTATAATTGAGGTATATCCTAATAGATTACCAAAAAGGTTGATTCATGATAGTAGCATCGGTCTTACCTAAAGCCTATTGACAGTCTAAGAAGGAGGCTGATTTAAGGATGGTAGTAAGATTATCATAAAGCCTATTGATAGTCTAAAGGCTGATTCAAGGATGGTAGCGTAGATGCCAGATACTAAGTGACAACCTATGTATAAAAATCCTCTAACAAGGTCGCACTTAACCGTCTGTTTGTAACCTTTAATAGGGTTGACTCCTAATAGGGCTCACTTCAGAAGAGTAAAAATTTGGGGTACCGGTCCTAGTGGTTTTTTCCCTTAACAGGGTTTCCACGTTAAAATTCATGTGTTATATGTATATGGTTTATTACTTTTTTGTTTTACATTTCACATATGCATTTTTGGATTGATTGGTTTACTCTGCATATTTACTAAGCTTCGGTAAATAAGTTTTACTACTTATCAGTAATCAAGGAGAATAATGACAAACAAGGTAAACTGACAGACAGTTAATTATTTCAAGTATTTCAAGGCATACATCTTGTAGGGACTTAATAATCTAAGGTGTATTGATTGGTGGATTAAAGTTTAAAGGATAAATTTATGAGGCCACTGATTCACCCCCCCTCTCAGTTATTACTAACAATTGCTCTCAAATTGACTCACTTGTAATTGATAATGATGAAGTGCTGCACAAAGTTGTTGAAAAGAGGTAAATTCAGTAAGCAGAATCGTATCTCTAATAACCTTTTATAAATTTGAAATAAAAATGTGTTGAATATCAATATCAGGTATAGGATAAGAAATCTGAGCATACAAATGCTTAAATATACCTATGAAATCAGTCAATTTTTCCTTAATGTTTTGTTTACAATGCATTAAATCTGTTAAGGAAACTTGTGGACCAATGTTATTTTGAAATTGTTGAATGAAGGTATTAGCTAGTTTAGGAAAATAATCAATATAATAATGAGGTGAAGAACAATACCATTGCAAAGCCTTATCACAAAAGTTTCTAGCAAATAGTTTATCTAAAATCCTATGGTCATGAGCATAATCACTACAAAGGATTTGAAATGTTTTAACATGAGTAACAGGATCGCCTTTACCATTTTAATTCTCTAGACGAGGCATATCAGCTTGTTGAGGAATAGTAGCATGAATAATTTATAAATATAAGGGCCTACCCATGTCACATGTAGGAATGCTAAACTTGGATTGATTTAAAGATGCAAGTTGTTGTTGTAAAGATGACACAGTCTGAGCCAAACTAATAATTGTGGAATCATTAGAAGACATAGGTGGCATAGAAACATTATGAACACTAGGCAAAGTGTAGGAAGCAACAGGGATAAAAGATACAATCGGTGGAACATTTGGAACCACGGTTGGAAGGGGATTAGTATAGGTAAAAGGTACACTATGGTATGAAGGTTGTGAGGTAGGTAAAGATACCGGTGGAACACTCACATGAATAGATTAAATTGGGAGAGATGTAGTCATCAAAGGAGGAGTATAAGTAGGAATTCTAGGTAAAGGAGCATAAGAAGGTCCCTCACTAATGATAGGAGGAGTAAATCCTATATCTTGAGCCTCTTGAGCTAAAGGTTTAACATTTGAATGCACAAGATGAGTGATACCACACAAGAAATTAACACCTTGATCACTATCATGAAGGACTTTCTCAAGAGCCCCTATATCCTGAATAGAATCTTGATTATGGTTTTCTTGAATAAGCCAATTTCCCATTTTATCAAGTTCGGTTGAAAGTTTTTGCACTTGTTCAGGAGGAACCCTTAAAGCATCCTCCTCATCATGAGATGAGTGAGAAAAGTTATGCTCCATAGAAGGATTGGAATCATGAGTATTCAAGTTGTCATCCAGGATCCTACAAAAAGGAGAGGAAGATTCAGGATCAAAGGAACCCATGAGTCTATGGCTTCTTCTAACTGGGATACTATAAGTAGGACTAGAAGTGGTAAAGCTCATACACCAATGCAATGCAAATGAACTAATTTAGAAAAAAAAGAGTTTGATTTTAATTTTTGAAAGGAAAATGCAAGAACATAAGAGAAAGCTAATGCAAGATCTAACATAAAAGATGTAAATCTAACACCAAAAAGAAAGAGTTGTCTATCACGGGTTCACCAAAATGTAATGAAGAAAATGTATTGGTGTGTTTGTGCATATAAGAGATATTACATTTAAATATGTTTTGGGGGTAAATAAGATGCTCTCCTTCTATCCTTAGATGCACAAATGAAAGATCCAAATTGATTAACACAAGAGGAAGGATCAATGCATAAATGAATCAATCATTCAGAAACAAGAATAAGGAAGGAAGATCTTAATTACCAGGGTTTGATTTATTAATTTGAAATAGATGTAGATGGATTGATAACTTTAATTGAATTGAATAGGTTAAATTTACTAACCTTGAAATATTGCAGATCTAAAGAATGCTATTTCTAGAAGCTTGTGTTGAGTTTCTAGAAAATTCGAGACCAGATTCAGAATAGAAACGCAGAGATAGACAAAACCCAGAAATATTTTTATATTCTGAGATAGTTTTGATTTGTACCCTCAAGTCAATGTCACCATTTGCCAGCATTTTTGATTGCACCCTAGGTCATAATTGACCTAAAAATTCTCAGACTGAAATTCTATTTTTGGATCCCAAAAGTTTGGCAAAAAGGGTATCCGAATCTCTGACCTGATATGATGTTCCAAACCTGTACCTGCAAGAAAAAGGGTTTTGTTTGTTGGGGGAGGGGTTTGCCTTGCTCAAACCCTAGTTTTGGAATTAACCTCAAATATATAATTGAAATTTCAGAAATAAACAAAGTAAATAAAACAATTCACCTTGCTCATGTAAAAGTCCTTGTGGAGGATTTGAATCCTTGAATCCACAAGTATGGATGCAGAATGTAGAATGTAGGATGTCTTCAATCAATTTATTGTACATCTTCAACACTAATCTTGAATGGGTTATTGAATTTGAAGAGGCTTGGAGGAATGTAGATGGAGAAATCTTCAACAAGAGGGCTCCATGGAGCTTGAATCCTTCAATGACCACCAATGGATCTCCTTGATGAAAATGGATGCTTGAGAAGTGATTGAGAATGGATGAATGCTTCAATGGATACTTGGCTTGCTTCAAATCTTGCTTCTTCACCTTTGTAATTCACTCTTCAAGTCTTTGAGCTTTTGTAATTATCAAGTCTTAGATTGTGGATAATGATGGTTAAAGAAAATGAGAGAGAAAAGCTTCCTTTTATATGAAATTAGGGAACAATCTTCTACAAAGGCTGACATAGGAGAATTAAATTCTAATTAGACCCATGCCCCTAGAAGAGGACCTATATTAAATATAATTTAGGATTTTTTGTCCCGTAGTCTGAAACAACCGACCCGGAAGCGGGAATTAACTTTTTCCAAAGACTGATATCCAAAAACCCTGAGATTCTAAAATTTGAACCCTGAGCCTAGAAAAGGTTGATTGTGACCTAGGTGAAGGTCGAGGTCGACCTTGACCCAAAAATTTTGACCTTGACCATGAGGCCAAAGTTCTAGTTTCTCAGTCTGGGGTGCCAAAAATAAGTTGGAAAAAATGGAAATGGGGCAGAACAGAGGGATAAATCCAGATCAAAGTTAGGAACCCATTCAAGGCGCTTGACATGACCCCAAACCACTTACTCAGAAGGATAAACCAGTCTACCATGGAAGTGCTTCCATTTTTAGACTATATAGTACTAAGAGGGGAGGGGTGAATCAGTTACTCCAAAACAAATCCCTTGTCCCTTAGATGTCTTAAACAATATAAAATTGTTACTCGGTCAATTAAGATATTCTTCTATAACTCGGGTGTCAAAGCAATCTTTATGGTATCCAATGCAATTATACTTTAGTGATTAAGTGCAGAAACATAAAGCATGAAACAAATAACATATACACAGGTGACACCAACATTTAACATGGAAACCCAATATGGGAAAAACCACCAATGTAACTAGTTATTGTTTTTCACTCTTCTGAAGTGAGCCCTATTAGGAGCCAACCCTTTTAAAGGTTAAAAAACACACTATTAGGTGTGGCCCTATTAGAGGATTTAAATCACCCTATGAGGAGTGGCCTTGTTAGAGGTCTTCAACACTTTAACATAGAAATGCTACCTTGTGAGAGGATTTACAAAAAGACTGTTAAGTCTACTTTGTTAAGAGATTTGAGATTACTACTAGAATTGTTAGAAAGTAGAAATGAATTGAAATGTATGTGTAAGAAAATATCTTTGCTGATTTAGATCTCTGTTCTAATTATAACTAGATCCTTGCTGATCAAATATTTTATTACAACTTTGAGTGTTCTGTACTCAATCAGAATCCCATTTGATTTTGCCTTCACTCTTCATATCACAGAATTCCACACTTCTTCTTGTCTTCAAATTTTCACACACTCTCTCATTCAATCCAAACTTGACCTTTCATATATATGATAAGCCCTACCAAGTCGGCTTGAATATACTTCTAAATAAGTAATAAATCATAATTTAGTCAGCCTCATATAACCAATTAATTATAGAATGTAAACTATTGTTAGTCGAAAGACACTGATTAATCAACTCAGTTAATACTGAGTTTCTTTAATGCCTGACCATGACTGAAATTCCTGAGTGACTCAATCAACACTGAACATCTTCAATACCCGATTGATCTCGGTCAACATTGAAAAACTCTTTCCATTCACCAACTATGCTCGGTCTAGATGTAGACATTTGTGTAAAATCACTACATAAGTGTATATACATGTGTAACATCAATGACAATACACAATTGAATAATTTTCTTCAACAATCTCCCTCTTTGGCATTGATGGCAACACAACATGTCATATTACAAAGAATTGTATAGCAACAAAAACCTTTATTTAATGTCTTTAGCTTCATTCTGATTCTCATCCAAAAAAGTCCCTCTTTCATCAAACTCTGTCTCTTGATAAGATTTCTCCTTCTGACATCAAACTCTATCTCTTGATTAATTTATTTTGTATTATATCAAACTCTCCTTCTTTGACAACAGATGCCAAAGACTCTATCTCCACAAATACTAAATATCAATACCAATAGTCAATAATATTTCTCTTTGAAGTTTTAATTTACTTGAATATACTAATTCATCTGCAATGGGCTCTGATGTACCTGCATCAACTGATAGATCTTCACTATGGCTCGGGTTGATGCATCACTAAACTGTATTTTAACGAGTTTAAATTAGGGGAAGCACTCCTAGCTTTCCTCTAAGATACAAAAATGCATCCTTAGGTAAATGTTTGGTGAATATATCTACAAATTGTTCTTTAGTACTTACATATTCAAACCTTACTTCTTTATCCTGTACCAATTCGCTCAAGAAATGATACTTTATTGCTATATGCTTGGTTTTTGTGTGCATCACGGGATTATTTGAAATGTTAATGGCACTAGTGTTGTCACAGTAGATAATAACTGGTTCTTTTACTTCTTCCTTCATTCCTGACAATAACTGCTTGAACCTTATGATGTTTGAACAGTTCATTGTTGCAACAACATATTCTACCTTTGTTGTAGACTGAGAGATACAATTGTGTTTCTTGCTAGTCCAAGACACTAACCTCTTTCCAAGAAAGAAAGCTCCACCATTGGTTCTTTTCCTTTCATCAACACTTCTAGCCCAATCAACATCAGTGAATGTCTTCAAATCAAAGTTCCCACCTTTCTTATACCATAAACCATAGTCTTTAGTACCCTTCAGATATCTCAAAATTCTTTTGATTTCCATTAGGTGATTATCTTTAGGATTAGCTAAAAATATTGCAACAATACCAACTGCCAATGCAATATCAGGTTTGGTGTGAACAACATATTGCAATTTTCCAAACATGGATCTGTAGTTGGTTTGATCTACCTCCTTTGAATCATCATCCTCAGACAATTTTTGTCCAGTACACATGGGTGTTCCAACAGGTTTGGAATCTTCCATTCCAAATTTCTTGAGTATCTCTTTGATATATTTTGATTGAGTAATGTAGATACCATCCTTCATTTGATGTAATTGTAATCCAACAAAGAATTTTATCTCACCAAACATAGACATCTCAAACTCTTTACTCACAGCTACATAGAATTCTTTGCATAAGTCATCATATCCACTGAATAATATGTCATCAAAAAATATCTCTGCTAACAATATTTTTTTTTGTGGTCCTTCTTTGATGTACAAGCTACTATTATCATTAGTTCTCTGAAATCCAATACTTACAAGGTAACCATGCAGTCTTTCATACCAGGCTCTGGGCACTTGCTTTAGTCTATACAATGCTTTGTGCAGTTTGCAAACCATATTCCTTCTGCTAGGATCAACAAATCCTTCAATTTGCTTAATGTAGACTTCTTCTTCTAGGACTCCATTCAGAAATGTAGATTTCACATCCATTTGATATACTTTGTATTCTTTATGTGCAACATATGCCAGAAGAGTTCTAACTCCTTCAAGGCTTGCAACAGGAGCAAAATTTTCTCCATAATCAATACCCTCTTCTTGAGCATATCCTTTACAAACTAGTCTGGCCTTGTTTCTAGAAACTTCACCATTTTCATTCATCTTATTTCTAAAAACCCACTTGGTTCCAATCACATTCTTGTCCTTCTGCCTTTCTTGTCCTTCTGCCTAGGCACAAGAGTCCAAGTTTTGTTCTTCTCAATCTTCTCAATTTCTTCATTCATTGCCTCTATCCAAATTTCATTATTCAATGCATCTTTAATAGTTCTAGGTTCAAATTCACTAAGTAAAAATGTACCTTTGAGTTTGTTCCTTGTCATTACACCTTCTTTCTGATCTCCAATTATTTTCTCAGGTACATGATGCCTTCTAACATACTTGGAAAGTACTGGATCCTTCGGTCTTGATTCTGGACTTGATCCAATAGGTCTATCATTCTCAAACATTCTTTCCTATTCTTCTGTCTGATGCTCAGGTTCCACTATCTATGACTCAGGTTCCTTTGTCTATGACTCAAGTCCCTCTTTCTGTGACTAGGTTCCCTCTATTTGCAACTTAGTCTCTTCTACCAGCAGCTTGGGTTGCACAGTCTGCAACTCAGGTTGCACAGTGTGTGTTAGTATGTTCAGTGGTTGACAATTTTGTTGTCCAATCACCATTGCTCGAGTCATAGGCATAGTATCAAGTTCATGATACACAAAGTTCCTATAGTCTTCAAGCTCTTTACTGCTATGCTCTTCACATCTTTATGCAAACTCATCAATCTTGACATGTACACTTTCTATGACTTTATGAGTAGTAAGATTCAGACATTTGTATGCTTTGCTTTTACATGAGTAGCCTAGGAATATTTCTTTATCACTTTTTGCATCAAGTTTTCCATTTCTTTCTTCCTTTAAGATGTAACATTTACTTCCAAATACTTTGAAATAATGAACATTAGGTTTATAGCCATACCATAATTCAAAAGGTGTTTGGTTACTACCTTTCTTCAGTTGAACTTAGTTCAAGGTGAACACTATAGTGTTGATGGCCTCCTTTAAGTATTTGGCAGCAACATTATTTTCAATCATTAGGGTTCTGGCACAATCCATAATGGATCTGTTTCTTCTTTCTACTATTCCATTTTGCTGTGGTGTACTAGGGGAAGATACCTCTCTTTTGATTCCTCTTTCAATACAAAATTCATTGAACTTGTTAGAATGAATTCTCCTCCTCTGTCAGATCTGAGACATTTTAGTTTCTTTCCTGTTTCCTTTTCAAATCTTGCAAGATACCATTTGAATTTTTGAAAAGCTTCTGATTTTTCTCTGAGAAACATGACAGTCATCATTCTAGAATGATCATCGACAAATAGAATAAAATAATTCTCTAGTATAGCTTGTTGTCCGAATTGGTCCACAAAGGTCAGTATGTACCAATTCCAAGATTTCATTAGTATTGTAATTTTTTCTCTTGAAACTTGTCTTGCTCATCTTTACATGATTATGTTTACCAAATTATCAAGACTTACATGACACAACCTTTTATGCCATAGCCAACTTTCTTCTACTTGTGCAATAAAGCATGAAATTTTAGTGAGATCAAGATAGAATAGATTACCTTTTGTTTGCATGCCAGTTCCAACTAGGTTCCGTTTACCATCCAGGAGCTTGGGCTTACCATTCATGAATTCTACCTTGAAGCCAATGTTGTTCAGCTATGCTACACTAATTAGATTTATCCTTAGTCCTTCAACCCAATAAGTATTATCATTTGATTCCTTCTGTCAGAGTAATGCAACCTTTTCCTTTCACATAGCAGGGTTCATCATTCCCAAAACTGACACTCCCACCATCATAGTGCTCAAGATGTTCAAATTTTTTCTTATCACCAGTCATGTGATGAGAACAAACACTAGCAATTATCCATGAGTCCTTTTTACTGATATGTGAGAAAAGTGCTTTCTTCTTCATCTGACTCATCCTTAATAGAAATATAAACCATTTCATCTTCTTCTTCATCACTATCAGAATCTTTAGCAATATAACAAGACTTCTTACCTTTGTCCTTGTATCTCTTGTAGTTCTTGAAATATTTCTTGCCTTTGTACTTGTTGAAAATTTTCTCATCTTTGTCTTCTTTGTTTGGACACTTGGAAGCAATGTGACCAACCTCATTGCATGAAAAGCAAATTAATGATATTTTTCCTTTGTATTTTCCTTTTGCATCTCTCCTTGCAAGTAATGCTTCAATGAAATCTAGGTCTTCATCACCATTTTCATCATCACTATCACTTCCAATATACTTCCCTTTTTCAGTATCTATCCTTCTTACCAAGGTTTAATTTAGCTTTGAATGCAGATTCAAAATTGTGAGGGCTAGGAGAATAGTTGTCAAAGTTGTCCAGCTCAAAATTTGTAAGCCTTCCAACTAATTTATCCAGAGTTATATCCTTATTGCATCTCATCTCTTGAATAGCTGAAACTCTAATAGCATAGATATGAAGTAAATTTCTTAATACCTTGCTGACCGCTATTGTATCTTCAATTATTCCTCCTGCAGCTCTAATGGCACTCACAATATTCTTGATTCTTTCACTGTATCTTGTAATGTCTTCTCCTTCTTTCATTTTCATATGATCAAATTGTCCTCTGAGACTTTCTGCCTTGGCTCTCTTTACATTTGCATCTCCTCCATGAGTGTCTTGTAATTTCTTCCACATATCATAGGCTGTAGGGCAGTCCTTGACTTCATCAAATTCTGAGTAGCTGAGTGAGGAAGCTATATCAATCATCATTATGTTATGAAGCTTATGTTCCATCATCTTCTCCACAGTCATATTTATTGTTGGTTCCACATATCTACTGTCCAAAAATTTCAAACCAGCATCTCCAATTGTAGATAGATGTAGCTTCATCAACTCTTTCCATGCAAGGAAGTTGTCTTTGTTTAGCTTTGGGATCTCCCTTCTGCAAGACATCTCTAATCTTTAGCTTAGGCCTTGAAACCTTCTTTGAAAGCACTTGATGCTCTGATACCAATTTTTGGAAATGAGATAAGTAAATGAGAGGGGAGGGGTGAATTAGTTACTCCAAAACAAATCCCTTATCACTTAGATGTCTTAAACAATATAACACTATTACTCAGTCAATTAAGATATTCTTCTGTATCTCGGGTGTCAAAGAAGTCTTTATGATATCCAATGCAATTATACTTTAGTGATTAAGTGCAAAAACATAAAGAATGAAACAAATAACATATACACATGTGACACCAATATTTAACATGGAAACTCAATATGGAAAAAACCACCAATGTAACTAGTTATTGATTTTCAATCTTCTGAAGTGAGCCCTGTTAGGAGCCAACCCTGTTAAAGGTTAAAAAACACACTATTAGGTGTGACCTTGTTAGAGGATTTAAATCACCCTGTGAGGAGTGGCCTTGTTAGAGGTCTTCAACACTTCAACATAGAAATGCTACCTTGTGAGAGGATTTACAAAAAGACTGTTAAGTCTACTTTGTTAAGAGATTTGAGATCACTGATACAATTGTTAGAAAGTAACAATGAATTGACTTGTATGTGTAAGAAACTATCTTTTCTGATTCAGATCTCTATTTTTATTATAATTGGATCCTTTATGATCAAATATTCTATTGCAGCTCCGAGTGTTCTGTACTCAATCAGAATCCCATCTGATTTTGCCTTCACTCTTCATATCATAGAATTCCACACTTTTGCTTGTCTTCAACTTTTCACACACTCTCTCATTCAATCCAAACTTGACCTTTTATATATATGATAATCCCTACCAAGTTAGCTTGAATATACTTCTAAATAATAAAAAAATCACAATTCAATCAGCCTCATATAACCATTCAATTATAGAATGTAAACCACTGTTAGTCAGCTGACACTGAATAATCAACTCAGTTAATACTGAGTTTCTTTAATGCTCAACCATGACATAAATTCCCAAGTGATTCGGTCAACACTGAACATCTTCAATACTCGACTGATCTCGGTCAACACTAAAAAAATCTTTCCATTCACCAACTATGCTCGGTCTGGATGTAGACATTTGTGTAACTGTTACCCAAATTTTCCCCATTATGAAGATTTTGGCTATAGGTGGAGTAAAATGAGGCTCCCATGAGGGTTGAGCCCAGCCTATGAGGTAGACCTTAAATTTTTTATCTTGGTTGTGTTCTCTACAGTCTCTTTTGTCCCTGTTTTTCTCCTACCCATGCAAAATAACCTAAGTGTTGAAGGACCTGTGTATGTGATAAGCCCTAGTTATCCGAGACTTGTTTTGTTTCCTTATTACTTTTGGGGTGACTTAAGTTCTTCAAATTCCCATGTGCGCATATATACTTTGCATTGAGTCTCTAAGTCATGCGATAAAAATAGAATATTCCAAATCATTTGGCGACATGGAGACTCTCTCTAGTCTCATGATCTTGTGAAAGAAAAGCATATTCCATTTCGATTAGGAGACTCAGTGATGATCATTGGATCAAATATCAATCAGAGGGGAGTTGGGTAATATCTTAATATAACCTAGAGTTAGCAAAGGATCTAGAGATCACGCAACTCAGTGTAATCCCTACCTCCAGGTGTGACTTAAGTTCGGAGATGAGTTAAATTGCAGCCTTTCAGTTGGGTGGTCTTGTAATCAAAGGGAATATTTTATCAAGGTCCAGAGACTTGGCGACCACCATCCAATTTAAAGAAGGTCTAACGCTTGTCGTGTGATCTCGTGATAAAGCCAGGGTTAGTGAAAAGGTTGGGAGACTTAGCGGCAAAGAGAAGGGATTAACCTGAGGTTATGAGGCATTGCCCGGGTAAATAAGGTGATCCAGTGGTTACATTTTAAAGTATAAATAGATTGGAATCTCAGCCGTCAATATAGATATCTGCACCACCTACAACCATTAGGATTTAAATATTCAAAGGAAATTCAAATATCTGATCTTGGAAGTTATGACAAAAATGACTTGCAGAGAAGTAGATGGATCGACCGACTTCACAGAAGCAAAATTGATGGTGGTAGGAAAGATTTCAGAGATATATCTGATTGATCAAAGATATTTTTATGATGCATTTATGAGAAAGTTTGGTGTTGTTAGGGTTTTTCTGAATATTCTATTGTAATCAATTGTAACCCTAACAAGATCATATTGAATCCAAGCCTGCGTGCTAGGGAGTATATATATCAGTCTTGAGAGCTTTTAGAGCTTAGAGTTTTCCTGGCTTAGAAGTTATCTGTGACATTCTTTCTACCCTCTAGTTTCTATAGTTTGTAATCTGTCATTGATATTCAGATATTGCAAAAGCTTTTTGTGACATCTTTTCTGTCCCTGGGCTTTCTTGTCTAAATTTCTCTTATTGAATTAGAATATATTGAATGATTTTTAGAGAAACATTGGAGTCCCTGAGCCCTCTTTCTTTTTGCAATAGTGTGTACTACTATGGATGATTTGATTTAGATGAGTTTGTGGATATTCTACAGTCCCCTATCATTTTGTCTCATTCCTATGCCGAATTGCAAAAGTGGATGTTTGTTTGCAGGTCATAGTCCATGTCTACTAATAGTGAATATGCTATTTTTTGTGAAATTATTTCTTTCCCTGAATAGCCTTTGTTTATCTCAGGCCTTTCTATGAAATATTTATGCAAGCCTATCTAGGAAGTTGTGTTCTATTTGTTCCAAGGTTTCATGCTAAGGTTACTTAATGTGTTATGATTCAGGTCACCTTTAGTGTATCACCTAGTAGGATGATTTGCTTTCAGTTATTTCCCTTTCATGCATTCCTTCTATCCCTTTTCCCTCAAGAATTTACTTTCATGTTGAGAAGAAAATTTGGGTGACATATCAAGAGGAACCGGCCCTTAAATACAACTCACACCATTGTTACTCAGCAAGTCACAGCTCCTTCAATGGCTAGGCAGTTTGCTTTTTCCCCCTTTAATCAAGGAAGCCCCTTGAAATTTTCTCAACATCATGATGTACCCTTGGTAGCGTTTAAAAGTCTACCTGATTTTACAGGTGAAGGAAAAATGACATCTTTTGAACACATAAGAGACGTGACTACTATTTGTAGTATACATAACATCACTGAAGAAGATATGGCTTCCAAGCTATTAGCAACCTCTTTCAAAGGTAAGGCCTTAGAATGGTTTAGAACTCTCACTGTCAGTTCCATTAATTCATGGGATATATTAGGAGATGCATTAAGTAAATACTTTGAGGATAAATTAGATAACTTATCTCTAGTTGAGAAACTGACAACCATTAAAAGAGCTCCCCAGGAACAGATGACAGACTTCAATAGCAGATTTCTTAAGACATGGAATAGAATTCCTACCTCAGTAAGACCTTCAGCCGATTATGCCTTTCTATATTTTTTAAGAAGTCTAAATAGCAATATTTTTGTCATGGTTCAATCTATGGGAGGTACTTCATTACCTCAAGCTTTTGACATATCTGTCAAGGCAGAGAACTATTTAATACAAGATGGCATGATAGCCCTGAGACCACCCATGCCCATATTCCCTGACATACAACCAAACATGCCTTTGCAAATAGCTCCAATTACTCTAATACCCACTATCGTAACACCTCAAGAAAATACTAGTTATGGGGAAGCAAGGGAGGACCCTTCTCAGGAGCTATTAGAATTAAGAAGCAATCAACAAGAGATGAAGAAATTAATGAAAACTATGAGTAACGAGATGACTAGTATAAAGAAACAAGGATAGGGGAGTAGGCCTCCTCTTCAGTAGAAAAATCAGAGTCCCAATCAACAATACCAAAGTTAGGGACATTCTTATTAGTAGAATAGACCCAAATTTAAAGGAGGTTATCAAGGGAAAAGGAAAAAATACAATCAAAGACCATCTCAGACTTACAATCCTACCCCTCTCAATTCTGCAAATCCAGTTAGGGATGTGGTCCCAAGACAAAACAATCTTTCTGTAGAGATGGAGTGGTGTTACCCTTGCAATCAGTCCCATAATCAGACAACATGCTTAAATGGGAGGGTACACCAAGAACTGATGGTTCAAAGCACCTCACTTACTCAATCAAAGGTTTCTTCCTGCGAGCCACCTCCTCACCAGGAGGCACAACATGATGAAACTGCTCTTTTTAATTGGGAGTGACAAGATTTCAATGGAGTAAATGGTGAAGCCACCATTGCTGCCAACACCAGGTCTAAAAGAAGAGCTCAAGACATGGAGAAAATAGGAGATAGGGCTTCTACATCTGTGGAATCTTCACTGCCTTTTGCTCCTATCATGCTGAAGAAGGCCCCCGCCATTCCAGTCAAAGAAGATTGACCTTCTAAGGAGTTTGAGCCTATCATAGTAAAGACACACCAAATAGTACACATAGTTGTACCCTTCAACGTAGTGGATAATATGAAGAAAGAAAATATCACTATGTCTATGTGGGACTCTTTGTCTATTTTGGGATAACCTAAAATATTGAAGAAAGTAATGACTGAAGAGGTAATTCCTCAGCTGCCTACAATAAAATAAATTGTTAAGCTAGTGTTGGTTAACACTGATCAGAAGGAGGAGGTTCCAAGCGGAAAATCCAAAGCTAATACCATGTAAGGTAGGAACTCAAAACCACCCCCTTTTTATGTATCTTTAATTATTGGAAAACCTTTGATACATAATTGCATGGTAGATAGTGGGGCTACTAGCACAATCATGCCTAAGAAGGTGGTTGACCAAGTGGGTTTGAAATATGAGCCTTTCCAAAAGAAAGTTACCCAACTTGATGGTTCTTCAGTTAACACGATAGGTGTAGCTAAGGATACCAACCTAGTTGTCCATGCAAGCCCCAATTGCTCTATCCTACTGGACATATACATCATAGACCTCCCTGCCCTATTTTCCATATGTTTGTCGAGGGAGTTTACAATCAAGATAGTAGGGTATCTTTACTCTGATTGGTCACACATGATTTTTCATACAAGGTAGGGGACTAAGGTCACTATCAAGTTTGAATCATTGGAAACACACCATATAAAACCTTATGTGTCCAATGTAATCAATGCAAGTTGTCTTGCACTTGATGGTGATGACTTCCCAATCATCAGGGAAACAACCACCAAGCTAGAAGGTATCCCAGATATCTATCTAGATGAATTAGAATCTCAGAGGCCCTCTGAGGCCCAGGCCAATGTTATTTGGGATGCTGGTTTGAGGACTTATTTGATTCAAGAATAAAATTGCATAGAGCCAAATCTCTCAAAGGGCACCAAAGGTTTAGAAGATCAATGCAACCAAGTTTTGTGCTAGAAGCAAACATGGTGCTGGTGGTGGTGCAATGCTAGTTTCTCCAAAAGAGGAGAAGTATTATGCACCCTTTAGGTTCAGTTTCTCCTGCACTGGTAACATTGCTGAATATGAGAGCCTAGTGATTGGGTTGGAATGGGCTAAAAGAGAGGGATCAGAGCCCTAAAGGTATATGATGATAGCGATCTGGTTGCCAGCCAAGTAAGAGGGATAAGTGCAACTAAAAGTGATATAATGAGAGCATATAAGCATCGATTTTGGGATGTAATTGAAGATCTCCATGCTTTCAATATTGTCACAATCCCTAGGAAATTAAATCAAAATGCAGATAGATTAGCTGTTGTTGGATCTCAGTATGATATTCCTAAAAGTGTTTCAAAAGAAAGGGATCAAAAACATATCAAAGTGATTTCCAGACCTTCTATTCCTAATAACAATGTCTATTGGCAAGTGTTTGACAGTGACGAGCAAATTCTACAGTTCTTATTTGAAGAGGACATTTTCTTGGAACATAACCAAGATAGATTATTGCAGAACTATGGTGATCAAGTGATACAACTAAGATCCAATAAGATTCCTAAGGGGCTTGTCACCCTAGAATCTATCTTCAACAGAGATGAGCAAACACAGAAGAGAAAAGTTGGCCTGGTAGTCCAACAAGAACATTGTACTGAATTAAAGTTAGAACCAGGTAAAAGTTTACAATTTGGGAAGGTAAATACTAATTCAGGAGAATAGGCTTACACCTGATTATTTCAAGAATTTAGTGATGTCTTTGCATGGAAATATGAGGACCTCAAGGGGTTTAATCCTTCCCTTGCTCAACATACCATTGAATTGGAACCTAATGCCAAACCGGTCAAGCAGAAGCAAAGGCCTGTAAATCCTAAGTGTATAGTCAAAAAATGGAAGCACTTCCATTTTAGACTTTTTTAGCCTTCCAAGTAAGTGGTTTGGGGTCATGGAAAGTTCCTTGAATGGGTTCCTGATCTTGACATGGCTTCCCCCTGTTCTGTCCCTCTTTCCACTTTGTTTAGCCTAATATCTGCATTTTGGACTACAGACTGGTGATTTTGGGCTTCAGGGTCAGGGTCAACCTTTTAGGTCTATGCCGACCTCAACCCTGACCTAGGTTAAGGTTAAACTCAACCTTGACCTAGGTCAAGGTCAACCTCAACCTTGACCCAGGGTTCAAATCCTGGGGTCTCACAGTTTTGGATGTCGGTCTTTGCAAAAAGTATTTTCCCACTTCCGGGTCGGCTCTTTCAGGTTCCGAAGTGTCAATTCCTAACTTATATTTAATATAGTTCCTCTCCTAGGAGTAAAGGCTTTAATGGAAATTTAATTCTCCTATGTCAGCCTCCTTAGAAGATTGTGTCCTAGTTTCATATAAAAGAGAGCCTTTCTCCCCTCATTTTCTCTGAGCAATATTGAGAAACGAAGTCCTCTATTGAAGCCTATGCATCCTTGAGAAATTGAGAAACATCATCAAGTGAAGATTCAAGAAAGAAATCAAGTAAGATTTCAAGCAATCATTCATCCATTCAAGCATCCATTTTCATGAAGGAGATCCATTGGAGGCCATTGAAAGATTCAAGCCACATAGTGTTGGAGATATACAAGCAAGAGATTGAAGACATCCTACCTTTCTACATTCCACATTTTGAAGCATACTTGTGGATCCAAGGATTCAAATCTTCCACAAGGACTTTTACAAGCAAGGTGAATTTAAGCATTTACTTTGTTTATTTTTGCAATTTCAATTACATATATTTGAGGTTAATTCCTAAATCAGGGTTTGACTAAGGCAAACCCCTCCCCCACAACAAACAATCCTCTTTTTCTTGTAGGTACAGGTTTAGAACAACATATTTAAGACCAGATCTGGATACCCTTTTCGGTTTTCTTTCAGATGACGCAAACATATTCTCTGTCAGACCTGTGCAGGCCAGGGTTGACATTATTGGGTCAGGGTTGACATTTGTGGGTCAAGGTGAACCTTTTTCATAAGACAACATCGGAATGGAAAAATATTTATGGGTTTTGTTCGTCTGCATTTTGGTTTGGGATCAACTGTCAATTTTTCTAGAAACAGTCTACAGACCTTAGAAAACAACATTCTTTGATCTGAAATATTTCAAGGTTAGTGCATTTCTCCAATTTCTTCAATTACTATCTGTACGCCTCTCTCTCCGGTTTCCCACAGCTTTCCAAGGGCAGGGGTTAGTAGCCAAGGTTCACAAGTGCATGCAAATCTATTAAGCAATAACTTCTAAACGAAATGATCAAAACGCGAGCAATAAAATGTACAAACAATGAAAAGGAAGACAAATGAATGCAAACCCTTCGAAGCTTGAAGCTTCTATTGTCTCTCTCTACTCCTTCAATAACGTTGTTCTTGATGCTCAGTATTGGCTGGGCA
>MU224474.1:1406509-1428465 GCA_018584345.1 Thuja plicata
GAGAAAGGTGAATTTAGAAGAAAATAGATGATTAATTAATGATTAAGAAACCATTAATTAATAGATGAAAATTAGGGTTTTAATGTAAAGTTGCAAGCCTGTCCATTTTAGGGTGTCTACACTATCATATATCATATCTATACATATAATTAACAGAATTTAAGATATCCTTCTTATTATTCTCCTTTCTGAATAGTTGATTCATTTGTGCATTAACCCTTGTTTTTGGTTGATCAACTTGGATCTCCCATTTGTGCATTTGGGAATAAAAGAGGAACATCTTACCTTCTCCCTAATCACAATTGCAATATACAATCAATAGAATTCAATTAAGTGTAAAGTAGGGTTAAGGAAATCAACACAAAGAATAATTAATAAGTCAACCCCTTACCTTACTAACAAATAATCATCTCCTTACCCGTTTTTCAATCTTTACACTAAGTTAGAACCACTCATGCATAAAGAAGTCCTCAAATTAATAGAAAGCGGTATCATCTACTCCATTAAGCACACTAGTTGGGTTTCCAACCTCATTCCTGTTAGGAAGAAGAATGGTGAGTTGAGGCTATGTGTTGACTTCAGAGACCTTAATAGGGCATCCCTAAAAGACTGTCATCCATTACCCTCTATGGAGAAAATTCTAAAATGTGTCTCTGGATCTGAGAGATTTTCATTATTGGATGGCTATTCAGGATACAATCATATCCTGGTTCATAAAGAAGATCAATATAAGACTTTGTTTACAACCAAGTGGGGGACCATGGCTTATCAAAAGATGCCCTTTGGTTTATCTAATGCAGGTGCTACTTTTCAAAAGGCAATGGATATGGCCTTTAAAATCCTCATGTACAAATTTGTACTAGTCTATTTAGATGACATAACTGTTTATTCTAAACATGCAGCAGACCATATCAAACATCTGAGGAAAATATTTGAAAGGTGTAGATAATTTGGGATATCTCTTAATCCCAAGAAATGTGTGTGTGTAGTCCATGAAGGAAAACTATTGGGATATATAGTATCCAAAAAGGGAATTATAGTAGACCCTGAGAGGATTGCAGCTATTCTAGAGCTACCCTTACCACATCACAAGAAAAGTCTTCAATCTTTCATAGGGAGGATTAACTTTGTCAGGCATTTCTTGCCTAATATTGCAGATCTACTAAAGCCTTTGACAATAATGTTGAAGAAGAATACATCTTTTTGTTGGAGCAATGAAGGGAAAGCTAGTTTCCAAACCATTAAAGAGTCTTTGACAGAAGCCCCTGCCCTATTAAACCCAAATTTCAGTAAGGATTTTATCCTTTACGCTTATGGAGGATCAAATGCTATTTCTACAATATTGACCCAAGAAAATTCTGAAGGGTTGGAACAACCTATTGCTTTCTTTAGAAAAGGTTTAGAAGAATACAAACATAGATATTATTTTGAGGAGAGAAAATTACTTACTATAGTAAAGAGCCTTAATAAGTTCAGATATATGTTAACCCACAGTAAGGTACAATTGAAAGTTACTCATCCTAGTGTCAAGGAATTCTTGCTTTCTAGGGACCTGAATGAAAAAAGGGCTGGTTGGATTACCAAGGTCATGGAATATGACATTAATATCCAAATCACCAAGCTAGTTAGAGGAAGAGGTCTTTGTGATCATCTGGCAGAGGATGAGAGTTCAAAGGAATCAGAGAAAATGGATGCATCCCTAATCATGCATTCAACCAAAGATCATGCCGAGGCAGCAGGTTGGTTGCCTAACATGATCCATTATTTAAAAATAGGAGAATGCCCTGTAGATCTAGATTCAGCAAAAAAGGAGGTACTATAGGTTACAATCTGTTCCTTTTGTGCTGAAAGATGACATTCTTTTTAGAAAGGATCACAATGGTGTCCTTTTAAGATGCATAGGTTCAGAAAAGATAGAAAATGTCCTATTTGAATTTCATGATGGACCTTTTGGAGGTCACTTCTCTCCTAGGACTACTGCTTTTAAGATCATGAGGGCTGGATACTATTGGCCATCTATCTTCAAGGATAGCCATGATCATGTAAGGAAATGCATCAAATGTACCATGTTTGCAGGAAAAGAAAAACTTGCAGCCTTGCCCCTTTAGCCCATTAGAATAGAGCAACCTTTCATGAGATGGGGCATAGATTTCATTGGCATGATCAATCCTCCATCGAGCGCAAGCCATAAATGAATAATTATTGCAACATATTATTTCACTAGATGGACAGAGGTGGTGGCATTGAAGGAAGCAAATGAGAATGTTGTCCTAATATTTTATGATGATATAATTCACAGATTTGGTGTCCCTGACTTCATTATTTCAAATAATGCATTAGCATTTATAGGCCTAAGAGTGACTGAATGGACAGTCAAACATGGTGATTCATTGAACACAAGTTCAAACTAATACCCTCATGGTAATGGTTTGGCTGAATCAACAAATAAGAACTTGATTAGGATAATCAATAAAACCCTACAAGAAAACCAAAGAGATTGGCACACCATACTAAAATCTGCATTGTGGTTAGACAAAATTATCCCAAAGAAGATCATTGGGAACTCTCCCTACATGCTAGTGTATGGAAGAGAGGCTAAGTTTTCCATTTTAACTGAATTCCTGGACTTAGCTACTCAATATGTCTTGTTTGAAGAAGGAGATCCTTTGCAGATTAGGTATGCTCAGATTATGGAATTAGAATAACATAAAGCTAAGTCCATGAAGGATATGGAATTCCATCAGATGCAGAAAAATAAAAGCTTTAATAGTAGAGCCAGGGCTAGGAATTTCAAGATTGGAGATATAGTCCTCAAATGGGATGAATTCAAATCAAAGCCTGGCAGACATACTAAATTTGATTCTTCCTGGGGAGGTCAATTCATCATCACAGAATGCAAGGAACATAATTATTTTTAGCTATCAACTCTTGGAGGAGTTCCCTTTCCCATTTCTATAAATGGATTCCATTTGAAACCTTATTTTGAGGTTTGTCCTTCCTTGTAAATATTGTAAATAGTTTCCCTGTTCTTTGTTCCTGCTTTCTAGTTTTTTTTTCTTTCCTATTTTCCTTGAAGTGCCTGTGCGCAGTTAGTTGTTCCTCTTCCTAGTTTCAATATGTTCCCAAGTTCCTATTTCTAATCAATGATGATTCTATGCCCAAAGGATGTCAAAGGCTATTGGTTCTCAACATCTAGCAGGTAGACATCCCACAAAAATCACCAAGAATGTTACCCAAATTTTCCCCATTACAAATATTTTGGCTATAGGTGGAGTAAAATGAGGCTCCCATGAGGGTTGAGCCCAGCCTGTGAGGTAGACCTTAAATTTATGATCTTGGTTGTGTTCTCTACAGTCTCTTCAGTCCCTGTTTTGCTCCTACCCATGCAAAATGGCCTAAGTGTTGAAGGACCTGTGTATGTGATAAGCCCTAGTTAACCGAGACTTGTTCTGTTTCCTTATTACTTTTGGGGTGACTTAAGTTATTCAAATTCCCATGTGCGTATTTATACTTTGCATTAAGTCTCTAAGTTGCATGATAAAAATATAATATTCCAAATCATCTGGTGACCCGGAGACTCTTGGTAGTCTCATGATCTCGTGAAAGAAAAGCATATTCCATTTTGATCAGGAGACTCAGCGATGATCATTGGATAAAATTTCGATCAGAGGGGAGTCAGGTAATCTCTTAATATAACCTGGGGTTAGCAAAGGATCTAGAGATCACGTGACTCAGTATAATTCCTACCTCCAAGTGTGACTTAAGTTCGGAGATGAGTTAAGTTGTGACCTTTCAGTCGGGTGGTCTCGTAATCAAAGGGAATATTTTATATGGGTCCAGAGACTTGGCAACCACCGTCCAATATAAAGAAGGTCTAGCACTTTTCACATGATCTCATGATAAAGCCAGGGTTAGCAGAAAGGTTGGGAGACTTAGCGGCAAAGAGAAGGGATTAACTTGAGGTTATGAGGCATTTCCTGGGTAAATAAGGTGATCCAGTGGCTACATTTTAAAGTATAAATAGATTGGAATCTCAATCATCAATATAGATATCCGCGCCACCTACAACCTTTAGGATTTAAATATTCAAAGGAAATTCAAATATCTGATATTAGAAGTTATGACAGAAATGACTTGCAGAGAAGTAGATGGATCGGCCGACTTCACAGAAGCAAAATTGATGGTGGTAGGAAAGAGTTCAGAGATATATTTGATCGATCAAAGATATTTTTATGATGCATTTATGAGCAAGTTTGGCTATGTTAGGGTTTTTCTGAATATTCTATTGTAATCAATTGTAACCCTAACAAGTTCAGAAGTTATCTGTGGCATTCTTTCTGCCCTCTGATTTCTATAGTTTGTAATCTTTCATTGATATTCAGATATTGCAAAAGCTTTTTGTGACATCTTTTCTGTCCCTGGGCTTTCTTGTCTAAATTTCTCTTACTGAATTAAATATATTGAATGATTTTTAGAGAAACATTGGAGTCCCTAAGCCCTCTTTCTTTTTGAAATAATGTGTACTACTGTAGATGATTTGATTCAGATGAGTTTGTGGATATTCTACAGTCCCCTGTCATTTTGTCTCATTCCTATGCCAAATTGCAAAAGTGGATGTTTGTTTGCAGGTCATAGTCTGTGTCTACTAATAGTGAATATGCTATTGTTTGTGAAATTACTTCTTTCCCTGAATAGCCTCTGTTTATCTCAGGCCTCTCTATGAAATATTTATTCAAGCCTATCTAGGAAGTTGTGTTCTATTTGTTCCAAGGTTTCATGCTAAGGTTACTTAATGTGTTATGATTCAGGTCACCTTTGGTGTATCACCTAGTAGGATAATTTGCTTTCAGTTAGTTCCCTTTCATGCATTCCTTCTATCCCTTTTCCCTCAAGAATTTACTTTCATGTTGAGAAGCAAATTTGGGTGACATATCAAGAGGAACCGACCTAGAATCCAGAGGTCTTGTCTCAATTAGAAAAAGGTCCCAAAGCCTTGAGACAATTCCCATGTTACACTAGATTACCAAAACTACGAGAGCTTGGGTAAGGGTGAAAATCTAGGTGTCTAATAGTAACATCACTACATAAGTGTATATACATGTGTAACATCAATGACAATATACAATTGAATAATTGTCTTCAACAACATTAGTGTCCTTGTAATAATAAGAGGAATATTCTGCTATGAGTCCCTGGTGTAAGAAATCCATTTCCATTCCTACAAATCCCCTGAATCCCAAATTGTTTTTTCAGTCATTGAACATGAATCCTCCCATTATCACCATGTCTACTCCTACCTGCACCATCAGGTCATTCCTGATGGATTAACCAGAAATGAAAAATGACACCTCATCTGCAATGCCTCACGGTATGTTCTCGTGGCCAACGATTTGTATAGACGAGGCTTAGATGGTACTTTTATTAGGTGTCTAGAAAAAGAAGAGTCCAAACATGCGTTGTCTGAAGTCCATGAAGGAATTTATGGTTCTCATTCTAACGGTCTGACCTTGGCCCAAAAACTACTTAGAGAAGGGTATTATTGGCCAGATATGGAGAAAGAAACTATCAGGTATGCGAAAGCTTGTAAGAAATTCCAAATACATGGAAATCTTATCCATGCTCTAGCAAGGAGCTCATTCCCTTTGTCACACATTAGCCCTTTCAAAAATGGTCATTTGATCTCATCGGGTAGATTCACCCCTCATCTTCTAATGGAAACAAGTTCATTATTATAGCTACTGAGTATTTCACCAAGTGGGTTGAGGCAGTCGCACTCATTAAAGCGACATGACAACAAGTCTCACTATTCATTCTGAACTACATAATTTTCCACTATGTCATACCTTCCTCCATCATCACTAACAATGGAGGAAAATTTAAGAACAAAACCATAGATGAGTTGTGTGCAAAGTTCAAAATGACACAACATTGTTCTTCCATATATTACCCGCGAGGTAATGGACAGGGTAAGGCCTCAAATAAAAATTTGTTGATAATCTTGCATCGCATGGTTAACAAGTCTGGAAGGGATTGACACCTACAGATCAATCCTACATTATGGGCTTATAGAACAAGCATCAAAATCCCTATAGGGGCAACCCTATTTGCACTGGTATATGGGGCAGAAGCAATCTTACCCCTAGAGGTAGAAATCCAATCTCTTAGGGTTTCTTTGCGTAGACTTATCCTAGATGAAGAGTACAGAGTTTTGAGACTCCAAGAACTAGAGCTGCTAGATGAATGTTGGAAAGTTGCATTTGATCACCTCAAAACTTATCAGAAAATAATTTCAAGAGGATACAACAAGAAAGTCAGACCTAGAGAACTTCAGGTGGGCAACCTAGTATTGAGAGAAAATCCCCACAATCAGTCACATAGAGAGAAGAAGGTGAAGTTTGAACCCAACTGGCTGGGTCCTTATATCATTACTGCAACATTCAGCTCTGGAGCCTATCGACTCTCTACACCTGATGGAGAACCGCTTCGGGAGCCCATCAAAACTCTCCATCTGAAGAAGTTCTACACCTAAGGCATTCTCAGTGATCAACACCATGTACATACTTATGATCCTGAAAAATCTAAAAATTGGAAAAAGTCCTAAAAAAATGATCATCTTGGTGAAAACCTAGCAATAGGTGCCTTGATGCATCAATAAAAAAAAAGAGAAAAATGGAAAAATACAAAAAAAAATTGAAAAATAAGAAAATGTGCCTTGGTGAAAACCTGGTAAACATGTGCCATGGTAGCAAAAATAACATCTCTTCCAAGTAGGTGAAAACCTAGAAAATAGTCACCTCTTGTAATCAGCGCTCCATCTATGAATGCTCAGTCTTGGAAGTCCTTTGCTTCAGTTTTTACATAGCTTTTAGTCACTTTCGTGACACTTTGGTTCTTCTGAGAACCCTCCTGGCTTGAAACTGAACTAGAGTCATAACCTGGGGGCAATCAAATCAGCTTTGTCTCAATAGTATGAGTCAAGTCAGTCATCGATGTTTGCTATTAGGGGCATGAGTCCCCACATTTGATCACATCTTTGGATTACACCAGAGTCAGAAATCTTGTCATTTCTGAAGGACAACTCGATATTGACACAAACAGGTGTTTCTCAACACCCTAATCAAAAGTGTTTCTTAACACTATCTTTGGACGCATCTGTGTTTCTTAACACACATTGGATACCGTAAACATAAAAAATAGATCGATAGCAATCAAACACATCGCACTCACAAGCACAATGGTGTTTCTCAACACCTCATACATATACGCATCTAGAAACTTTGAAACTGGCTGAAGCATGCTGAAATTCTATTTGTATGATGCCTGTTCTCATTGATTTTTATTAATCTTTTCTTTGTCTACTGCTTGTTGGTGTGGTCCCAATGATCCAAGAATGTCAAATAAACTGGGTGTATGTGATAAGAGCTCCTGCATTAAGGCTTAAAATTCTCACATCCCTCGATCATGTTTATTTGTACACCAAGGTGAGGTCCAAACTATCTCCTTGACTATTATTGCTCTGATTATTTACGCAAGATTGCACTCATGGTTATCTTGGCTTTAAATGCCTTGATACTGGTGTACTCTTGCATCATCAATTAGAAATAATGTTCATGTCATCTTGGCTTTTGTGCCCTGATGCTTACGTTAGTTTCTCATACCTTATTCGATGAAAGTCATATTTATATTCTTATGGTCGCAGTGGCACCAGTAAGGATTGTATCGACTCTGATGTTCTAAAAATGATCGATGATGAAAATTTTCAACGCTAAAAGTTTAGTGACTACACCTTAGGTTGCATTAATTTTAGTCTTACATCTGCATCTGCATCTGCATGGTGTTAAAACTACATAATATCGATATCTCTCTCTAGTTTGAAGGATCTGAGGTTCTTATCAATCAATCTTCATTTCGTCAAGTGGTCAGTTGTGTGTTGATTGACACGAACATGACACCCTCGCCAATTCGACTGTCCTAATTCCATTTTCAGGATCAAAATCAAAATATGACATTTCACTTTTTCAATCAACTACAGCTGACTACTTGCACAACTGATAGAAATCTCTCATGCTTTTCTTCTAATCAATCCTCCTATCATACTTTTGATCAATCTCAGTCAAACATGACCTCCAAACAAGTACATCTTTTGTCATAACCACTAGGGACCTATTTATAATTAGATCAGCTTCTTCTTGCATCATGTTATCAATTAAATTGCTTCTCATCACTGGGGCACCTAGCCATATTTCAATTTTGCTCCCGATGGGGCAGGATCAGGACATAAACATTCCAGTGATTACATCCTCAATCAAAACCCCATCGCTTGGGGCATCTTAGCTTCACCGCATCAAATCAAGTTGAGATTATCTTAAATCAAAGGCAATCTAATCAATGGTCTTATACAGTGATGAATATACTCAAAACTAGACAAGATCAATCTTATACAAGCTATTCATTATTGAAACCAGATACATTGATCAAATTGGCTTCATCTCTTCAAATCAAGTCAATTTTCTTTCTAATCAAATCTCTTAACGGTAATCTGTTTCATCATTTCAAATCAAACTGGTTATTCATTCAAACCAATCAAAAGGTTTAAGAGTTCTTGATAGATGTTCAGTTTCATCGCTTCAAATCAAGCTGAGCATTCTGTTTTATATCTTTTGATCGATCTTTGTCCAATAAACCTTGAAGTCAGTCTTCTTCTTCAAAAGAATGGTTTCAACGCTTCAAATCAAACTATTCTTGATCTTCTCACTAACAGGTCTTTGAATCACTAAGTTGATCGCACATCAATTCAAAGAGGGGAAAATGTAATCACATGAAAATGGTCATCAAAACCCTAGAACCTCAATCTCAACAATTAATCAAGAAACCCTGATCTTGATAAACCCTAAGTCCTAAATCAAATAGGAAATTCCTCAATCTATCAAATTCAAGCTCATTTGACCCAAACCCTATGTCTTAATCAATCATCATACTTGATTAATTAATTAATTCCTGAAATCACAATACATTGGCAAATAAACCTCATGTTAATTATTTAATTGATATTCTAATATATTAATTAAATAAAATTACAAATTTGTCAATAAATAAAAAAGGAATTAAATTAATTATAAAAACAAAAATCTGCATCCAAAATCAATTAAATTATTAAAAATGCATATGACATCATCAAATCCAGTTAACTGATTATCAAATTGGAAACAATCTAGTTCCACTCAGTTAACTGGTTATCAAATTGGAAACAATCCAGTTCCACTCAGTTAACTGATTCTCCACTATTTATCATTTTGGAAACATTTTCGTTAACTAACAACTGATTTTGGAAGTTTCCAAAATAACTGATCAGTCAGTTCAGTCAAATGACTCTTTCGACCAATCACATTGCTTGCATATGGATTGTGCTTCTCCAATCGAATCTAAGCCACTCTTTTCTTTTGATCTCGACCGTCGATTTGAGAGAGACTTCTATAAAAGAGAAGCTCATTTCCTTCACAAAGGATCCTAACTTTTGCATTATTGTTATTATACTGCATTTTACTCTCAAGCATATTCTATCTTTCTTGCATTTTAGCTTTCAACTTGTTTAGCTTTAATTGTTAGTTTAATTTGTTTAAGCATGCAAATCTTAATTTTAGAGCATATTTGACTTTGGTGCTTTAAAATGAATCTTTCACATTTCAATTTGGTGCTTCTAAAACAAATGCAATTAGATTGGATTAACCACAAACTGCATCTTCATATCATTTTAGATCAATCATATAGCTTTAAATCCTTTGTTTAGGATATTAGTGTAGTCACCGAGTTTGCGATGACCTGAGAGCAAACTCATACTCCTGCCTAGTAGAAGGCAATATATCGATTTAGGTTAGTGTAGTTTACTGCATTTTGATTTCATTTTTTCTAACCCTCTAACCATGCAATGATCTATTGAAGTGTGTGTGTTTGTGTCTGCAGAATAGGTACCCATTTTCACATATACAACAAAAGGTCCTAGTAAGGGGTCCTAGGTGTCTTAAGGGGTCATATCTTCTCATAGGTCATCTTAAGAGGTCATATGTCATAATAAGGGTTGTTAAGGAATCTTATGTCACAAAAGGTCCTAATAAGGGGTCCTAGTGTCCTAAGGGGTCATATATCATAATAGGACCGATCATGTCATAATAGGGCCTATTATGTCATGTTAATTTGTACTAAGTGTTCTTAAGGAATCTTAAGTAATCTTATGTCTCAATAAGGGCTATTAAGGAAACTTATGTCCCAAATGGTCCTAATAAGGGGTCCTAGGTGTCTTAAGGGGTCATATGTTGTAATAGGTCATCTTAAGGGGTCATATGTCATAATAGGACCTATTCTGTCATAATAGGTTGTACTAAGGGTTCTTAAGGAATATTATGGAATCTTAAGGAATCTTATGACACAATAAGGGTTGTTAAGGAATCTTATGTCATAAAAGGTCCTAATAAGTGTGTGCTAAAAATGTGACACACTTCTATGAGTCATTATATTCAAGATTGCTCAAGAATGAGGTCTCAAATGGTGACTCATAGCTCCCTATTCATGGAGTGCAAGGGTTTGTGATGAAGGCCCTCAGTTTAGACCTAGTTATGCCCATGCAAGTACACCATGAAATGAGAGATTCAAAGAGGAAAAGAAAGAATGCTAGTCTCCATGATCACCAAATATGCATTACAAATGAGAAGGAAAAATATTCTATATGATAACAATGCACGAAAGGAAACTAATCTATATGATAACAATGCATGAAAGGAAATATGCAAATTAATCTATGAAGGAAAATATGCATCTAAATTAACATGAATCTACTCTAAATGGATTTCCATGAATGCATGAGAGAAGATGACAAGAAGAAGAAGATGCATGGTTCAAGCTCAAATGCTCAAAATCTCCTCCAAGATTTCTCTCCAAACCTGCAACATAACAATAGCATAAAACTGTATCTCTTGATTATCCAAATGAGAAGGAGAGGTTTCCTTTTAAAGAGCAATGGATGGTAGAGATTAAGAGGTAAAAAGAAATGAGCAATGGTGGAGATTAAATCTTGGTTGATCCATATGCTCACACATCTTCAAAAGGCAAAATCAAATGCTATGATTTAAGAGGCAAAAAGCCCAACACTTAGGAATATGTGTAGAAAAAGGAACTTTATTTATTTTTATTTAATTTATTTGCTTTTTCAACACAAAGAGGGATTTAAGTGGTGGTTTTATTTAATTAAAAGAGGGATTTTTCTTTTAATTAAATACAATTATTTTATTTAATTAAAAAAATAGATTTTAATTAAATAAGATAATATTATTTAATTAAGAGAGATTTTAATTAAATAAGATAAGATTATTTAATTAAAAGAGATTTTAATTAAATACGATAATTGATGAAATGATCAAACCTTAAGAAATATTGAAATAATTGAATTAATTATGATTTGATCAAGGAAATTGATTTGAATTGAAAATGTTGCAAAGCATTGATTCAAGAATTTGATAAATTGAAGAATGAGGGCCCATAGTCTAGGTGACCATTTTAGGGTGCATACATTATCCCCTCTTTGACTAATGTGTGATCTTTATGGTAACACATGTAGTTAAAGAATGCAGTTGAAATGTGAGATCGATTTGGGATCACAAAACAACCCAGACGCGTGATCGACGGACGGAAACACATCAGGACAAAGATAAGCTGATTGAAAAAGATAAAGTCAACACCCCTGTAAATAGGTAATTGACATGTCCAAGATAAAAATCTCAGGTAAGGCTGCCCCAAGTGGAGCAATTGATAGGATTGATAAATTTGAATCAAGGATTGAAGTTTGATAGGTACTGCCCGCTCGTGATCAAAATTGAAATGAGATAGAGGAGAAACAACAAATTGATAAATTTGATTAAATCAAACTAAAGATAAGGTTCTTGATATAAGATGAAAGATATAAAGATCACAGAACCCAGGTAGATCATCAAACATGAAAGATTATGCCCCAGGGTTGAATTACAAGAAAAGAAGGGTGAAAGTGAATGGAAGATAGAAGTTTGGAAGAGGTGGAAAGAAATGGAGAGAAGAAAGAGAATTTTCCTTAAGAGAGAGAATGCTCCGAAATCAATCAACTGTTTAAGATGGAAAATTTTGATTGAGATCATGAAAGAAGATAAGGAAATGAAGATAAAAAATGATCATAGTTGATTAAAAGTCCACAAGAAAGATGAAGGAAACCCTCTCAAAATCATACTGCATCCTAAAAATGCAAATTAACATGAAGTCTAATAATGCAAGCTACATGAAAATGCAAAGGTGTACTTGCAATAGAGAAACTGTATCATAGGATTTTGTGTGAATCATTCATAAGACAATGTTAAGGAACTTATTTGTATCATTGGGCCATTATTATCGGACATCAAAAAATCACACAATCATCACTAGTCACAAGCGCAACTATGAAGATATGAATGTGATTTATATCGGATTGGAATGTGGAAAGATTCTAAAATAAGAATCAAAGACATAAAGGTCAAGATGACTTTGATGTTAGCTTACCCAATTTAATGTAGCAAAACCATGCTTGCATCAAGGCATAGATTCCAGGATGACTAGAAGAACGGTTGTGCAAAAAAAGTCAAGGATGAAGCCTCAAATCTCCTAAGTGTTTCAAGGGAACAACAAGAGACACTCAAGAGTTTCAAGACCACACCCACAAGTAGAAAGAAAATAAAAACATGCCCCATGCCCCAAGTCCTCTAGCTATGCATCCTGGAGAGACTTATTAGACAAGGACACTCAACAAAAATTAATAACAGTCAGCACACAAAGAAAAGATCATGACATAGCTCAAGCTTTAAGTGTTATGTTTAAAAATTTAAGTGTGTGAAATGATAATAAGTTCTGAGGATAAGGATCGAATGCTTGCAAGTGGGTAAGATCACGTGAAAAAAATGGGTAAGACCAAACCAATAAGTGTTGAAAAACACTCGATGTTAGGGGTTGTATTGAAAAATACAATTGGGGTGGTGTTGAAAAATACCATTTGTGAGGTGTCCTAAAGACTAATGCATCCAAGAGACCAAAGCTAACACAGTTATGCCCCATAGACAAAGACAAAGACCAATTCTAGACCAAGGAAACAAGGACAAGGCATGATGGAGAAAGGCTAAGTGTGGAGGACACACGCTAATAAATAGGGGTGCAAAAAACCTTAAGTAGCACCCATTTCCAGGTTTTCACCACTTGGATTTTATTATAATTTTTTTTCTACCAAGGCACCTGTTTCCAAGTTTTCACCAAGGCACTTTTTCTATTTTTTTGAATTTTTTGAATTTTTGAATTTTTTTGTATTTTTGGAATATATAATTTTTTTTGGAGATACATCAAAGTGCATATTGCTAGGTTTTCACTAAGATCATTTTTTTTAGGACAGTTTCTGATATTTAGAATTTTTGACAATATATCATTTTTTTGGATTTTTTCAGGATCAATAAGTATGTGCAAAGGATGCTCCCAGACAGAATGGGCATCATGGATATAAAATCTTCAAGTGCAAGACATTGATAGGATCAGGGAGCTACTCTCCCTCTACTGTAGATAGTAAATAAGCACCTGACCCAAAAGTTGTTATAATGATGTAAGGTCCAAGCAAATTAGGTTCAAATTTTCCCTTTTGATCTCTATGTTGTTGATTCTTAGGATTTTCATGTAGGACAAGATCTCCCACTTGGAATTCTCTAGGGTGAACCTTTTTGTTGAAAGATTTGGACATGCACTTTTGATAAATTGTCATATGGTCAAATGACGCTTGACATTTCTCATCTGGAAGTTCTAACTCTTGAAGTCTCATGGCGCGGTGGTCTTCATCTGTAATTAGACCTTTGAGGGAAACTCTAAGTGAAGGACTTTCAACCTCCAAAGGTAACACTGCTTTAGCACCATATGCAAGGGAAAAAGGAGTAACCCCAGTAAGAGTACGAATACTCGTTCTATAGGCCCACAAAGCTAGATTTATATGTAAGTGCCAATCTCTACCATTCTTACAGACTATTCTATGTAGGATTTTAAGAATGGTTTTGTTTGATGCCTCCGCTTGACCATTTCCTTGCGGGAAGTAAATGGAGGACCAATGTTGTTTAATCTTGAATTTCTTGCAGAGTTGTTTAAGGTCCTTATTTTTGAAATATCCTCCATTGTCAGTGATAGTCTCAGAAGGCACTCCATATTGACAGATGATATGGTTCAGAATGAATAGAGAGACTATCTTTCCTGAGGCAACAAAAAGTGGGACAACTTCTACCCATTTAGTGAAGTAATCAGTAGCAGTGATAATAACTTGTGTCCACCTAATGAGTTGGGATGAATTTTACCAACAAGATCAAAGGCCCAGCGCTAAAATGGCCAATGAGATATAGAAGGAATGAGCTCCCTGCCTGGAGCATGTATCAGGTTACCATGTTTTTGACACTTTTCACATGACTTTGCAAAAGCTATTGCGTCAATCTACATTGTAGGCCAATAGTACCCCTCCCTAAGAAACCTTCAGGCCATGGCAAGACCATTGAAATGTCCCCCACAGATGCCCTCATGGATGTCAACTAACACTTGGTCAGATTCTTCATTTTATAAGCATCTAAGAAGTGTTCCATCTAGACCTCTCCTATACAAATCACCAGTGATAAGGGAATGGAAAGAGGAATTTCAGGTAAGGTTTCTGCGTTCAGATTGGTTAAAGGTTTTAGGTATAATTTAAGCATGAAGGTATGAGTAAATGACACCATAATGGGTTGACTCACAACCAACAAGGGTACAAATGACATGGCTTTCTTGGGAATCATAGACAGGGTGATGTAGCTCTTCCACCAGGAATTCAAATCTGGATTCATGTTTCTCTAACTGAAGGAGTGAAGCAAGTGTAGCCATAGCATCAGCTACTTTGTTTTCTGCTCTAGGGATTTACTAAAATATGACAAATGTGAAGTATCACTTCAAGAAATCAACCATTTGCTTGTAAGGTACCATTTTCTCATTTTTGTTTGATATTCATCATTAACTTGGTTGATTATCAGTTGTGAATCCCCATAGATGTGTAACTCTGTGATTCTCCATTCTATGGCCATCTTAAGTCCATTTGTTAAAGCTTCATACTCAGCAATGTTGTTTGTACATGGGAATAATAACTTGTAGGACTTAGGAATCGTGTACCCATGAGGAGAAACAAACAACATTTTCAATATTTTCACTGAAGATATATCTTGAAAGTAGCTAGGGAGATGATCAAGTACCTCATCCTTAGGCACCTCAAAGAGGTTTTCACCTACTTTTTTTGGTTCTGACACCGCCACACAGTGGTTTCTGCCATCAGAAATCATATTCTTTTGATTTTATTTTCTTTTTATTTTGTGACTAAGGTACTTGATGTCTGGCTCTATCATGCTGGTAGCCAGTTCACTGTTGGAAGAGACTACGGGTTCAATGATATTTAGGGAGCATGATATCTCATAATCATTTTGAAATGTTAAGAGCTTAGGTTCTTGATAGCGTTGGGACCAATCAATCAGGTCAGGATGAATAAGAGGTAAGTCAATGACTGGTTCAAGGTTATAAATGTGAATGATATTATCATTGGTGACTGAAGAGTTAGAGTCTGTCAAGTATCCTTCTAAGCTACCCAAATAAGGATTCATCCTAACAAGTGAAGAATCATCCACTAAGGAAACACATGGGTTCAAATCCTCTAATCCTACATGTGACTCATCAGCTACCTTAGGTTGAGAACTATAAGTGTGGATGACATCAACATCCATGTCAACTATGGAAGGTTCTAAGAAGGAGTTTCACTCATACTCATATGAACTTGTGTCACAACTGCGACTAGGATGTTTACACCATGAAGGTTTGGGACATCGTGATGTGGAAGGTCTAGTGTCATCAAGAGTAGCACCTTCTCTTTCCATTAAATGAACAAGATTATTTTGTTGCTATTGTCTGAAAGGATCTTCTACATCTGATTCTTGTTCTAAAGTTGCAACCGACGCATGAGCGACTGGAATATCTGAATCTCCCCAGAGGAGTGTAGTGGAAGGAACCCAATCTTCACACATGTCTTGCTGATTTGTCAAACTGGGTACATATTTTGGTTCATCTTCACTATCTAACTTATCAAGAATAGGAGTAGTGTGCTTGTTTTGATTCACAAAGCCTAGGCCAACCGGCTTCTTGGACTTGCATCCAAAAAGAGCGTAATCAAGAGGTTCAACTCTAGCATCCAATCTGTGATTAAGAGGGCCATGTTCGGGATAGCCCATCTTTCTGACAAAAGTATACCCTTGTCCATAAGCCTTAGAAGAGGGAAAGAAGTTCTCATTGTGCATATATTTCTCTTCTCTATAGATCTAGTCTCAAACAAATGTCTCTTCTTTCTCATCTTGAATAGGCATCGATGATTCTACAAACGTGTCAAATAAAGTCATAGCTAAAGAGGAGGGTCTCTTTTCTTGTGAAGTTTTTCCATAAGACTGAGGTGAAACTGGTAATGTTGTGAGGGAGTTGAGTTCATACCCCCCCCATGCCAAGATCTACTAGCTTGAGCTTGTCTTTAGATTCAGCTAAGGTTGCGTCAAAGTCTTCTGCTTCTCTATTGAGGGGAACATGAGTTCCTGCTGAAATTGAGTTAACATATAAAGTGTTATCCCTAGGTATACAAATCTCTATTCCATTATAGGGGAACTTAACACAGTGATGATAGGTAGATGACACCACTTGTATATCATGAATCCATGATCTACCAAGTAAGATATTATACGCAAGGGGGCCAACATCAACTATTTGAAATACAATATCTTTTTCAATAGGGCCATCCTAACAGGAAGGATGACCAACCCCTTGGAAATTATTTCTGCCTCATCACATGCTTTTATAGTGATCCTTTTCCTGGTATCTATGAATTTCTCAAAATAGCCCAACTCTTTCAAAAGACTAAAAGAACATATATTAAGCCCAATAGCCCCATCTATTAACACACGCCTAACACAGGTTCTGTGAATCATGAGCTCAATATGAAGAGAAAGATTGTGTGGGTGGATCAAGAATTTATCATCATCCTCTAAAAAGGTAAGGTAATGAGGGCTAGCAATGTGATTAACCATGTTCTAAAATTGATTGACATCTAAGTTTTTGGGGACGTTTTCCGTGTGCAAAGCATCCTCAAGTACTTGTTTGTGTCTCGGGGACAACTCTAAGAGCTCAAAGATTGAAATCTAAGCTTGGGTTCTTTGCAACTAATTAACAAGACTATAGCTTGTCTTAGGATTAAATGTTGGTTTTGAGGTGACATTCTTGGACTCCACTTGCTTAGGTTTACTTGATTGTCTTGAATTGGGTCCTCTAATGACAATGAGACCTTGACTTTGTGTGATAGCATCTAGGGTTTGTGAGGACGCTCTAGAATTAAGACCCCTTAGCACCATGATAGGTTCTTCATCAAATATAGGAGGAGAGTCCACATCTAGATCATAACCATAGGGATCTTTACCCCTCATCATATTGACATTTTCTTCTACAAATTCAAGCATATTGATAGTATTCTCTGCATCTGTGTAAGTGTAATTGATCTCAGCTTTGCCATTTTTAGCTTTAGAGGTTTCCCCCTTCTCATACTTAGGCAACAGTTTCTTGAATGCCTTATGATTGGTGTTGGTTTTCAATCTATCTATCTTAAGTTTTCCACTCTCAATGAGATCTTGAATAATATGCTTGAGTTTCCATCAATTTTCAATGTCATGTCCAATACAATTGTGAAACTTGCAAAAGGCTTTCTCATCCCACCAATGTGTCTTAACATCAGGTATATAATGTTTCACGGGATCTTGAGGATGTGCAAAGTTTTTGGCAATGAGCATTTTCAAGACATCCTCATATTAGTCACCAAGTTTTGAAAATTGACGTCTTTCTTTCTTAGGCCTATCTTGGTATCTTGGCTTGCTCTCTTGTTGATTAGATGTATTGAGCTTCATGGCTTGAACAACACTAGACAAGTGGAGCACAATTTTATCTTTGGGTTGGGAGGAGTCCACAACTCCATCATTAACCACTTGTTTTATCCTAATCCAGTGTGAGTTCTTCCCTTTATCCTTGTTAGAGTTGTTGTTGTTTTGACCATTGTTGTTGTTGTTTCTATGTTTGGTCAAAATTCCTTGTTCTTCAAAAAATCCTCAATCCTACATGCGATTTTGACCATGGTGTCAAAGGAATAAAAAACCATCTTCCTAACTTCATACCGCATTTTGGGAACCAAGTTGCTAACAAGGATGTCAATCTTTTCATTTTTAGGAATGGTTCTAGAGAAGCGAGAGCATTGTCGTCTCCACCTTTGCAAGAAAGTGACAAAGGATTCCCCTTGATTTTGCTTTAAGTTACATAAGTCCAACATGGTGATAGATCTTGAAAGGTTTTATGCAAAGTGTTGAACAAATCTGTGGGCAAGCTCTTTGAAAGTCTTAATGAGAGGAGTTATGTTGGTGAACCATTCCATTGCTTGACCCTTAAGACTCCTTGGGAAAAATCTCATGAGGTATAAGTCATCTTGATGGAACTCAAAACTTATGGTATAAAATTGGCACACATGATCATGTGGATCTCCATTCCCATCATACTTGTCATATTGAGGGACCTAAACCTTTCTACGAAAGTCTTTCATGTTAACACTTTTTTCAAAATGATTAGGACAAATTTAATCAAGTGAGAATGAATTCTTGGGTGCTAACATATTTTCCATCATACTCTTAAGTTGTTTGATCTCCTCTTCTTGAGATGGACCTTACTTCTTAATCTTCTTGTCCACATCAAAGTTGTAGGGGACTCTATCACCCTTGTTGATTAAAATATCTAGGAACTTGTCTTTGTTTTGCTCTAAATATTTTCCACATATTTATGGAAGAGTGGTTCTTGTTGCATTTTCATGAAGTCTCGGGAGGTGAGGTAAAAAATTGAGCTACTACCCCCATAATATGAACCATGATGAGCACATTGGGAAGGTTGTTTTGAGTTCCTAGGAGGTGTTCATCTCCTATAACAATCATGTCTTGAAGCCCTTCTTCCTCTAGGGATAGGATATCATGATGGCGTCCTTGAACATCTTCCACTTTGTGAAGTCTCAGGAGGGCTGGATGGAGGAGAGTTATTTCCACCACTAACATGCATGTTAATAAATTGGTCATTAAGTTGCTGAGCCAAGATTCTATATTACTCCTCCTGGAGGGATTTCTTTTCTATTTCCAATAGGATTTGTCTCTCCAACTCTTGCAGTATAAATTTCTCTTCCTTTTCAGCTTGTTCATCTAGGAATGCTTTCTTTTCACGCTCAATTCTCTTAAGTCTTTCACTCGTGTATCTTGAAGATGTTTTGAGCAGTGAACTTGGTCTTGAATGTCAAAAAAAATTATTGGTGTATGTTGCATTTATGCGAGTGTCATAAAGTTCCTCATCTTGGTTTTCATGTAGTGATTGCTCATCTTGATAAGATTGCCTCTTACCTCTCTCAGCCCTTTGGTGTGCATCCAAATATCTAGTTGAGATAAGGGGTGAAGCTGGTCGACTGTTATGAGAGGAACCACCAGACGAAATGGTATCTCTATGTTTTGCAAATATGTCATCAAGGCATTTATCCATGTTTTCCCTCTCTCATCAAGTCATTGTGTAGCTCATATCCATATCCAAGTGAGAAGATGCTAAGGGTGTACCCAACTCACTAAGGTGACTCTTGGAATCAAACAAAACTTCTGATTTGTTCCTAGGTGATTGATCAAATATGAGTTCTTTTCCCTTATGTTTTTGGCGAGTTTGAACTAAGGGTAATTGATTAAATACTACTTGAGGTCATTTTCCTTGATCTACTTGATGTCTTTTTGTAACTGGCATGAAAGAAAAGGTACTAGCTGATAGGGTGACCCTAAGAAACATTGGTACCAAACTAGGATAGTAAATACATTAACTTGTCCAAAAGAGCGGTGATAAGACAAAATATTGCAAGGGGTGTAAACCAACACTGCCATAGAGGTGCCCACTAAACAGGTGAATACCCTAACACATATGGATCAGGAGGATGATTTACCCAAGTTATATTGATTGAAATTGAATTTGTATGGAAGTGAATGGAAAAGAGATTACCAAAACTCTCGAAGTGTGTTATCAAAGAATCTAAAGGTTTATCTTCTCAACAAGGACGATTTCTAGCTTAGCAAGGTCACTTGTGAAATCAAAGGTTACTAGTTCAAGAGGTCAAAACGCAAGAATCCAAAGTTTAAATAAGCTTCTAACAGCGGGGTTAGTGACCTAATCTAATCTAGATCAACCAAGGAAGACTGAAAATGATAGGATAGCAAATTGGGCAAGTTGACAGTTTGACAGTTTGACACTTAAGGATGCAAATTTATTGGTCATTTTGATGTTTTTCTTGATGTTTGGTGTATGTTTTGATGTTTCACTCATGCAAGACACATCAAGCAGATTGTTTGTTGTAAATAGAACAGTCACTCCACAACCTAGGTAATCCAGGGCAATATCTATTGAATTCCCACTTGAACTAAAGTTCAGCCATGTCTACTCATAGCGGACAACTTAGAATCTTGGAGGCACGGGTTCCTCCTTACAGTGCACTCACTTCTCAGGCACACCAAGCTTTGAATCCCAAGGGAATCACTTCCCAAAGGAAAATTGTCTCTACTAAGAGTCGTGAAAATGTGGGACATCTTAGTCGGTCTCTGACCTTTCGCGCCAATAGATAGAGGGTTTTTGGTCACTAAAACAAAGTTTGTAGTCAAGGCATCTTTTTAGGTGGTTGTGATCAAGTCATTTTCCCAATTAAGGGGCTCTCCCAATCCTTTCAAAGAAATTTCAATTTTTTCACCTTAACAATGTAGGGACTTTAACACACCACTAGGGTACTAGAGGAGATTTTGGTTTCCACAATGAATTCACACCTGTCCACTGTGAGACTAATCACAATGACATTTTTTATATACTAGTTTGGAAGGGCTTGGCTTTAGCCTGTTACCGGCTGGGCAATCCACTCTCACTAGCTCTATTAAATCACTTGGGAGGTAGCCACACTAAAGAATTATATGATTTTCTCTTGCACCCAAGATCCACAAAGGCAAGGGGAGAGGATACGTTCATATAATTGTTAGGATTACAATCTAAAAGACACTTCAAACACATAAGAAAATGACAACAATGCTTCTGGATTTTTGATCATCCCAAAAGGGCGAGAGCATAGTTTCCTAACATCATTGCCATTCCTAAAATACCAAAATATAAGTTCATTTTAGAAGTCTTGCATGTGGGTTCATATTGTAATAAAACAAAGTGAAATGCAAGCACAAAGTTTAGCATGCTATCGATCAAGGCAACCTGCAAGACGATTCATTAGTAGTATTTATTTGAGTCTTCTTTTCAACGTACTCAAAAAATTTTAAATTTTTTACTGAAGCTTCTCTAATATGTCGCAAACCTGCAAAAAAAATTTCAAATCGAAACTCCAAGTCGTTTGGGAGATATGATCAAATCTTTGAAAATCTAGGGTTTTCATCTTCAAGCAAATATACACAAGGGGGTTAGCTCCAAAAATAATCAAAACCAGCATGTAAAGGTGGGTTGCCCTGTAGGATTTGATAATCATCAAATCTTCCCAAGAAACCTGCATGCAAACACTGCTACAAGAAAGAAGACAGAAGAGAGAAATAGAAGAGAATCAGCTATGGCGGCCAAAAGGCCAGAGACAGTAAAAACATGTTGACAGAAATAATCTTCTATATTCAACAATAATGAAATTATAATCTCCTTATGAAATACAAAGCGGTGAATCCTTATAAAGGATACCGAAACCCTAAAAGGGAAACTACTAGGAAATAGAAACTTCCTAAGTCTAACTTAAGCAAAGAGTAGATAAACTAATAATTAAC
>MU224474.1:1459117-1483610 GCA_018584345.1 Thuja plicata
ATGGGTGATTCCTAACCTTTTTAAGGCTAATGGAATGCTCACCCACATGGGGAAATTCTCTCCAAAATGGGCACCCATTCCTCTTTAATTCCCTCTTACAACTTTGTCTCCTCTTTTGAAATATTGATCTACTCAATATTAATGCCAATTTTGACTCAAAATTGCCCATCTTTTCAAGTCCATGTGTCTCCCATGTGGCTCTTATGTGGATGCCACATAGGTGCCACTTCATCCAAGCCTCTCCCTCTCTCCAAAAAATCTATAAATAGAGGCCTTCTCCTCTCATATTTTCATCTCTCATTGTGCATTGTTATTATGCTAGAATTGCTTTAGAATTCATAGTTATTTTCATGCTAATGTTCTTAGTTTGTAGTTTTTATGCTTTCCATGCTTAAGTCACTTAGAAATCACATGCTAGGTTTCAAATTGGTGAATGAATCTTAGTTTCTATATAGTATATGCATATCATATTCATAACTAGCTTAGAATAGCATCTTCTTGAAGAAGATTTGAGACTAGTTCTTCATACTAGCTCTTGAATCTTTCCGCTTGTTTTGATAATCTTGTATTGCATTGGGATCCATAGTATTTTGTGTGTGAGAGAGAGCACACCTACATACAATCTAAAAGAGAAAATCAAAATGAGTAGAATAGGGTGCATTCTTACTTATTTTTAAGCTCTATCTGATGTTATGTTGAGTTCTTTGTTGATTGTTTGCTCCTTTACATGCTTTTGAAATAATTTATGTGCTAACCCACTAATGTTTGCATGTTTGAGCTTGCTCCCAACATATTGAAGAATTCCTCATACTACAAGTAGGAAAATCAATTTTGAAATAGATTATCTAGATAAATTCACCTTTGGAATGATCAAAGATAAGAATAGTTTGAGTTCTAAGGATTAGAAAGACATAGGATTACATATTAATATCAAACTTCAGCCTATATCCACTCATTATGAAACATATTCAACAAGAACAAATCATATGTCAAATTCATTCTTAGAATAGAAAAATCTCAGTTCATAATGCTAGATTGTTTTCACACGGGCCTACAAGTAATGTAGAGTAATGACACGTTTCTTGCAATAATGTGGCTTGTATGGTGAGCAATGTGTAATCTTGAAAATGAATGGTTTCCATCTCAATCATCTACTCACACCTACAACTAGTGAAAAAGGGATAAAAGTGTTAGACTTTAATAATAAAGTTTTATAAATAGGCTTCCTTTTTTTTATCGGTAAGGTTTTCCTATATTATTATTAATAATAAAATAATAATTACATGTCCATGTTTCTGTCATATTTAAAAATGTGCATGTGTGCACCATCCTAAAAAAATGGATGACCTAGGTTGTACATTCTAATTTTTTTTTGTATACAAATAACTCTCCCCCCTCCCTCGTACATGAACCCAATCACCATTCTCCATTTGAAACCCTATACCATGCTCTGCAATCTCAAGGAAAGATTCGAGCCCTACTCTCCACTCTGCCTTCACACACCTCTTCACAACCCTGTGCACCTTCTGAATGCTACTAAATTACAATCCCCAAGCACAGAAAAGAGAGGAGATTTCTGTGTTTGTTTGTGGCTTGTAATTTGCAATTAAGAAATTGATACCCAGTAAAGCACAAACCATAATGAAAAAGTAGGGATTGTTTGTGGTGAAAACATGTTTGATTCTCTCTATAGAGACTCGACCCCAAAATGTCATTTGTTGTTTGAAGGAAAGAAAGCTAAAATTTGCCTCCATCGCCATAAACTTCTCCACCCATGTCTTTGCCTTCAGTTGAAAAATGCATTAATAAAAATGTCATCTTTGTTGCCTCAATATGTGTCATTCCAAGTAGTGTGATCATTTATTCCTTGTCCTTCGTATGTGGGAAAATGCAAATCAAACATCCTTATGCATTGAATGCGGGTCATTTCACCATATACCCATTGCCTACATATTCAAATTTTGATACAATTTTCCATGTCTTGCGGTCAACCCCTCATGTCAAGCATTCCCCTATGTCAGCCCAAAAACAAAGGTGCCCCTTCATCAGAAGGTTTTTATTGAAGGGCCATATCAGCTGCCAACTTGGACAGAGAGTTGGTTAAAGCATTACCTTCTCTGTACACATGGGATATTCTGAAATTGCAAAAAATTCCCAACTTCCTTCTTATTATTGATATTATTTTATCAATTTTCCATACATGGGACTTACCCGTCGCTATGGCATTGACAATGATCTGTGAATCACCCTCCAAGTGTAAGTTATCAACCTTTATACTTATGGCCTTGTTAATTGGCAACAAAGCAATTTGAACCTCTGCTTCGTTATTCATCCCATCCTCCAATTTCTTGGTCTCTGTCAAAAGAATGTTGCCTAAAGAATCTCTCACTTCATACCCCACACTAGATGGTCCCGAGTTTCCTTTGGAAGCCCCATCAAAATTTATTTTGACCCATCCCTCTTTAGGAGCTTCCCATTGAACCACACTTCTTTCTATGCGACACAAATCAACCCATGGAAGCCCATTAGCACGCCTTATAAATGGGCTTCCTTAGTGTTATTTTGGAGTAGAGGTTTAAAATGGTTTTCAAAACAAGTTTAGATTTCTCTTATATGTGATACTTGATAGATGTTAAGTGGGGAGTTCTTGGTCTTGGGGCATCACTATAAGGTGAATATTAATGTCTCTCCAATGTTTGTGATAATTTTATTGGACTCAAGTGATGAGATTGAAATGGTTTGGGTTTTAGCGAAAGTGAAAGTTAAAAATAAAATGTTAGGTTGCCTAAATGATATTATGTTGACTACTCCTAGTCTCATTTTCCTTATGGTTGGTAGTTTTGTTGTCTTCCAACTCTCGAAATGTAGCTTAAAAGTTGTTTATCTTCATAGGTAACCCAACAATTAAGTCTTGAAGGCACTACAAGGCTAAAATTCCATAAATTTCCTAAAAGGGGTTATGGTTTTGATTGAAGAAATAAACATTAAATGAACGATTTAGTTTCTTATAAAAACTTTAACGAGAAAGATTAATGCACTAGTAAAACAATATGAAAGTTTACAATTTTTGTATCTACACATAATGCTATGTCTTTTGATTGTATGCATGACGATCAAGGGCCAAATGTAGTTATTTTGATGAACTACAAGTCACACAAGAATATTTTGTTTATAAAACCATGTAAATATAATAGTTTGATCTAGAATTTTGTCTAATCCAACTAGAAAACAATGAAATGATGATTGATTGATTTATTTATTTTAAGTGGTAAGTGGTTTTGACCTAGAGTTATGAATTGGTAAGATCACAATCAATAGATATAAACATTCAACCTCATGACAAGAACAACACCATCACAACTTAACCAACACGCTCTACTAATACTCTCAATATTATAAAATAGTAAATTATTATAATAAAATTTTAATTAAACATTAAATTATTAGACAACATGAATCTATTAAACTATGTTAACTTATTAATATAAATATAATAAATAGTTATAAAAAATAATTCTTATTATGTAAATAAAGATAAATTATACTTTATTTAAAAAATTAATTTAATTTAGTAATTAAAAAATAAAATTTAATTTAAAAATTTAATTATTACGCCGTAGGCGTTTCTATCTTGGAAAGCCCTGGCCTATATTTTGGGATCTATGGCTGCTATTGGTTAAAAAGGCAGTGACTGCCATTGAAATCATCTGCACCGTACACGTCAGAGGAGACGATTTGTGGTGTTTTCCTAGAGCCCACTATAGAAAGTGTCGAGGGATTGGTGATGAGATGGGATGCTTCCTCGCGTCTTGATGTCATGCTATAGACGGAGATGATAGTCAAACGTTATTATCATTTCTTCCACACTCGCATGGATACTCACATTCCTCTCATAATATCTGCCAAAATTTGATGTTTATAGTGCTTCGGTGGATGTCCATACGTGCTTTAGAGCCGTATGCTATCTTTTTATTTTAAATTCACATGTAACCATGTTGTTTTGTCACCAAAATATTTTTTTATTTTTAATTGAATATTTTGTGAGTTTGGGTTTTCTAATATTTTTGTTTTATTTAATGTTTTCAAATAGACATTTACGTTGAATTTTCTTTTAATATTTAAATAACAAATAATTTTCATTAATTATGACAGCTATGATTATATTTATATATTATTATTATTATATATTGTATAATATATTATTTAACTGAATCTAATATATTTATTAAATTATGATATTATTTTAAATTAATTTATATTCGAAGAATTAATTAATCAAATTATTACTAATTATGACTTAATGATAAGATTGCATATAATATAAAATTATTATGTATTATATTTTATAAAATTTATTTTTTTCCAAAATAATATTATACATTATATTTTAAAAAAACATAAACAAATACTAAAATTAGTACAATTTCAATTATATATAATATAATTATGTTAATTATTATGCATATAATATAAATTACATAATTATTATATTTTATATAGTACAAATTATTATTTTTGTTCAATCTTAATTAGGGAAAGGCATAAGTAGTGGCTATAGCTAACTTTGCGTGTTCAGTTGAGGTACCAAATGATATCAGTTTTCAACAAATTTTTTTTAGTTGTTTATGTATGCGACTTAAATTTTTAAAGCTAAGGTTTCAGCTTCTGGCCAATAATGTTGCACTCTATAGAAAATGTTATGCACGAAAGGGTCAAAAAGTGGTCCAAAAAAAGTGTGTGTCGATAGTTGACCCTCATTGCACCAATAATTATTCACTCAAATCACCAATAGTGGTTCACAAATATCCAGTAGTGGTTCAATAAATCACTAGTAGTGGTGCACAAATGAGTCAATCATGGGTCAAAAAAGTTTAAAAAAATGACCAACTATTGGTATATAAAGGATCCACTACTAGTAAATAAATTATTAAAACTGAGTGAACGGTTGTTGGACCCTGATTCACTAATGGTTCCTTTCCCCTAGGGAAAAGTCACCATAGTTGTTAGGGGGTCCAGTAACCGTGATGTTTTTGTCATGTTGACCCCCCAATTACTAATACTAAAGGAACTCCAAAAATGAAAACACATGTACCAATAGTCGATCGCACATGTACTAATAGCTGATCATTTTTTACCTTTTTTGGTTGGTAGTTGGCCCATTTGTGCACCACTATTGGGACATTTTGTAATTACTACTAGGACATTTGGCCACAAGTACTATGATAAAAAAAAAACTATGGTAATAAAAAGGGCATTAGCTTTGGCTGCTCTGTTGACGATTGCAACAGTTTCATGATTTTTCATGGAGGGCGAAATGGGGGAGGTGTCCCAGATGTGGGAAGCACGGATTTATTCGAATTTTTACTTTTGAAATTTAGTTTTATGTAACTTTTAATATTAAAGCTCCTTTTAATTTTAACAACTTTAATATTTTTTATTGTAATTATGATTTTAATTTTGAGAAATAAATTTATTAAAAATATTATTTATAATTGTGTTTTGTTTTATTTAATAATATTATTTTAATCTTTCAATTAATATTAATATCAATATTATTTGAAATATATTAGAAATAGTTTTTATTAAGATCTCAGTTTTAAGAAGTTTAAAAAATAATTATTTATTAACTTAAAAAGTGTTTTGGGTTATTATATTATTAATTTTTTCAAATTATTAATTCTATTAATATTTAAGTAGTATATATTTAATATTTATATAAATTTAACCTTTAATAAGATATTGTAAATACTTTAATTGCTTGTACATGTATGAAAAGAAGTACAAGGGTTATGTTGATTGTAATTTATACTAACACTTGTACTTGTAGGACGTTCAAAATGTTCAAACCAAATATAGTTTCTTGGGAAGCCATGGTTTCAAGGTACATGTTCAAAATGAGAGAATATAAGATGCACCCCAACTTTATGACGGTTAAATGTTATCTCATGGACATCGATATTGGCTGGGTATGTCCCCAGTAGAGTAATCAAGGAGGTAAGAATCTATTTTGACATATCTGAATTGAAGTGTGGTATCATGGAATGTGATAATATCTAGATTTTTCTAGAAAGAAACAAATGAATGTGCTTGCCAACTATTTGTTAAAATGCTAGAACAAAATGTTTGATCCTGGAATGGAATGATTGTTGCATTTGTCCGGAAATGAAGCATGGAAATGGTGTGCGATTTGTTAGAGAAAGTGCCAGAAAGAGATGTGCTCTCATGGACATCCATGTTTTTAGGGTATTGCCAAAATGCTAGAATTGATGATCCATTCAAAGTGTTCGATAATATGCCACAAAGAAATATAGTTTCATGGAATGCTAATCTGATAGTGAGATACATGAGAAATTTAGAGTGAAAAATGCATGCCGCTTGCTTGATGAAATGTCAAAATGAGATGTTTTGTTATGGAATTCTATAATAGCAGGATGTGTGCAGACCTGGATGATAAAGGGTTCATGGCCCCCGTTTGACAAAATGCAAAGGTGAAATGTAGTCTCATGTACTGCAATGATTACAAGATATGTTCTAAATCAAATGAGTGAGAAATCCCTTAAATGTTTTTCCCAAATGCAGCTGACAAGTATCAAGCAAGTACCAACAACATTCATGTTTCAATCCTTGCAATTAAATGTATCATTGTTTTAAATCTATCACTACTCCACTGATGCTTGCTAATAGACGTTTCAATTGCTATGTGGAAAATTCCATAAAAAAGAAAAACTTTGATAGACTTTTGAACTTCATGCAATCAAGATAAAAGATCATGACATCAATTAGACAAAGTGAAAACTTAATATACTTCAATAATTTCATCCACCGCTACATTTTTATGAAACACTTCAAATTATTTTAAAACATGGAAAGCTTGCCTTGTTTTGTGCATCCAACGATCACCAATCTCTGTCAGAGGAGGATGGCCATTGAAAAGATCCGTTGCGTTCATTTTTTTCCCTTTACACGTCATTTGGCCGATACTATGTCCAAAAAAATGTATTATGTATGTATCAAAAGCAAAGTTGTATTCTTGACTCTTCCTATTGGACGAGGCAACGTAACTGTGGAATAATCATTCGACCTTGTTTAATCTATATATATCAAGGTTTCAATATGCCTGCAGGGGATAACTACAATTTTGTTTACATTACAAGTGACATTCACGTGTTTCATTGCACATCAATACACACAAGAAATCATTACCATGACAACAATACAAAAAATAACATCATCAATGCATCAAGATTCTTGGCACAAAACAAAGGCCTTCACTAATCATGTGAAAGGTCATTGTTACCAAAAATTTCATCATTTTCGAAATGGGCTATTAATTGAACTCATGTGTTTCACAATCATGGCTATTGTTCGAGTCTCTCTATGCTTCATAGTCATCTCTTATAAAGAGGACAACAGCTTTGAAGCATTTTGTTGGAGTCAATTAGTTGTATACAAGCCATTCCACAACCTTCAAACAAGTATTGGATCAACATCATGTGAGATTACAAATAATTGGGAGACTTTTTCAAGCCAATACCATCCTTGGCATGTACGCAGAACTAGTCTTGAACCGGTACAAGAAAATGAAATTGACATCCCAACAAGCAATGAAAATATTATGCAAGAAAGTACACCAAATGAATGGCAAGTCTTGTCAAGATTGTACCTAGGCCTTCCTACCCACCTAAATGAAATTGACATGCTTGGTAACTGAGAAATAGACTTGAAAAATAATTGGGAAAAATTAGATTTCAATCCATCACAACAAAACATAGCTGCTACTTTCATACAAGCTAATTGCATCACGTTTTAAGGCCCACAAATTCTCAATCATAAAACACACACTACGTTGTCTACACAACAACAAAAAACAAACGAAATTGTTCTAGGGCATCTGCATTCAACTCTTCAAAAACCACCACAATAAATTATTGTCCAGGGCATAATAAGCACATGAAAGTCACTCCTTATTACATCAATCAAGTCAACAATGATCAACTCTGCACCACCTTTCCAAATGTCATTGCTTCTCATCGCACCAACATGCGTATCAACGTTCAACATACAAGCATCAACAATTCATTCTTCTCTTCGAATACCAATCAAAGAAATGTTGCCCCTACAAGAACAAGCTCTTGCAACTTTCCAAGAAAGCATGTACTTCGTTAAATTCTAATAGATGAAATTAGTTTCAAAGGCCCTAAGCTGCTTGAAAAAATTGACATGAGGCTATGCCAAGCTTTTCCAGCTCAGAATCACATTCCATTTGGAGGATGCTCAATTATTCTATTCCAATTACCACAAGTTAAAGACATCTAATGTATGCTTCAAATTCCTATGGTGGCACACTCTACCACAACTTCAAAACTGTTGCTACCCTGGATAAAATTTCCTGCCAAGTAGGGGACACTCCTATACAGATTCAATTTCGTGCACTTCTTTCAAATTTGTTGAATGCAACACCTACAATTGCAGATTGGTAGCTTCTAATGTCATGATCAGATTCATTAATTGCCTCAGATGAACAAACACTTTTCCTCCCAGCCATACATCTCTTTTCAACAAATGAAATGGTCTTAATCCGTAACAAATGCATGCTGATATTTTTAGCAAAGCCAGTTGCCATGTCCAATGCAGAGCAACTTAAAGGATTACCATGCTCAAATCTAGAAAAAGAACAACTTCAATCCAAGATCCTCTTGTGTATTGGCCAAGAGGTCATGCTATGTGCAAATATATGGGTTCAAGTTGGACTCGTCAACAATGCACTTAGTTAGGTCAAATCAATTATATACAATGATGGCGAAAAACCAGGACAACCCACAGTATATTCCAGTAATCCAAATCAATCGTGGAAGCCACCGTCAAATATCATTAAAAATGGCATGGACCTTAACAATACACAAATCACAAGGCCTTACACTTCAGAAAGCAACAATCAATATTGGCAACATTGACAGACAATGCCTTACATTCACAGAAATTTCACGAGCTCGAGACTTTGGAAACCTTCGCATCCAGCCAACATTCACATTAAAGAGATATGCATGCATGCAACAAAACCCATTTGTAGCTTGGCGGAAAGAAGAGGAAAAGCGATTGGCAACTTTGTCATAGGCTGGTGTAGCCACAACAAATCAATTGTAAGCACCACACCACAATTAGTTTACTCAATTTGCAGTACACTCCATTTGAAATGCATAGTTAAACTATCAAAGTTCATACAAAATAAAATATATGTACTAAATGTATACTTGTGGTCTATGCAGTGTTTTTTTATATTTGTTGTTCACCTAGAACAACTGGCTTTCTGTTTCCAACTGTGGTATACCAACTCTACTCTACAAATCGAGTACAAGATTGTTTATTAATAATGTATTGTTTGTAAGATACAATTCTATCCAAAGTTTACAACATTTGGATACACATTCAATTGAATTCTAAATTTCCAAGTCTATTTTACCAATCATGTATAAGAATATTATATATTAACTTTATTGTAAAATGATTTTAATACATCTATTCCCTGTAAGTGTTAAAATCAATACTTTCATAAAATGTCTTCGTAACATTACTATATAATATGTAATGACTGTATTTTATATTTCTAACTTCCCCAACATAATTATAATAGGGAAATACTAAAAAAATATATAATCATACAATCTATAACAATAACATACTTTGATAAATAGGATTTAGGAAGCATCACATTACTAAAGTATGTTGTACAAAACATATTAAAATATGAAACAAAAAGAAGAACAAAAAATATATTCCACTTCATATTTAAATGTTATGTTTCTACTTATTAAAAATATAATTCACCATTAATGACAACAAAAAAATTCCAAAAAACATTTAAAAAAAAAAAAAGGTGTAATCATTGCACACTCAGGTGCGATTGCTAGTTAATATTTGGGGATGACCTTGCAGTGCAGCGGTAAATTGCGAGCGATCTTGGGTTGAGTCTACTTGAGCCCCATGTTGTTCTCGAACTTCGGCCCATTATAAAGCTTAAAAAAAAAATTATTGTTTTTTTAATTATATGACTCTTGTTTTAAATTACTTTGATTTCATGTCAAAGTTGTGTCCTCTTTTTAAAAAGAGGTTACATTTGTTTGTAACCTTTATTATCAAACAGTGTATTGATTTTTATTATTTTGTTATAAACTTTATATTAATTTATTAATATTATTTAATATTTATTTCATTGATATTTTGTAACCTTTTCATTTTTCTTTAGAAAAAAGGGTTAGTAACATTTCAAAACTCTAGATACAATAAATTATCTTATTTTAAAGGAAGGAGGTCATAGTTTGAAAGCTTTACAAGTTGGATTATTCTCTCTTTCTAAATTAGTGTATTGTCTTGTCTTCTTTTGTAGTGCGATCTGTTAATGGTGGAATCTCATGAGTGGATTTCTACCTTTTTCGTGAACCTACAAAATAAAGTGGAAAGCATAATCATACCTTTAAATTATTATTTGTCTAATTTATTACCACCGAAGACTTTATTTCCTATAATCGTTCAATTTTATGGGTGTTAATAAAGTTGATAAGAGATTGAGAGTATATACTATTTTTATTGTGAAATAAGAAATGAGTAAAATTGTTTTGTTTTTTTTAAGTTCATGATAATATTATTTATATTAAGAAAATTTTAATAATTATATTATATATTTGTTAATTATTATCAAAGACATAATCTCTTAGTTTGTATTCTTTAGAAAGATTTTTATTCTTTTTTCCTTTTCTTGTTTTAGTTGTTTTCTTTAGGGAGACTTCTTTTTGTTTTCTTGTTTTCTTTACATTTATGTTTGTAATGTAATGTCTCTCTTTTCTTAATAATAGATTATTAAGTGTGAACCAAATTAACTAATAATATAATTGATAGATTTTATTTAGATATCTAATTATGATCATACTTAACAATCTATCATTAAGAAGAGGGGGCTGAAAGATTACATTACAAATTAGATCAATATGATTGCATAAAATGAACCAAATATTAAATTGCATGGACAAATCTATATTTTCAATCTTTATAATGAAATATAAGATCCTTTTTGCTCCTTAATGGACTTTCAACGGTTCATCCTAATATAGGATGGGTCAATTCGGAAGAAGAATGGATAAAGCTAAATTTTGACAGATCTTCAAAGATTGAAAATTTACATTTGGAAGGTGACTCCCAAATCATTGTGAATGCAATCATAAACAATGCAACAAGTTTGGAGATTCAATAAAATCATTAAAATCATAAGGCAAATGCTATCAAGTTTTTGAAAATTTAAAATCAACCACACCCTACAAGCGGGCAATTCAGTAGTGGACAAGGTAGCAAGTTGGGCGACCTAAGATATTGCTACATACAAAGGAAACTTAATGATTTTTGAATAATTAATACAATAATCAAGCCATCGTCCATTGTGTAATTAAGACAATATATAAAACCTTCTACCAATCAAATTAAACATAAGATTTTCATCAACGAGTTGTATACTTTTATGGTTGTTTGAATCATATACAATATATCATGTAACTTAAATTTAAATCATTTTAACTTTATATATAATTAATATATAATATTTTGTTCACTTATAATACTATATTTATTAGCATAAAATTATATATTTAATATTTATAACTTATACATTTTAAATATAACTATAATATAATTCTTTAAATATAGATTAAATTTATTAAAAATTATAATAAAATTATATTTATTATTTTATATAAAATATAAAATATAACAAAAATTATTAAATATAAATAATAATTAATTATAAATAATCTCTAGTCAATGAGACTCAAAAGGTTAATATTTTGTGTCCTGATTGGACTAAGGTATCTTGGGCTACTCATGCGAGGGGGTGGTGTAAGATAAACTTTGATGGTGTCTCTCAAGGCAATCCTAGGCCCAATGGTGCGAGATGTATTGCTCATGATCGTGAAGGCAATGTTGTGGGTTCAATCTTGAAGCCTCTAGAATCCCTTACAAATCATGAGGTTGAGATCAAAGTTGCTTGGCATGGAGTTAAGTTGGGTGTGAATCTAAAAGTGAAAAAGCTTCACCTAGAAGGAGATTCAATGGGAATGGTGAACACCATCATATTGCATTCCATACCCAATTGCAAATTTGAGAAGTGGTTGGATAACATATGGAATTTGACAAGGAGCTTTGAAGATTTCAAATTTCCCATATTTATCAGGAAGCCAATGGTAAGGCTAATGAGTTGGCTAAGGCGGTAGCTAATGCAAACGGATGAATTCCTAGTCAGTTGGTGAGATGGATGTGTGACGTAGAGTGGGCAACTAGAAGAATGGAAACTCTGGTATCAATGTTTCTTCGCCCTTTAACACTCCTTATCAATCTCCAATGAGATCCTCAATTCACTCATACCATGGATAGTCATGAAATGCACACTTCTATAGAATGATAAGGATTCATATAGCTTAGGAATACTCCTACTAACCTTCTAACCAAGTTTGAGTACTTCACACCAAAGTTGGATTCACCAAGCATCAAACTGTCATATTTGCTAGTAGTCCTAACTAGAGGGTTTTTCAAGGATAACTCTCCAAAGAAATCCTTAAAAAAATTATGAATTCAGATACCCTTTTGGGACTTATGAAAAAATCCAAAATATTAGATCTTGACTCTGTTCTGGTACTCCCAAACTCTCAACTAAGGACACTGACCTAATAGGTCTAATTAGGACTGGTTTTTGAAGGAGGTCTTAAGAAATGGGTTCACAGAACCAATCCAACCACTTGGGTATGTTTTCCTATCCTCAAATGCACTGAACCCATCATTCAATTGATCCTTACCACTCATTGGTGTGATTGTCCTAACTATTCTCCTTGTGTCTAGACTAAACACATGGACTTGTTTAGCCTAGGGCTTGGTGAAAGAATTACCAACTCGTATACCCCGATCCTGCCCTTCATGATTCTCAAAGTACATCTCCTTAACTTTCATTCCACCAAGATTCATGGATTTTCTGCGGTGGGATTACAAGTTGGGGCTCCATCTTTGATCGGACCCTATAAACCATGTTTCCTAGACAACCTTTGTAAATTCGATCACAACTTGCACTAAACTTCGCCAATCTGATTAAAAATAGTTGCTTAAAGACCATAACACACAAAAATATATAAAATTTTCAATCCCTCCTCTAATTCAATAAAAAATCAATTCATACAGAATAGAAATTAGACAAATTGAGCAAAATCCGAATTCCTTTATTCAAATCTCCACCAAGTTATTACAATCATCCAATCCTCCAACCTTTATTATGGATGTTCAAATTGGTCCTAAATAGACTTCTCCCAATAGCTACAATTTTTTTTCAAATGGTTGTGTTTTTTGCACCTAAGTAAACTATCTAATTGCTATTTCGCTGCTTCCTATATGCTTCACTACAAAATGGCAAAAAAATGCTATTTCGCCACCTTCAAATTTCTGCTCTGCAAAATTAAAAAAAATGCTTCTAAATAAAGTTGTAGGATTTTTCAAGCTCATTACCAAACATCATTTAAGCCTAGACCTACCTCCAAACCACCTAAACACCCAATTTTAACCCTTAATATGCTCTTTGGTCTAATGAGGACTCTAGGTTTATAAAACACCTTAGAGCTTGTTAGCCTTACAAAATGGGTCATTTACATTATTGATTACATTAGGACGATCCCATTGGATCAAATCCATTATTCCTATCTACCAAGCATTTGGTTTATAGTTAGGGTTCCCTGCACCATACTCCGAAGGCCAGAAAAATTCAAGTCCCTTGAGTTGGAAACTCTAAAAATTTGATTCCGCTTTGTTCAATGACTTCACCAGTCATCCAAGTAGCATCTTCCAAAGGTCGCTACTTCAATTGGATCAGATATTCATAGTATGTATGCCTCCTTGTTTTCTTGTTTACCCTCTTTTCAAGGATACTCTCTATCTCAGGTTTGGATTGTTTAGGTAGATCTTGTATCAAATCCTCATTGATCCCCTCAGGTTGACTTGTATCAAAAACATCACCAATAAGACCCTTAGATGCATAAATATCAAAAACATTAAAAATGGTAGAGAGACCTATATCAGGAGGAAGATCAATTTTGTAGGCGTTGGGGCCACACTTATTGAGGATATTGAATGGACTTGTCTTCCTCATCATGATCTTAGTGAACTTATCTTTTGGAAGCCTTTCCTTTTTCAGATGAATCATCACCATATCACCCACTTGAAACTGTACATCTCTCCTCCTTTTGTTTGTTTCTTGTCTATACTTGTTAGAATTATGTGCTAACTTATCCCTCACTTTTTGATGAATATCTCTCATTACCTCTGCAAAATCTTATGCATGTGCACTTCTCCTTTACAAGTCTCTCACATATCTCAACTACAAAACACCTCTTAGGGGTGTCCCATAAACAACCTGGAATGGGCTCAAACTAGTGCTCCTATTAGCTGAGTCATTGTAAGAAAATTATGCTTGAGGGATGATGGAATCTAACCTTTCTCCATGTTCTTTAGTTAGACACCTTAAAAGGTTCCCAAGTGACCTATTAACCACCTTTGTTTGTCCATCAAACTGGGGATGATAGGCTGAAGAAAATGACAACCTTGTACACAGTATTTTCCAAAGAGTTTGCCAAAAGTGTCCAATATATTTAGGATCCCTATCTGAAATGATGGATAGTGGTAAACAATGAAGTCTTACTACCTCCTTGAAGAAAATACCTGCAATGTGGGATTCATCATGTGTAGTTTTCCAAGGTAGGAAGTGGGCCATCTTGTAGAATCTATCCACCACAACATATATACTTTCATGACCCAGTTTTGTCCTTCGAAGTCCTAGCACAAATTACATGCTCACTGAATCCCATGGATTATGTGGAATGGGTAAAGGAGTATACAAACCGACATTTGAACTAATCCCTTTGGCCTTTTGACAAACATGCACTCTTAAACAAATTTTATGATGTTTGTCTACATCCTTAGCCAGAAATAGAATCTCCTAACAAGTTCAAGTGTCTTATCAATCCCATAGTGTCCTGATAGACTTCCATAATGTTTTTCCTTTACAGTGTTTTCTCTCATTGAACATCTAGGAATGCAAAGTTGACTCTCTTTGAACAGTAAACCATCTTGCAAAATAAAATCAGAGAACTCCATGTGATGCTTGTCTCCCATTTCCATGCATACCTAATATGTTTCTTTGAAATATTCATCTTCTGGATGCATGTCCTTCATTGAAATTATCCCAATGCTTTCCAATTGAATCTCCCTTACTATAAAAATCCTTCTGCTAAGAGCATCAGCTACCTTATTAGCTACCCCTTTCTTGTTTTTAATGGTGAACATGAAGGCTTGTAGATATTCCATCCACTTCATGTGTAGATATGGTTCAACTTCTCCTGCCTGTTCAGAAAACTCAATGCATGATTGTCAGTAAAGACTACAAATTATTTGGGTAATAAGTAATGTCTCCATTTTCTCAAAGACTGAATGACATACATCTCTAGAACATAAGTAGAGTAATTGTGTTTTGCTTCATTCAGTTTCTCACTAAAAAAGGCCACAGGCCTAACCTCTTGACTCAAAACTCCTCCTATATCCTTATTGCTTGCATCTCATTCAATTGTGAACACCTTATGAAAATATGGCAACACTAAGATGGATTGATCTGCTACCCTTTTCTTCAAATACTCAAAAGACTTATCTGCATCACTAGTCCAAGAAAATTGACATTTTCTACCCCCGTTTATGGTGTCAATAATAGATGCACACACACCAATGAAATTCTTTATAAACTTTCTATAAAAACTTGCAAGACCATGAAAAATCTTTACCTCATTTTCATTTCGAGGTGTTGGCCAATCCAGTATTGCTTCCACCTTGGAGGGGTTCATCTTGAGACTTCCCTGAGAGATCACAAAACCCAGAAACACTAATTCTTCCTATAAGAAGACACATTTCTCCAAATTTATCTTCAATTGCACCTCATTCAACCGTTCCAACACTAAATCCAAGTGCATTAGATGTTCATCTTTATCCTTACTAAAAATTAGTATATCGTCCAAATATACAACAACAAAATGATTAATGAAAGGTTTGAGGACTTCATTCATGAGCCTCATGAATGTGCTTGGGGCATTAGAGAGGGAAAATGGCATAACCAACCACTCATATAGGCCTTCATTGGACTTGAAAGCAGTCTTTCACTCGTCCCCCACTCTTATCCTTATCTAGTGGTAGCCACTCTTCAAATCCATCTTAAAATAGTACCTTTCTCCTCTTAGACAGTCCATCAAATCTTCTATATGAGGCATGGGAAACCTATATCTTATGGTTATCTTGTTTATGGCTCTAGTGTTTGTACACACTCTCTATGTTCCTTCCTTCTTTGGAGCCAAAACAACCACTAATACATTTGGGCCTCTTTTCCAACGATAATTTATGACAAAGGGGCAAATTTTATGAAATTGGTGTTTTTTTAAAATTGTTCCCGATATCATCGCAATTCTGACGGTTTCGGGCACACATTAAAAAAGAAAGACAGATGATCAAATTCATTTTTATTTTATCGCGCGAAAGCAGTGCCCCAAAGGACGTAGCTCTACGCGCGGAAGCTGACCCCATTCCTTGGAAGCCGAATGTCGTGAAGCCGTGAAAAGTGGTACATAAAACACATACCAAGAATTCGTAGGTACATCTTTTTCTATGCAGAAAACATCTTCTTTCTGTCATGAAATGAAATCTTTGCATAGTTTCTTTTCGACTATGATTTCATCGTGACCTTAATGTTCGAACCCACATATATTTTTTTACAAATGTGTTTCTTTTTTTACAATGTGCATCATCATATAGAAAGAAAAAAGGGTTTCTTCTATGCATATTTTATCTCTATCCGCGAACCATAGCCTTTGTATTTTTAAAGATATGTATCATTTTTGGGCTTCAAGGCTATGGTTTGGTATAAGAAACCCTTATTGAATGAGTTTGGAATTGTCAAAACTTGTGCGCGGATTGGTAAAAACTTCAACCTATTTTTTATTATAGATATTCTGTATTTTTGACATGAGCCGTGGTTTTTCTTTCACTATCTTGGCATACATTAAAATAATAAACAATATATATTTTAAGTATATAATATTAAAATAATTATTGTATTATACTTGATATTATAACATATTGTATTTTATATTTATTTTGAAGTAGGCTCTAGTTTAAACTATTGTAGCACTAATCCACATAATGATATGACAACTTGGGATAATATTTCTCTGACAACCTTGATAACATAGTGTATTTAATTACTAAATGAAGAGATGGATGATTTCAAATTGATGTGTTTAAAGCATATATATGATTAGCTTGATTTTGGATTGTTAGTAAAGTTGTATTCAGAGGTACATAATTTTGGTTACTGACATTTTATATGCACTAACAGGATATTGGGATAGATCTTCAATAATTGTATATGGCATTTATTTTATAAGGTACTAACAAGGATGGCAAGATTTTTTTTGGAAATTGTCCTTGTGTCTTATGTAGGGATTGGGAATGCCTTATAGAATGGACGTATATCAGAAGGTTAAGCAGAGACTTCCCAATAGAAACAAAGAAAATAGAAATGTATATTATATCTCTCGTATATGCAAAATGGTGTAATGGGAAACCTTCACACTTGTATTAGTATTGTATTGCTTGCTTTGTATGAGCACGATTTGTAAACGAGGACCTAGAATCCCTCTGTTACACCCCATATATGTGATATGGGATGTTTGTAAGATGATGTAACTATAAGAATCTCTCTCTATTTTGGGGGCTAGATCATGGGGTTTCTCTACCTGGCTCTTTCCTACCAGTGCCCCTAGTGAGGCTGGTTGTAAATAGGTTTTAATATTAATAAAATAATTCAGTCATGACCTATTACTTATAAAAAAAATTGTACTTTATATTAGAAATTACTAAAATATAAATATAAGATAATTATATGTTTTATTTTGAATTAATAAGTGCCACTAAAGGGGGTAGCTCCCATTACATTATATTGCCTACAGAGGTTGAGAAAACCCAAAAAAATCCTCTATCACAACTGTTTGTACAATAACCTAAGTGTAGATTATAACATTACATAGTCATTATCAAGCATGTTGGAGCATAAAATTATATACCATTCCCAGATTTGTTCCAATGTGTAGGACTCGTTCCATTGTCTCTCAGTTCATCCAACTCTCAGTTCATCCAACAGAGCTCAATTTGAATCATGATTTCAAATGCATCCATGTTGTTGTTGATCACTTCATCTCGAAACACTTCCCATGCCTCAATTTTAAAATCCTTTCATTTCTGGACAACATCATCTGCACAGGGATCACCCTACATCTTCTGAATCATTTCTAGACAATGGTCCTCCTCATCCAGTGGTTGGAAGTATACTCTTAGGATGCTCACTAGTTGGTCATCCTCTAAATATAACATTGTGGTTGCGAATGTGTCTGCATTTCCTAGTTTCACAAACCCTCCCATTAAATCAATACATTTTTCTTTGGTATAGCAGATATATGTTAGCAGACTCATGATAGCCTCATACATGAAGCCATCACACCAATGTCAACCTGTAAGAAGAGAGCACTCCATCACCATTCGACCAATCGCCCTCATGAACCTGTCCTTCGTTACCATAAACAACCTTCTACATTGGGCGTCCCATTTCTCGTCATAGTTGTAGCGAGCCATACCGAAATTAAAACCCATCTTGAACCATGCTGGTTTGGAATGTTATCTTTGCTACTTATATTGACGACTGCACCGCCACTCTAGGCCTTTCCAATGTTGGCAAAGCTCTTTCTTATCTGGAACTAGTCGGAGAGTCATATCGAATGTGACTTGTGAAGGTCGTGAAGTGACCCTCCACTTGTGAGAGGAGATTTTGGCAGGATTATTTTCCTATCGTCATAGCCATGTGGCATCGATATTCCATCTATCAGTAAAAAAAATCCAATTTTCAGGATCTTCCATATCTATTCTACTTTTGAGGAGTTGGTATATTCTCAGCTCCACTTGAGGTCTTATCTCGCTAGATTACTGTCGACATGCTCAACCATGTATCTAGGTTCTCATCCTCAATGATCTTCATCCCCTGTGTGACTGTGTGATTAGCGATGCAGTCTACCGTCATATTTCCCTCGTGGTATGTGTGTCTGATTGTATAGTTGTCTAATCTTCCTATTAGATCGATGATTTGTTCGGCCCAGTTATTCAAGTGCCAATTCAAGGTTTTTCATGTCATGATTGCCTTAAAGCAAAGAAGGGAATCCCCTTCGATTTCCACATTGTGAATGTTCATTTTGATGCATAGCTTGACTCCAATAGGTGGTGCTTCCATTTTTGTGCCATTATTGGTGCCATCATTGAGTTGTTTTGAACCCCCCTGGATGAAATTCTCATTTGTGTCTCTAATGACACACCCAACCCCGCCCTTTGTTGGGTTGCCTTTGGCAGCGCCATCGAAGTTCAATTTCCATCTAAATCTTTTTAGGAATTTCCATCTTACCTCTACCTGATTGAATTTGCATTTTCCTGGTGGTAATGGTGAGCATTTCAACCCGGTCTTTCGAGTCTGGATCTCATTGTCCCATTTTGAGTATATCATTTTCCTCTAGATAGATGTCCTATTGTTAGTTTTTTATATGAGGGCTTTTTGAATGCAATGGATTAGGTATTCTTTATCCATAGCCTAGCCTTTTAAGATACGTATGTTGCATTCTTTCCAAATGCGCCAGATAATCATTGAGGGGGCCACAATCTAGATATTGGACCAATAGAAAAATTTCCTTTCAGTCAGCCAACTATGTAGAAATTTCTTCACAACATTTTGCCTCGGACCATGCCAATTGAGTTCCTTTTGTATCCAATCCCAATAGGACGTTGTATATTGACAGGTTAGGAAGAGATGATCCACATTTTTTTTTGACACTCACACAAACTACATCACGAAGAACCTTGGATTCCAATTCTTGTAAACTTATCTGCAGTGAGACATTTGTAGTGCAGAACGACCCAGAGGAAGGCACCAACCTTAGGGAGTATTGTGTTATGCAAACACAAAATACCAAACAGTCGTTCCTTTCCTCCTATGCAGCCTGGATCACATACCCAAGCCTAGTCGAGTAGTTTCCACTTTTAGCACCACACCATATAATGATGTCATGACGGTTAGTGATCTGACATCGTCTCCTTCCTAACTCAGCTTCTAGAATTGGGATCTTTTCTTGTGGTATCGGGAAGTTGGTCACATTCATCTATACATATTGATTTCTCAATATATTGTCTTTTGGATGAGGTAGTCACGAACGCGTGTGCCATATGTTTCACCCAATAGGGGAATGTAGTCACCAATGTGCAAGATGTTAGTTAGGCTTTCATATCCATTCCATGAGTCCCTCCAAAATTTTGCAGATTCATGATTGCTTATGTTCCATGTGAGATGATTGCAAATTAAGTGTTTACACAAGTTTAGGAATTGCCAAGTGGGAGAACCACCGAATTGTTTTGGGCATGTTAATATTCACATATGGTCCTCGCAGTTCTAGTAATTAAGTTTCATAACTTTACACCATAACTTTTGGGGTTGTTTAAACATCTTCCAAATGAGTTTTGTGACCAGTGCCATATTTTCTCTTTTGAGACTCCGTATACTAGCACCTCTCTCCAGTTTACTTTTGCACACCGTCTCCCAATTTATTAGTGGGATCTTTCTTTCTTCCTTAGATCCTTCCCACGAGAATTTTTTCATTGAGCCCTCCATATCCCTTTCATCTTTCTTGGTGAGTTCCATGCATGTCATATGGTAGGTTGGTACTGCGTATAACACTAATTTTTCCTTTGTGATGTGTCCTGAGAGGGAGCCACTTGTGGCGCCAAGACATTGATTTTGTTTTAAGTCTCCATTACATTGACCCATAACTTTGTTGTAATGGTACATCTGGATACCTGAATGCCCAAGATCTTCGCTAGCAGTGTTTCCACCGTGAATTGTAGTATTCTAGCAATCTGCCTTTGTGCAGTCTTCTTGACATTCAGTAAGAATATTTATGATTTATCCTTATTCATCACTTGTTCGGATTGGTTCTCATATTCTAAAAGGGTCTCCTTTATACAACGAGCTTCCTGGATAGATGAATCAACAAAAATCATTGTGTCATTAGAAAATTGGGAGTGGGTTATATGATCACACTTGGGGTTGACCTTTATGCCTCTCCAACATGGACACTGAGCTCAATTTTTTTATTGCATACCCAAGTGCCTCAACCATGATTACAAAGAGGGAAGGGGAGATTGGATCCCCTTGCCAAATATCGTTAGATGCTTGGAAGAAACCATCTAAGCCCCCATTGATAGATATAAAAAACCTGAGTGATGAGACACAATACATAATGAGGCTTCTCCGTTGATTGCAAAATCCCATTCTTTCCATGAGTCCATTTAGGAATTGTCAGGAGACTTTATCATAGGCTATCGAGACATCTAACTTAATAACTATCCCTGGCTTGTTTTCAATTTTAAGTGAATGGATGATCTCATTGGTAAGTATGATACCATCCATGATATCTCTTCCAGGCACGAACCCACTTTTCTCTTTTGATACGATTTTCCCCAAAATTTCTTTAGTTTGTTCGCAAGAACCTTGGCAATAATCTTGTATATAGTGTTGCAGAGGGAGATCGGTATTTACTCATTGAATGAAGAACAATTGTGTTTTTTTGGAATTAGAGCAATGATTGAATTATTGATATCTTTCACATACCTTTTAGACTTTTGAGAATCCTCGACTAGTTGCCATATTTTGGTTCCCAAAAAATGCCAACAACTTTGGAAAAATAGTGCAATGAACCCATCAAGTCTTGGGGCCTTGTCGGGATGCATTTCAAAAATTTCCTTTTTGACCTCCTCTAGTGAGATTTTCCCCCATAGAATATTTTTATTTTCGTCATTGACTAGTTTAGGAATGAGGTTCAGAATTCCTCCATGAGGCACCTATCATTGCTCCCCTCCAAGTAGATTTTTGAGAAAAAGTGTAAAATAGAAAAATGATGTTAATGGAATAAGAGTGTTTTGATACTCAAATCACTTATCTCCTTACATATAATGTTTAGAGTGGAGGGATGAATAAAACATTCCCCTTTATTCTCAAATGCAGAAAGGAAGGATCCAAATTGATCAACCCAAAATGGATCAATGCATAAATGAATCAATCTATTGGAAATAAGAATAAAGAAGGAGATCCTAGGTTTCCCTCTTAAAAATATGTTTTGAAATGAATTTAAATGTGTGATAGATTTAGAATGATTAATGATTTGAATTGAAATGGATAGGAGAAATACACAAACCTTGAAATATTGCAGATCTGAAGAATGTTGTTTTCTGAGGTCTGTACCCTGTTTCTAGAAAATTTGAAGTATGATCCAGAACTGGAACGCAGAGACAAAAAAAAACCATAAATATTTTTCTGATCCGACACCGTCTTATGAAAAAGGTCGACCTTGACCCACTAATCTCACCCCTAACCCAATAATCTTGACTCTGACCTGCACAGATCCGACAGAAAAGTTGTTCGCGAATCCTGATAGTTCGCTGAAAAGGGTATCCAGATCTAAGTTCAAATCTTCAATCCCGAACCTGTATCTGCAATAAAAAGAGGTTTGTTTGTTGGGGGGAGGGGTTTTCCTTAGTCAAACCCTGATTTAGGAGTTAACCTTGAAATCAACAAAGTATGCTAGCAAGTAGTAAAATTGAATCTAACAATGAAGCTATGATATTTAATAGATATGCAATTGTAATTCAAATGTAGCAAGTATGTAAATATGAAAGCTTGGACTCAATAGAAATCATAAACCTCCATGATTGTATGCTTGGAATCCACCTTGAAGAGAATTAATGAGTGTTGAGGATGCACAAAGGATCTTGAAGGAAGATCACACTACCATGATGGCTAGATCTAGGGTTTGAATGATGAATCTTGAATGTTGGAACCAAATCCCTTTAAAGGCTTGAAAGCTTGAACCATTGATCTTCAATGGAGGACTTGAATGCTTGAGAGGAAGAAGTGAATACCTTGAGAACTTGAGAACATGTAGAACAATGGATTCTTGAACCTTTTGCTTCTTGACAAAATCTTTGTTTAGGGTTTTTTTTGCACTTAGAAGACTTCTTGCTCAATATCGCTTAGAGAAAATGAGAGGAGAAAACTTCCTTTTATATGAAACTAGGGCACAATCTTCTAAGGAGGCCAACATAGGAGAATTAAATTCCAATTAGACCCATGCCCCTAGAAGAGGACCTATATTAAATATAATTTAGGATTTGTCGCTTCGGAACCCAAAACAGTCGACCCGGAAGCGGGAAAAAAAAATTTCTGATGACCTCTAGAAGCCGACAAGATTCCAGATTTGAAAGGGGGACCCAGGTCGAGGTCAAGGTCGACCCTGACCTAGGTCAAGGTTGAGTTTGACCCTGACCTAGGTCAAGGTCGAGTTCAACCTTGCCCCAGGGGGTCAGAACCCCTGGAAAAAGTGTCAGGTGGGATAGAAGGTGCACGGTGAGGCCCAATCAGGGTCCTAAACATGCACAGAAGTAGGGGATGATGTAGAAATGAGGGGATGATAGGATGATGGTTAAAAACATCCCCTAAGGAGGGTTAAACATTCTTAACATGGAAGTGCTTCCATTTTAAGACAATACAAAAAGATATTGTCGCCCTTTCGATGTCATCATGACCTGTTATCGAACTACCGCATTATCTTGAATTTTCTCAATCTTGTTGGTTTCCCTTCATGCATGTACTGAGGAGTGAATGAATTTTATGTTTGCATCGCCATCCTTAAGCCATAACTCTCTTTCCTTATCCTTCCAAAAGAGCTCTTCACACTTCAAGATTTCGGTCAATTCATTTTTCAAACTTATTTCCTGCTCAAATTCCTCATTGTGCATGTCATTGAGAATTACGCATTCATTTAGCTTTTTAAGTTCTCCTTCTATGTGTTCCTTCTCCTGAAAATGTCATGAAACTTGATCTTGTTCCTGTAGACACCCCAAAGTGGACAGGCTTGCGACTTTACATTAAAAACACTAATTTTCATCTATTAATTAATAGTTTTTTAATCATTGATTAACCATCTATTTTCTTCTAAATTCATTCCCCAAATCATCTAATCAGATTCCCAAAATTAATTAAATAATTAATTTTATTTATTTATTTAATTAGCTTTAATTGATTAATTACCATTAATTAATTAATTAAACTCAATTTTCTATGGTTTAAATATAAATATTTAAACTTACTAATTAAATTCTTCCAATTAGATTAATTTCAATTAAATTAATTTAATTTCATCAAATAAAGCAATTCTTAATAAAAAAGAATTCAATTATCTTACATGTTGAAAACAATTATTAAATAAATGAATTAAATATTCATTTATCTTCAAAG